>CM039121.1:34432140-34861311 GCA_022036555.1 Microstegium vimineum
TAGTTTTGTTTGCTTTGTATGTATGCAATTGGAATGCGTGTTGTTGCAATGTCGTGATCGAGTTAAGGCAGTGAGGAGTTTGTCGATGATCAAGAGTTCTTTGATCAGGAGTGCTTTGACCAGCAGGACTTTGAGAACCAAGGCAAGTATAGCATGGGACCTACCTTGTTATCCTATTCACCGTAATCATAATTTCATGTGCATGTGTTTAAATTGATACCCGTAGTATGTTTCCATAGAATTGACAATCCTTTACCTTGACTCCTATGGGTTATGCATATGGGTAGATGGCTAGTGCTTTATGAAACGATACTTGATCCCTGCCAAATGTTATAATGCTTTGAATGAAATGGTGATCCTGTTATGGCAATTGGAACATAATCCTTTTATAATAACTCACTGTTGGCAAAAGCTGGGACTGACAGTGCTACCGTGAGAGCTACATGGCTCTGGCTTTAACTCAGTAGTAGGCTCTTTTCTAGCTCGTTAGCGGTTACCCGAAAGGGCGCATTAGGCTCTTGCCGAGCTGGTTATAGTGCGGCCTCTGTCCGAGTTTGAGCGTAGGCTGCGGGTCTTTATGCTACTCGAAAGGGGGGCTCTATCACCCCTTGCCAATCCTAGCGGCCCTAATCTTGTTAGACGAGATACTATGAAAGGTTTCATAGTGAACCCCGCCCACTCACCTTGGCAGTGTTGTGGGAGTAATTAACCCGGGCATTCGGGGCATCACGACTCACGGGTAAAGATGCACAGCCTCTGCAGAGTGTTAAAACTGATATATCAGCCGTGCTCACGGCTACGAGTGGCCTGGAAAACCGACGGATTAATTAATTAACTTGACCAACATTTATGTTCCTGTTGCCACCACTTTAATGATGATGTTTATGATCCCTTAACTTTGGCAGTGATACAGGTGGGTTCACTTTGGGCTTAAGCATAACCTGATGCTTCTTAATAATAAAACTTTGACCAACTAAAAGTGCTAAATACAGTAAGCCAGTGTCAGCCTTTTGAGCTTCATAACCCCATGTTATACTGCTGAGTACGAGTGTACTCACGCTTGTTTTCTTTTCAATTTTGGATAAAAATCCCGAATGGGTAACAGAAGCAGGAGGCTATGAAGAGTTCCCTGAAGATTTCTAGGCTTGGTCAACCAGTTGACCTTCCCTGTGAGATGGAGCCTCAAGAGCTAGTTGTATCTTCCGTTAGCTTTGTTTATTCTTGTATTGGATATTTGTATGTTATGTAGTAAACTCTGTGATGGTACTTTGTAATTTGTGAACTTATGTGTGGATTATTCTTGGGTACACATAATGTTATGCATCCTATTTCGTCCTTGAAATTGGGTGTGACATATTATCATATATTAAATTAAGTTTTCTATTGGTTTGGTGAATACCAAAGTTGTAGATAATATTCTTATCTAGCTTTTTTTAAGTTTTGGTGGTCATATCCCCATTAGTTTGGGAGATATGCATTTTCTAAGTTGGAAGTTGAATCTGCCCATCTCTCTGGACATATCTGTTTATAAGTGCTTTTTGACTAAGTTAAATTGTAAATCATAATTTGTTGATGTGGAATGAATTGTAGAACTTTTCATAATCTTTCCAGATTGTTTTGATTCATATTTTTAGGAGGTCTATAACTTGAGTTATAGCAGTTTTAAGAAGGGTTACCAAATCTATCCCTGTTTTGGACAGACATGTCTTCTTTAATTATTTCGAGTTGTTTAACCATTAAATCTTCTTGGCATGGTATTAAGAAATATGTAGACAACTTAATTATATTTCCAAATATGTAAGAATCATGTTTGTTGGATTAGTATAACTTTAATTATGCTTAAAATTGTGACTGCATGTTGCTGTCCCGAACTTGCATGGGTAAGTTAAATGCTTTAACATGTTCTTGCTAGTTTAACCTATTAAGTAAACTTGTTGGATGAATACTTGTCATGGTTCGACTTCAATTTAATAGTAGATCAGGCTTGAAGTGCTTTTTATCTTCTATGTTAAGCTTGGGTGATGATTAGCTAAACAAGTTCTAAGTGACTAGGTATGTTCTGTAATATACTTCTATCTCCTAAGTTATGCTCTAGTTATAGTTGGTAATTAAATCTAAGTGCATATATATATATATATATATGTATGATCTTATGCTTATCTCGGATGGTTAATTAAATAACCTTTATGTTTATCACATGCTTCCAATAACTTGATTGAGTTAGTTAATGGGTTGTGCTTGGTATACTTGCTATCCTTGGTGCTATGCATGTGTGATCTTTAGTTCAAACAAATCTATATGCTTATGTGGTTGTTATCATATAGCAGCCCTAGTTCTTGTATGCTATCATTGTTGAATAGTTCATGACTGTTGCATGCTTGTAATGGCTGAGCTTTGATGAAGATAATTTGAATGTCATACTTGATATGCTTGCTATCCTCCTATGATATGCTTGTATCATACTTAGTTAAACCATTCCAAGTGCTTATATATGTATGGCGTGGTCATGTACTTTTGTAGGTTGGTTCAATAAATTGTTTACTTTCTTTGATGCTGGACTTGAGTGATAATAGTTAATAATTTGCTCTCTAAATGTGCTCGTGTATGTATGACATAATCTTGTGCTTGTGTTGGATGCTTGTATATGTATCTCTTGTGACCATTCTTCGCATTCATACATGTGCATCTTGCATCTCATTTAGGTACGCTAGGTACACTACGTGGAGAGATGATGGTTGGAGCCAAACCGAAGACGGTGTTTGGTGGAGCCAACCAAAAAGATGGTGTTGACGGATGAATCCGAAGGACAGGACAACCAAAAGTACAAGCGTGGATCCACAGAGCTCGCCAAGCGAGTGTCATCTAACCATCGCTGACTTGTGTCAGTTCCCAAGGCAAGCCCCGGAGCATTACAAGCCTCCTCCCTCTCTTTTTAAAGTATTCACTTTCAATTCACAATATTGCTTGTGCATTAAGTTATAGGAGTTGAATGAAACCTTTGATGCATTACCTTCCTTGTCCACTAAAAAGAACCTTGTAGGCCTAGGATCGAAATATATTCTTAGCCATGCTTAGACCAGTAGAAGTCAGGTGATCTCCTGTCACCTGCGAGGTGATAAGTTGATATTGGTCACGGTTGGCTATATTTGCTATCGTGGAAAATAACCATGTGGAAGTAATAAATCGAGACTAGGTGGACAAGGTGATGTGAGCCACTTGACTTGGAGGTCTTGTGAGCGGGTTCTCTCCGCCTTTGTCGCTAGGCACTGGATCGTGGTTGGACATCTGCCGAGATTGAACGCATGCCTCCTTCATAGCTGGCCAAATAACTCGTTTCGACCGCGAAGCCTAACTCTGTGGGTTTGGGCCGGAATCCCCTCCTACTTGGGTCATGAAGACCGCGAGCGGCATACTAGTCGTGGGCAAGTATGACCTGAGGTACCTGGCCGGGACCGTGGGCAGGATCTACTTGAGCAACCTGGCTATCCATGAGTCGCTACTCATGCCTGTACCAGGGGACCTGCGGGCTACCCAAACGATAGTGAAGGTGACCCATCAAAGTAAACCCGATGGGGAAGACTTGGGTGTGATTGAGGAATAAACCTGCAGCTGGATAGGAATTTGATTCGAATCACGGTCTCTCCCCATCAGTGAGAAACTTGAAAGATCTTCCTCCCACTGTAGAAACTTGAACCCCAATAAGTAACCAAAAGATGGTTATATGGTTTACATGCCAAACTGGATATGCTTACTATTGTGATGCATTAATTAAGTGATTGCTCTAGATCAGGTGCCAATCTAGACTTGGTAAGCCTCACTAATCCTGATGCTAAAATCTTGACTAAAATCTTGAAAGATAGGACTCAAGTTAGTAATGCTCTTTTATGCAAAATTTATACTATCCTGTCAACTCCACCATACGAGCCTTGCATATCCTTGGGAGTCTTTTACTTTCTCTCCTGTCGGGTAAGTCTAGCTGAGTACATTCGAGTACTCAAGGTTTATCCCACCCTGTTGCAGGTGAAGGGCTTCGTCCTGCTGAAGGAGTGGTTAACTACCGGTGGGCTCGGTGATCTTATAGTTACTTCTTATCTATATGTTGTTGTTGGAGGATGTCACTTAAGCTAGCAATGTATTTCAACTTATGTTACTATAACCATTCCAAAGCTATGTTGTTTCTTTAAATAGTTTTGAACTCAGACTTGTATTATTATTTCTGAGCTTATTTGTAATATTATTTCCGCTGCAAAACTCTGTGTAAGTGATTTGTGTTTACTTAATCAAGTGATCTGGGATTGGTTTGTTCGTTTACCGGGGTCCTTCGGGATACTCGACGGACTACCGAACTGGTATAAGTGAGAGTATATGCGTGTCAACGTGTTACACGGGGACAGTCATGCTTGATCTTGTATTAGTTGGGTGGTTCCGTGACACATACAACTCCTATTCAATCCTAGTTTCAGATATTTAAAACACACATGAAATCATGACATATTCAAGGCATGGAAATGCAATTGATTATGCTTATGCTTAGGCTAATGATGATCCTAATGCAAAGCTTGACACAGGGTGTCACATTACGGCAGAGCAACTATTCATCATTTCCATAGAGTTTTCTTCAGAGTTCTTCATTTTATTATTAGCAACTTCTAAATACACCTATTATTATTACTAAATAGGAAACACTATTAAGGATAAAGTAGACAATGAAAATTCCATAGATATAAAAAGTATCTAAATTGTAACTTTTGTGATTCATAATTATTTAAGTGTGAACCTTCATGTGCTCATATATTTTTTTTATTTGAATGAATTTATGCAACTAATATCTAAAAAGTAAACCTAAGAGGATAAGGATACTTATCTGAATACATGGCGGTGCTCTCCCCCAAGCTGGATGTTGACATAGTCATTCATTTAGACAGTGTAGACTTACTTCACTTCTCTGAGACTTCAAAGATGATAGTTGTTGTAGTTGTACTTCTCAAAGTAGATGAAGTTATCTAATCCTGTCTAGTCTTTCCAAATCCTGCTAAACTCAAATAGACAACAAAGCTCGTAGAACAGATTAAGCATTAGCGGTAAACCATTTATGCCTTGATTGCCTAGAGCCTTGCAGAATTCTTCTATTCAATATATTTTTAGATTTTCAATTTTATATGCAAATGACTAATGCAATATTTTTTTGTATGCCTCCACAGTAAACAGTTGGGAAACTTATTCACATGGGATTTAAAGATTTTTATTTTTAATGCAATGCAGAAATATACATAAAGATGATTATGCACTAGATTAGACTAAGAATGATATATGAATAGTGCCATAAATACTTATGGAAAGTAAATATGCTAGAGTGCAACTAATGCAATGTAGAGAAATAAGTATGCAGATAACTTACCGAGTTTACCTTCCGGCTAAGGTTCGAAGATTTAGGTTCATTGAACCGGACCTCTCTTCTGGTTCAAATGTCTTAAGGAGCATGGTCCACTCCTGATGAATACTTGGATGTTTGCTCTTCTTGTGTTGGTGTTTCCGATGAAGTCTCTTTCCTCTTCCACACTTCCTTAGTCTGAGGTTCTGCTTCTTCTTTCCTCTATAGCAGGTGATACATCCTCTGTTGGTGGTACGACTTCTTTCTCAGGAGAACTCTTATCTTTATTATTGAATTTATCTTCATATCTTTTTAATTCTCCTAGATAGTCTGTCCATCCATCCTTGGTGGCTTGTTTCTTCTCTTCGGGAAATTGGAAATGGATCTCTCATGATTTCATGGAGATGATTGTACTAGTGGTGTTGAGGAAAGATCTTCCTCAAATGAGGTGGACTTCATCTTCATCTCCCATATTTTGAACCATGAATTCAGTGAGAACATAGTGATCTATCACGTTGACCATGGCATGCTTTGTTATTCCCTCTAGAAATTGGAATGATTGGTCCGCCAGCTGAAACTGCACATATGTTTGGTACAGGGGTCTATTTCCATATAAATGTTGGTATGTTATCTCAGACATTATGTTGATGCTTGATCCAATATCACAGAATATCTTGTAGAATGCACTTTCCATTGTTGTACGCAACCATGTGTTTACAGCTTGCAGATCAGACACTTTGCTACCCCAAGGGAATTCTTGAAGATATTTGCATTTGAGTTGAACACTCGTACGTACAAGTTGACTTTGTGGTTATAGAGACGGGTGGAGGTGAGAGATCACCTATCATCTTGGGATGCCATTCTTGAGTACAACCAAAGCCATCATCTACACCGAGAGTGCCAAGATATGTTTCACGATCAAGGATAGAAAGGAGAAGTTCACTTTCAAGAAGCATACACTTGAAGCTCCTGCTCATCCTCAGACATTGTACCCCCACGAGCTTACAATTGTTGCTACCAAGAAGAAGAACACCAATAATAGGAGAAGGAAGAGTAAAGCTCAACAACCAAGAGAAGACTTAGTGAGGATGGTCAACACTGTTAACTCAGGGTATGACCAACTCCTTCCATCACCTTATCTCACGAAGCTGGACGATCCAGGAGTACCTACCATTGATTGCAAGATCAGGGAAAGTACATTCTGCAAAACATTCTATGACATTGGATCGAGCGTCAACATAATGTCTAAGGTAACATATAAGCATTTATTCGGTAATAGACCCCTATATCAGACATATAAGCAGTTGCAACTAGCATACCAATCATTTTGATTTCTAGAGGGAATAGTAAAGGACATTATGGTCAACATCAAAGGTCACTTCGTTCCTACCAACTTCATGGTTCTAGACTGGGAGATGAAGACGATGTCCACCTCATTTTAGGAAGATCTTTCCTCAACACCACCAGCGCAATCATCTACATGAAATCAGGAGAGATCCACTTCTAGTTCCATGAACACAAGGTATGTTGTTACTTTAATAGCTATCTTATGAGAACCCCAGGAAGACTAGGTCAAGGAGACGTCACTCTCAACGCCAAAAGAAACAAGACACCGAGAATGGATGGGCAGACTATCCAAGAGAAGTAACAAGATTTGAAGATCAACCCAATAATGAAGATAAAAGTTCTCCTATGACACAATTCGTACCACCAACAGAGGATGTACTAACCAACGAAGAAGAAGTGAAACCCTAGACCAGTGAACCCTAGGAAGCAAGATCTCAGACTAAGGAGGAATGGAAGAAGGAAGAGACACCACCAGAAGCATCAACAAGACACGAGCAAACATCCAAGTCCTCACCAGGATTAGACAATGCCCCTCAAGAAGATTGAACTAGAAGAGATGTCTAGTTCAATGGACTCGAATCTCAAAATCTTAGCCGAAAGGTAAACTCGATAAGTTATCTGCATATTTACATTCCACTACCATAAATAATTTTGGTGCTATTAACCATCATATAATCAACCCTATCATTGCATATTTAATTTGCACATTGCACTAGTTTAGCATACGCACTCAGAAGCATTTCTAGTGTTGTTTTGCTCTACTATCGTCCATTGCATAATCACCTTCATCATATATACTTAATTAAATCCCTAGCGCCAATCTATTAAAATAATTAATTACATAATAATCATAGCATATTTGTATTTCTGCATTGCATTATAAAAAGAAAAACCTTTAAGCCTCATGTGAATTAGCCTTCCAACTATAAACTGTGGAAGCACAAAAAATTATTGCATTAGTCATTTGCATATAAAATTAAAAAACCAAAAAATATTTGAACATTTGAATTCTGTAAGACTAGATAATCAAGGCACAGATGGTTTACCGCTAACGCTTAATCTGTTCCACGAGCTTTGTTGTCTATTTGAGTTTAGCCGGATTTGGAAAGACGAGACATGACTAGATATCTTCATCCACTTTGAGAGTACTACTACATCAACTATCAATCATTGAAGACTCAGAGGAAGTGAAGTATGTCTACAACTGTCAAGATGAACGACTATATCAACATCCAGCTTGGGGGAAGCAACCCATACATACATATTGAGATAAGTATTCTTACATGCATCGGGTTATTATATATTATAAAAATTATAAAAATGATCGCTATATTAAAATATGGGTATTATCGCTATAAATATTATATGGGAATTATTAAATATGGATATATATTACTATACGGATATACGCTTATATGGGATTATAATTATAATTATACGCAGGTTTATATATTTATATATTTATATATTTATATACTAACGGGTTATTATTATATATTATATATACTATGCTATTATCTATATGGGGTTTTAATATTATCTATTATCTATCTATTAGTTAAATATTAGGTTTGAATAAATTTAGTAATGAATAGATACAAGAGTTTATAAGTTGCTTGCCTAATTAATTGAGCTAAGTAAAATAATCTATATGCTTGGAAATGATGAATAGTTGCTCTATCGTAATTCCTTTCAAGTACCTAGTTTTCAGCCTTGAATTCTCTCAAGTTTTAAATGTGATTGTTTTGATATAAGATTTTCTCTAAACTTAAAACTTGTGGGTTGTGAATGCTTGAGCTAAGTTTAGGTAGTTGATTGGTATGATATGAGAAAGTTTGAGCTACTATTTATCTTGTTCCTAGCAATACTTGAATTTTGGAGAATTTATGTTTTGAAAATTGAAAACCCTACATGATAAGTTTCTGTATGAGGAGAGCTTGAATTCCTACCACAGCCATATTACATGCCTGGTAGATTAGGAAAACCTTACACTTTTATATTTACTTCTTGTATTTGCATTGAGTTTTATCAAGCTTTGTTGACCCTTAGAGACTTGTCATGCTTTTTGAATCAAGATCACATACACTCCACTCATATATGCTACTTATACCCCAGAAGTACGCATCCACACATCTACACATCCATATATTTTCCATCTAGAGCCACCAGAAAAATGTTCTACTCCTACCTTAGGAGTGAGCAACAAAAAATATTTATTTCCCAGTTTTCCTACTTATCCACATACTCCATTATTACCCCAGTTAGATCTACTCCAAGTGTTTCCCTTGTTGTTATCTCTCAAAAGCTTTATTATAGAAAGAGGCTTGGGGCTGTGAAAAAAAAGAGAATAAAAGAGAGTAAAACATGGACAATGGGTAACTTAGATGCCCGCCTCTATGAAAAAAAGAGCAAGCCTAAGTCCTCTCAAAAAATTCCAAAATTCCAAAAGAGAGATGTATACATATATATGCAAGGAGCAAAGTAGAATTAGGTTTCTACTATACATATTCGTATATCCATTATACACCATATAACATCATCATACACTTATACATCCACCATATATTCCACACACATGCACATCTCGATTTGATTGTATGCCATGTTTCTTTGGATCCATTGTTTGACTTTACAATATATGTTTTGCATGTATGTATGTTTTGTTTCTCCCCACCTATGAGTTCCATATATTGCCTATTAGTTATAGGGTGAGAGAGAGAAGGCATAATGATACTTTTCCTATTCCAAAAATACTACATATTCTGAGAGAAGAGAGAAGGCATACCACCATTATCGCCTTGGAGAGGATCCATAAATACCACATATCGACAGATTTGAGAGGGTCATACAATAGAAACTTTGAGTTTTATTTTGAAAACTTTGCAAAAACTCCAGGATGAAGGTAAAGCAAAGAGCTTGAGACATAGTGCTTAACTCTATCATTCTGCTTTTCAATTTCTCAAGACCCAAGTGAAGGCTATAAGCCCCATGGTTGAAGGTAATATGCATAAGTTTGAAGTTAGAATAATTTACTTTAATCCAAAGGAGAATTTTGTTTGAAAGCATGTGTACTTTTAAGGCGTGAAATCATTGTCGCAACTCCTAATCCATCTGATTGGTTTGCTAAGGGACTAGCAAAGTTTAAGCTTGGGGGAGTTTGTTGATGGTAATTAACTACAATATTATATAGGACAATTAAACTATAAAAAGGGTATAAAAGCAATCACCAACATAGAATAGGTTTTAAACTAACAATATTCCACAATTTTGGTGAATTGTGACTACAAGGATTAAAACACGAAAATAGCAATTGGAATCAATCTACAACTCTAACCGATAAGGATCTAGTGTATCGAACTATGAAACCTAGGTGGGAAGACTCCAGAAGGTTCAAAGAGACACCACGAGGCAGCAGGGGCTGAGAGCTCACCAGGGGGGCCTAGCCGGCCCTACCCCTAGGACAGCTGGCCTGGGCCAGGGCCCGCTGAGGCCCATCTTCGTATGACACCTTCCAACCGACTTAAAGATCCAATCTACACCATTTGCCAAGGTTGGTTTGATCCAAGGGCCGCAATTAATCCCACCAAAAGATATTTGGTGCAATGCATTAGTACCACATCACCAATTCAAGGATATAAATAAAGGGGTATACCCCCCCCCAAAGGCATCTCAATCTTCAATATCATAGATCAATCTCAGTTCCAGTTAGGTAAGAGGTGTCCCTTGAAAGGATAACCTTGTAGCTCCACCAATATAGCATAGCTAGATTAGAATAGAATTAGAGGCGGCAAGCATAGCTTGGATTCTAGATCAATCACGAGGAGACTCAGTAAATCCTTGTAATCCTCTCTTGTAATACGATATTATTCATCTAGTTCTCCATTGTTCTTCATTGTTCATCTCTGTTCTTCTAGTTCTTATTCTAATTCTTTTTCTAGTTCTAGTTGAATCTTATTATCTAGATATGACTTCATACTTACATGTTTATACATTCTTAGTTATAATACTTATCATCTACTTTGATTATATATCTAGCATAGATCAATTATATAAGTGTCTTTATTCATGTTCTTATAGCGCTCATTCATTTGATCAATGGGTGGGTGATAATCATAGTGTAAGCGTGGTGTGTAGACATTGTTTATCTGCAAATGTCCCCTATTTTCCGGGCTATGTGATAGATCACGGGTGTGATATTCCTGTTGAGTCCTCTATAGTCCACTACCTGAATTTAGGACTATGCATGTCTGCTAAAGTCTTGAGTCACGATTGTGCTCTGTTCTCAGCCGGGCTTAGGGATTATCGCTTGGGTAGATACATAAGTATACTTTATCTATGATTACTAGATATAATTGTACTAATTATAGTAGGTTATAACTTATAATTAGAATAACATAGGGATAGTCTTTAATCTTCTATTGTTGACAATGATAGTGCTATATGTGGAAAGGCTACTGAGATAATCCTGGATATGTCTTTATCTATCTTGATCATTTATCATTATTATATCATTTATCATATTTACCATATTGGATTGATATCCCTGTTTGAGTAATAATCTATCGGAACTCATATCATATGTGTGTGTGCATAAATAAATAATTACTTATTATTATTCTACCTCCGAGATCCTTCTTAAGGTAAAATATATATAATGATACCTGGAACTTTCCTAGGTGAAGTGCTACAATGGGTGTATTTATCTGTGCACTTGCAGATAACCTTTTCATATATATATATCTTTAGAGTAAGTGTCATGAGTATAATACTGCCATGACTCTAGTGTCATGTTGGGGATGACAACCTGGCTTAAGTGATACTTTAGATGTGACCCAACATTTCTAGCGCCGTTATCGAGGATCTCTCACTTTGGTAATTCCGTTAGGAGTGTCAACACGCACGCCGAGGTAGAGTCGACTATTTAGTCTATGTGAGGTAAAGGAAAAGGATCCTTCGGACACACTTTATTCAAACCAGTATAGTCTACACACATTTGCCACTTCCCATTCTTTTGGAAAAGAACGGGATTGGCTAACCAGTCGAGGTGCAAACCTTCCTTGATAAATTCGGTCGCCTATAGCTTCGCAAGTTCCTTGTCGATGGCCCTGCGCTTCTCCTCATCGAATCAGCGCAGGCGCTACTTCACCAGCTTGGAGCCAGACCTTATGCTCAAGGAATGCTCGCGACATCCCTCGGTATGCCCAGCATGTTCGAGGGTCTCCACGCGAAAACGTCAACGTTCGCGCGGACGAAGTCGACGAGTGCGCTTTCCTATTTGTCAGAGAGGGTGGTGCTGATGTGCATCGTCTTCGATGGGTCATGCTCAGGGTCGAGCTTGACCGTATTGACCTCAGATGACAGTTTGAACGAGGTCAAAGCGCGGTTGGAGTCGGGCGTGTCCCCGACCAACTTCTCCTTGAGGGAGTCGAGCTGCTTGGTGATGAGGACCGCGCTCACGTGCTTGTAACATTCCACTTTGCACTCATAGGCATGGTGGAACGGGCTATCGATGGTGATGACCCTGTTGGGTCCTGACATCTTCAGCTTGAGGTAGGTGTAGTTGGGGATAGCCATTAACTTCACTAACATGGAATCCCCAAGATGGTGTGGTACGACCCCTCAAAACCCACCACCTCGAAGGTGAGGACCTCCTTCTGGTAGTTGGATGGGGTTCTGAAGGTGACGGACAGGTCAATCTTCCCGATGGGGGTCGTCTGCTTGGCAGGAACGACGCTGTGAAACGACGCCTCAGAAGATGGCCCCGTCCTCGTGCTTGGACATGCCGTGGGGGAGGTTGAAGATGGCCCCAACGGCCTCCTCCCTGTTGACATTTCTTAGCGACATACTAAAAATAGAGATAAATCCCCATTCTTAGCAACGACGCCAGAAATGCAGGAGTCACCTTCTAACATCACTTAACACTAAGTTGTCATCCCTAGCATGATATTAGAAAATATTGAAATAAAATCTACACTTGACAATTCATAAAATAATTCTCTAGAATATATCCGCAAGTGCACAGATAATTCACATATTGTAGCATTTCACCCGGTGAGATTCTCCGAATATTTGTTTATGCCAAAAGGAAAACTTTCAATCTATTGTAGGAATTAAACAGGGATAGAAAAGGAAACCTAAATGCATATAGCTTTGACTCTAAATGTGCAGACCTAAGATTAGACCAACATTTCTAATGCTTTAGCAGGGGTAGGTCATGTCAAGATAAATAAATATGATGATAAAAGTATAAGATAGATGGTATTCTAGAGATAGAAATAGAGACTCACTAATAATATAGTCAGGCAACTCGAGATTCGGCTAGAGTAAAAGAAGCCTAAGTAATTACCAAATAAAAAGGAACTAAGCACACCCTACCTACATACTACCATCTACATCATAACTGACTCGAAAAACATCATAAGGAGCATCAACTAGGGAGGCTATTAAGACGGAACCGTCACCTCCGTCGTGACCGCGCTCTGCCAGGCCTATGTGCGAAGAGTGGACTACAAAGGAATCAACGCAGCTATAAGAGTCACCTACGCGAACTACCACACAACGCGGCACATCAGGAGACATTCGTAGGTACATATAATATCTAGGAACCATGCCTACATAATACATACCACCTAACCCACTCGAGATTTGAATTAGGCGCTTTACGAACATATAAAGATAATCATCACCAATCATAATTATATCTAATATGAAAATAGAATAAACTAAGCACTCAATAAGTAGCAATATAATAATGAAGTATAAAGTCATAATGAGATACAAGATAAATTACCGATCTCTAGACAAATGAATCTGGAATCCCGAGCCTACGCCCAACTCCACTTGAACCTTGCTAGCTACCTAGCTAATAACTTGAAGCACTAGAGTTCTAATCTAATCTCTGGAAACTCTAGATCTATTCTATTCTTGAACTGACTCTGACTTGACCTAGATCAGTTGAATTCCGATTGCCTCCTGGGGGGGTACATGGCTCTATTTATAGCCCGGTGGGATGCGCGACAGTCGTTGGATCAAAACGACTTAAGGTAGGGCTCAGATTAATCCTCAATGGCGGTGGAGGAATCTTCCAGAAGACAGCGGCCAGTGGGCCCAGGGGGGTGCCGCCCGGCCCCACCCCATGTCAGTCAGCCCCACATGGTGGGGTCTGGGGTCTCGCTTCGCTCTAGTGTCTGCGGGATCCTCCGTGAGTTGATTGGCAACTATATCTCCATGGGATCCACATTAAGAGCTTGAAAGAGACGCCCCCCCCCCCCTGTGGGCACCCACAAGACATGATGCCTCCCCTTAGAGCAGCCTTGGCTGCCCCACCAGGATTTCATCGCTCACCACCCATGCAACCCTCTATGCCTCCCCGATAGGGACAAAGTTCACCCCCCACAGACAGACCCCATTCTCCCCTCGTAGCTCTGGGAGCACGAAAGAAAGCTCAAGGAGGAGCGGGAGCAGCTCGCACAACAGCGAGAGGCCCTCGAGCAGGAGCATGAGCCTCGCGGCGAGCGCAGTCCCGCCCAACAAAGGACGCGAGAAGTCCACCGGCGCATTTGTGAGGACAAGGGTGGCGACCGTCCTCTGCACTTTTCCAGGGCTAGCTAGAACCTCACCACCATGGCGATCCTCCTCTGGAACATGTCGGCGCCTTCGACTCCTGAGGGATGCTAGGCCCGTGAGGAGATACGTGTTATACTCGAGCACGTCGCAGTGCAGCAAGCCGAGAGCTCCGCATCTCGGCAATGCATTCCCAAGGACGAATGCCATGCATCTCATCTCCCTATGGCAGGGAGGAATCCGTCCACCTAGACGCGGAGATCTCATCTCCTCGTGCCTAATGCGGTTTTGGGTGGACGGATTCCTCCCTGCCAAGGGGAGATGAGATGCATGGCATTCGTCCTTGGGAAAGCGTTGCTGAGATGCAGAGCTCTCGGGTTGCTGCACTACGGCGTGCTCGAGTATAAACACATATCTCCTCACGAGCCTAGCATCCCTCAGAAGTCGAAGGCGCCGGCATGTTTCGGAGGAGGATCGCCATGGTGGCGAGGTTCTAGCTAGCCCTGGCAAAGTGCAGAGGACAGTCGCCACCCTTGTCCTCACAAATGCGCCGGTGGACTTCTCGCGTCCTTTGTTGGGCGGCACTGCACTCGCCGCAAGGCTCACGCTCCTACTCGAGGACCTCTCGTTGTCGTGCGAGCTGCTCCCGCTCCTCCTTGAGCTTTCTTTTGTGCTCCCAAAGCTACGAGGGGAGAATGGAGTCTGTCCGTGGGGGTGAACTTTGTCCCTGTCGGGGAGGCATAGAGGGTTGCATGGGTGGTGAGCGATGAAATCCCGGCGGGGCGGCCAAGGCCGCTCTGAGGGGAGGCATCATGTCATGTGGGTTCCCGCGGGGGGCGTCTCTTTCGAGCTCTTCCGAGATCTTCATCATGGTAGTCACATGGCTGCACATGAAGCACTCCCGTGATGGGTCATAGTCCAGGTCCTCAAAGTGAGACAACTCGAGGAGGGTGTCGCAACCGCTGAGGAAGCGAAGCAAAGCCTCTAGGTCCCATAGGCTAGAGAAGTCAGCGTCACCCCATGCGTCGTTGGAGTCATCTGAGTATGTGCCAGAGCCCCGTAGGAGCTCTGCCATGGACTGCAGATGATGGCTAGAACGGCATGTGGGCGCAACGCTGGGGATGGGGTCCACCGTGCGTGCCTTGGACGGCGGCATAGTGGGCTTGGTGATGATGGATCATGGGAAAGTTGGCCCCTCTGGAGCGCGGTGCACACCTCGCGTTGAGGAGGATGACGTTGCTCCCATAAACCGTGTCATGATGTTAGCGAAGGAGAGACAAAAATCTTGTACCGACCCTGCTGAGGGGTGCGTCCCGAGACAAGCATTGGGATGATGCTCAGCTCGGGGGTGGCCAGAACCAATGTTGCCGTCATCGGTGTTGATGGAAATAGAGGGTGAGATGAGAGCCAAGTCATAGCCATTTCTCGTGAAGACCAATTCCAGGCTCCCAAAGCAAATATGGGAGCCCATAGCGAAGCAGATGTGCCTGTCGAACCCCTCGGGCGGGGCTAGATGCGATCTATAGGTCCCCTCTATATTGCACAAGCCGAACGGCAACATGGAGGGGAGCATGGATGGTCGGCCATCCGATGCTCGATGTAACATGCAGAGTTCCCCTACCTAGCGCGCCAATTGTCAATGTTGGGAAACCGGGGTCCCTAACACCAATGAGTAAATTTGTGACTGCACGTCCAGCCTCAAATGGTGAGCTAGATGAACATGGGAAGTTAGACTGGTTCAAACGGAATGACCCTACGTCTAGTGTTCGGTGAGACGTTGCTAGATCCTTGATTGTAGATGGGGGGCTACAATGGTTGTGAGAGAGGAAATGGGCTTCCAGATCTCTATTGTGTGCGTATGTGTGTGTGTTCTATCTGCTAGGAGTGGTCCAAGCCAAAGAGAGTCGTCCCTATACTGGGGGTCCCTGGTTTTCCCTTTATAGTTTAGGGAGAAACTAGGTTACAGTTCCCTGGCCCTGGACAGAGAGAGAGAGTCTAATGGGCGACGTCCTGCCCTTTCCCTGTTGACCATGTCTGCGAAGGCGTCGAGGATGCACTGTGATCGCTAGCGTCGTGTCTTGCCTGTGGAGTATGGTCGTTGCCCTATTCTCAGCTGGGAGGTGGAGAGGCCCATCCCATCACTTTGACCCCACATGAGAGGAGCATAGTGTGAGACAAGACAGGGATGTCGTAGGTACATGACACAATGGTGGGGGCTCCACCCGCTATGCTGCACGTGCACCATACTCTGGTATGGTGGGCGGAGTGGCCAGCCCTGTTGGCTTTTCACCTTACCAGAGTGCTTGGGAGAGGATGGGTGAATTCCCCTCTTCCTCTATACTTTGTTCCTTACGAGGGAAGCCTCCCTCCGTAATGAGGTGGAGGATACGGCCAAGGGGTTGGCCAAAACAAGTGCCTTCAGTGGGTCCCATCCTACCCCTAGGGGTCGGGCGAGGCGAAGAAAGGTCAGGGTAGTACCTCCGACCCTTGGGGGATTGGGCGAGGTAGAAAACGGTCGGGGTAGCTCTTCTGACCCTTGGGGGGTTGGGAAGGCCAGCTCTCCTAGCTAGGTTGCGAGTCCGACCCTTCGGAGGGTTGGATGCTACTATGGCGAGCCTCACGGCTCTCAGGGGGCCGGGCGAGGCGGGGCGCCTCGGTGAATGAGACGGCAAGGAGCAGAATGAGCGGGAGATTGCAGGATGAGGAGGCTAGACCCTTGGCCCGGCTGGGCGTAGTAGGCCACGTTGGCTTGTTGATTTATTTGGGCCTTTGGTCTATTTGAGGATGGGGTCCTTTCATGGTACTCTAGTACATTTTGCCCCCAACACAATCTTAGATCAGTCAAGAGGTGTCCCTTGAAATGATAATGTTAGAGCTGGGCATAGCTAGATTAGAATAGGATTAGAGGCGGCAAGCATAGCTTGGATTCTGGATTAGTCACGAGGAGACTCGGTAAACCCTTGTAATCCTCTCTTGTAAGACAATATTATTCATCTAGTTCATCATTGTTCTTCTAATTCATCTTCTAACTCATCTTTGTTCTAGTTCTTATCCTAGTTCTTGTTCTTGTTCTTGTTCTAGTTGAATCTTATTGTTCTGGATATGACAACATGCTTAGATGTTTATGCATTCTTAATTATAATGTTCATCATCTATTTTGATTATATATCTAGCATAGATAGATTATGTTCATGTTTATACTCTTATTCTTATAGCACTCATTCATTAGATCAATGGGTGGGTGAAAAATGTTGTGTAGGCGTGGTGCTTAGACATTATTTATCTGCGAATGTCCCCTATGTTCCGGGTCACGTGGTAGATCACGGGTGTGACATTCCCATTGAGTCCTCTGCAGTCCACTCCCCGAATATAGGATTGTGCATGATATATATTCATGGGTCACAATTGTGCTTGTTCTCAGCTAGCTTCGTGATTATTGCTTGAATATATACATAAATATAATTTAACTATAATTGCTACAAGTATTGCACTAATTAGGGTAGGCTATGACTTATAATTAGAATGACATTAGGGGTTAGTCTTTAATCTTCTATTCCTATCAATGCTAGTGCTATAGGTGGGAGTGCTATGAGATAATCCTGGACATATCTTTATCATTTACCTTTATTATCTTTATTATTATAAGATTGATTCCCAGATTGAGTAATGATCTAGTGGAACTCTTATCACGTGTGTATGTGTAAGTTATAGCTACTGTAACCTTTATAACTTCTATATCCTTCCTAGTGGTAAAGTATAAATAATGATACCTGGAACATTCCTGGGTGAAATGCTACAACCGCTGTATTTTATCTGTGCGCTTGCGGATAACCTTTATGCTATATCTTTGAGTAAATATCATAATTATAATACTTTCATGTCTCTAGTATCATGTTAGGGATGACAACTTGACTTAAATGATGCTAGTAGATGGGACCCTACATTTCTAAGTTGTTGTTAAGGGTCTCTAACTTTAGTGATGATGTTAAGAAATGTCAACCAGCATTTGTGGTCTCGTTGTTGGGGACTTCTATTCTTGGTAATACTGTTAGGAATGCCAACGGACCCACAGGCCAGCTAGCCTAGGAATGGGGCTAGATGGTCTCCCCCTCGTCTGTTCGGCTCGATCTTTGGCGGTTTGCTTTGGATGGTGGATTAGAGGTCCACTAAGTCAGTTTCGTTGTGGTAGGTCATGATTTTCCCCGATGAATTGACTGATAGGTCCACTATTGTCTGGTTTATGATTAAATCCCTAAAATATAGATTCACCAAAACTCGTGGAAATCATTAGTTTAACCCTCCTACAACTATAAGTTGTGATTCATCTCATATCAATTCATACAATAGTTGATGGTGAATTTAGGGTGTTAAGAGCCATCAACAAAGTTCCCCATACTTGTTCTTTGCTCGTGCTCAAGTAAAGATAAGATTAAACAACTCAAGTAAAGATAATAGTAAACATTATCATAACATCTTAAGATATACAACCAACACGAAAACTTATTCTTGTTATGATTCCTATGGACTATTTGCTTGGTAATTTTTCTTCCCATCTGTTATGAGGCCAAACTATTATTTTTATAGAATTTTGATTTAATTTTTTCACTAATTTTGTGTTTAAGGTGGACTATTTATTTGTATTTATCTTTGCAACTCGTATGGAAATAAATTTTTATTTTCTCTTAGTTTATTATTCTATATTAACTATTTACCATGGATTTCTTGCTTAAATTTAATACAGTACATCATTATAAAATCCAATGCTTTCTTTTTTTAGTTAATGTGGTAATTTCTAGTCTATCTTGGCAAACATGATCACTTCTTTTAACTCGTTGCTGTTAGATAATATATATACTCATGAATAGAAAAAGAATAAAACTTGTAAGGTGGATCTGGTTCGTAGTTTATCTACTTTCTCTGTCTCTCAAGAATTAAATAGATTCTTAAAGTTGTCTTTAACTCAATTTTTTCAACTTTGATTGAATTTCTAGAAAAAATATTAAGATTTATTATATCAAATTTAATAATGGTAACAGGGCGGATTTGAATCGGATGGAGCCTCCATGGACCCGAATCAAAATCCAAAACTACCTCAAACACCAGTTTGGTGATCATCCAAACCCGAAACCAAACCCATCAGCCAAAATCTGATTACTTAACCGAAATCCACTACTATATGGTAAAAAAAACAATAAGCAACTTTTAGCAACATATGCATGATATATATTACATAATTAACATGTATAAACAAGAGGCAATAAACAACACACAATTTCATGACTCATCAGAGTACAAATTTAATAGCTTACATAAACATTTTGTTAATAAAACACATGAGTTTTAATTCAAAATGTGTATTTCGGACCTCCATTGGGCATCCGCAGGTGAAAACCGAACCCCAAAATCAAACTCGGTAAGTTTCGGGTCCCGAACTAGAAAACTGAGGGCGAAAAATCATACCCAGACCCAAACAGGTTGGCCCAAAACATGTAGATATAATCAAATTAGTATCATTAAATTTACTATAGAATATATTTACACATTGTGTTCATTAGTACATAGAAAGCACTATAGAGGTGGTTGGTAACTGTTCAGTTAAGAAAACCTTATGTGAAAATAGTTGTTACACGGCCGAAAGGATTCGAACCCACAACCTTACCCTTACGCATAATTTTCTCTACCACTCCACTCATAACTCACTTGTGTCTAAATTTTATTTTAGTTCCCCACATATTATATTAAATCGAGTGTAAATTGATTGCTTGAAGCCCTAAACGAATTCAAATTAAAAAGTTGTCATCTACAAAGTTTCATAACTTTTCAGAATTTACAACTTTTATTTTGATAGTTTCTCCATCCAAGGTTGTTTACAAAATTTGTATTTCAAATTTAATAAATTTGAACGTAGTTTTTGATGATAAGATGATTTCAAATGAAAAAATTATCAACTACAAAGTCTCATAAGTTTTTGAGATCTACAACTTTCATATTTTGGTCATTTCTCCATCAGAGATCGTTTGAAAAACTCAAAAAATCAGTGTCCAATTATTTCTACATGTAGATTTCTTAAGAAACAGCCTGTAGCAATCTCATTTCTCCTGACAATTTCTTAAGAAATCTGCGTGTAAAATGGGATATCTACTGGCAGTTTTTTTAGGTGGATTTTTTAAAAAAAACCGCTTGTACAAATTGATTTCGAGTGATGGTTCAGAACCATTTGATTTCTATTAACGCATGATAAGAGAATTTACATGTACGTACTAATGCACACCCCGGTATAGATCTATTTTGTACTAGTATTTTATGTCATAGATAGTCAAAGTTAAAAAAAATTCCTAGTAAAACGGATTTTATAAATTGATTTATTGAGGAATAGAGGAAGTAGTTCACATCTCGTCGTTTGTTTACGTAGTTTTCAGTAATGTTCACAAGCAAAACGACTCGGCTTGACAACGGTGTCAAGACTATTTTAGGTAGAGACACACGCTAAGTAGTATGCCAGTAAATAGAAAACTCTTTTGCGTTTTTTTATTATTTTGTAAACAACGACACTGCTACCAATACAACAGCTCTGACAATTTTTTTCTCGAACACCCATAACAGCTACATATTATTTCATTAAAGATAGATAAAAACAAATGATGCCAAACATGCTGAATTTCACGGCTTGGTTAATAGCTCGACACATCAACGAAAATCATTGCATTGGCAATCTCAAGATGTTGTAGTTGCTCGTTGTGGAGTGGCTTCTTCTTTCTTCTATATGCAAGTTCTTCTGTATCTTGTTTCCGTCTTTATAAAATATCACTGTGGGGATCTCGCCCACAGTTTTCGGTTCAAATGCAAGTGAAATTTCCCTGTGAAATACATAGTGAGACCGGACCATTTCAATTGTAGCTTAGTGAGTCTTTTGGCGTAACCTTGACCCAGTACAGTATTAATAGAAGTGAAATTCGGTGAACGGTGTATATATATAGTGAGCGCGCGGACGTGGCATATGCCTTGTCTAAAACTAAAACGGGTATTATTTGTTTATATATATATGAAGTGAAGAGCGCGGACGTGGCATATGCCTTGTCTAAAACTAAAACTGATATATATTTGTGTGTATATATGTATATGTTTTGAGGGAAACGCTATGTTTGTGAATTAAAGGTGTACATATTCACATTAGTTCAAACTAGGTGCAAGCATAGACTCAGCCAAAGAATGCAGATTTACCTTCCGACACAGTTAAAGATATAGAGAGGTGCAAGGCTTTACACAAACATTGCATTTCCCTCTAAGGTCTTGTTTGCATGTGCATATATCGATCTTTAACCACATGGATTAGAGTGGATTGGGGTGTATATTAGTTTTAATACACTTCAACACATGTGGTTTAAGGGAGATACATGCGCATCCAAACAAGGCCTAAACATATACATATATACACACAAATAATACCCGTTTTAGTTTTAGACAAGGCATATGCCACGTCCGCGCGCTCTTCACTTCATATATACACCGTTCACTGAATTTCACTTCTATTCATACTGTACTGTGTCAAGGTTACGCCAAAAGACTCACTAAACTACAACTGAAATGGTCCGGTCTCACTACGTTTCACAGGGAAATTTCACTTGCATTTGAAACCCGCACAAGACTTCAGCTTCTTCCAGGTCTTCATCTCACTACTCCAATATGATATTGTACATACACTTGTCGATATAAGGAAGAAGAACAAATATATGAATATACGATGCCTCAATGTTGGTCTTCAAGGCGTACGCTTCATGAGTTGTTCCTGCTGAATGGTGACGTGGGTGCATGCAAGTGGTGGAACAAGATCCTCTAACTTCAGCCCGTGCGATGATAGAGTGCAGTCGCGCATGGATGACCGTCCACTAATGATCGCACGGCTTATACTCTGCTTTTACCATCACCCAGTCCGGCGACACATACGGCATAAGAAATAGCCTGCCCCACTGCTCGCTTGCCTGCTACACTTCCTGACAAAATCTAATACACGTCAACCTAAACACAATTAACAAGTCACAATTTATTTTTATAGTTAGATAATAAAAACATTTTTGGGACATAAAGACAATTAAGATGTCATAATTTTTTCTATACTTAGATAAGGACAATAATAATAATATATATTGATACAAATACAATTCAAAATAATTTCTTTTGACTTAGATGTCTCATAATTGGATTTCTATTCTGATATTTAGTTAAGTCACTCAAAGTGTATATCATTAAATTTAACATACAGGAATAAAAGTTTAGTACTAAGTACTCTCTCCGTCCCTAAATAGATGTCATTCTTATTTCTCGAGAAGTCTAAGTTTTCAAAATACCGGCAATTATGTATTAAAATATATAAATAATTATGCTAAGTAATTAGTATCATCGGAAAGATCTTTAAGTTTAATTTTTTAATAAATTTATTTAAAGATATAAATATTGCACATATTTTCTACAAACTTAGTTAAAGTTGAGAAAGTTTGACATACACACATCCTATAGCGTCATCTTTTTTGGGACAAAGAGAGTACACACTAGTACAAAAAGACAACTATACAGGCGGTTGTGAAGCCACTTCTATTGGCGTTTTTCACAACCGACTGCGCTGGGGCTAGTAGAAACGAACCGCCTGTACAAATCGATTTCTACATACAATTTTCTTAATGACCTCGGCCTCGCGCGTACCCTCCTCAACAACTCCACCCATAAGTCACTTGTGCTAGATTCCGTTTTCGTTCACCACATTCTATACTAAACTGGGTGTAAATTGATTGTTTGAGCCACTAAACGAATTCAAATGAAAAAGTTGTAAACTATAGAGTTTCATAACTTTAAGAGGTCTGCAACTTTTATTTATAAAGTTTTTTCCATCCGTGGTCGTTTACAAAAATTTGAATATAGAAATGGACAACACATAAAAATAATATGATTATCAATAACTAGATAATAATTAATTATATCAATTAATCAATTAATATTATATTTTTATAAATATTATTAGGAAATTATAAACTTATATAAAATAATTTGCATAAATAAATAAATAAATAAAATTATTAAAATAATTTAAAAGAACAAATATATTAGGATTAAACTAAATTTGAAAAGGTTACGTAGCGGAAAGGTACGCGGCATTTATCATCCAGTGGGTCACCGGGTGTGTTTAAAGCTTTTCCGTTGGTTTTTTTTTTGGCAGTATGTAGGCGCCGGCACGTACGATTCTCGTTGGACGGTGATCCGTCTCCGACTGCACCCTACCATCACTCTGCCTGAAGTTAGCCGGTGTCGCAATTCAAGTTGATCACTGGGGTGCGTCTGAGTATATATCCTCGTATAATTCTTGGATCCTAGGACGTCGTTAAAGCGTGTTCTATTAAATTTAGAGTCCATTTGGTTAGGCTGTGACTGTGAGGAAAAACTAGTGTGAGCTGTGAGTTGTGAAAAAATTGTTGTGGGATGTGAGTTATAGAAAAACTAAAATTTATTTGGTTAATAAGTATAAAATGTACCTTCTATATTTATTTCTTTTGAAACAACTATGAACGATTTTTTTTATTTTATCCATTTTTAAATGCAAAAAGAAGTCAAAAATAGAGTCAAATCAGCTTTTAGAAATATAGTACAGCAGCTACTTTGTGAGAAAAAACTACTTCCAAATGCAACCCTTTTGGTTGAGTTTTTTTGGCTTTTGGGACCAAAAGCACAAGCCAAAATCTCAATCAAACGAACCCATATTTTCTTCCTTAATATAAATACGCGTAAACCTTGTGTATGATCTAGAAAAAAAATGTGTCCCAGCTTTGAAAAGTAAGTAGAGAGCTATCGACCAGACATGAAGAAAACTTCAGTTGGGAGAGTAAACAATTGAATTCTTGACAGGAACCGCAACGAAAAGACAAACTTCATTCAATTAAAGTAAAATACTACTCCCTTTTGTTCCAAATTATAAAATTTTAAACATCTTATAATTAATTTGGAATGAAGGAAGTAGTAGCTTTCTAAAATAGATTTGACCTATGTTCAGTTTAACTCACACGAGAGATGACAACTAGCTAGGGGTGTAAACGAGTGACCTTTAGGTGCACCTCTAAACCACTTTATATTTTTAAAAAGTAGTATAAATATTTGAACTAAAGAGATTTAGAGGTGAAAAAGTAGTATAAATATTTGAACTAAAGAGGTTTGGAAGTGCACCTAAAGGTTACCCCTTTATACCTTGAATGATAACTTATGCATCTATAACTACTAGTGAGCCAGTGCAGATAGATTCTTCAGCAAACCTCATAGTTTAGGAGATGGCAAGCGGAATTAGGATCACGATGCTCATATTCTTGGCATTCAGCGTGGCAGTTGCCCAAAATATTACAGAAAGCAAAGTAGACGAATTCCATGTAGGGGTGGTACTTGATTTGGGGACCACAGTGGGCAAGGTAGCACATACGAGTATTTCAATAGCTGTTGAAGATTTCTATGCTGTCCATCCAAACCACACCACGAGACTTGTCCTCCACGTCAGGGACTCTAAGAGCGATGATGTCCAAGCTGCATCTGCAGGTAGGTTTCATCCTTAGATATGGAAAAATTAATAGAGTATGTGTTTACTTGATTAATTATGTACAGATTGCACACTTAGCATTCTGTAAGTTTGCTCTTCTGAACCCAACAGAACATTTGAAAGACCATAAAGCTATTGTGTTCTATTTAATTGGTTATGTTTTTTATAGAATTGTTACCACGTAGGTAGAAGGTAGTGGTGGAGCCGGGGAGGGCTGAATATAGCTAGGTAGGGCCTCCGCCATATCTTGATTTCAGTGCATCATCTTCTCCTCTTTTACATGTTAGTTTTCTCTAGTGTTTTTTTTTTCCTATGTCTCCATCATAGATCGAGCCATGGAGCTCTACTAATATAGTTCTGCTACACCATAATTTATATCTGTCCACCACTGCACATAGGTTACACAAAATAAACGCAGAAGTCCACATGTGAAGAGACATTTCGCTCAAAAAACATGTGAAGGGACAAAAAAGCTGTTAATTCCAATTCTGTATCTCCCTATGTGGTAACAATAGGACAAATTATAAACTTTTTTAAAGAACCTGGTAGGAGCTTTGTCTCTCAAATAAGGAAAGAGAGTTTATGTACAGAGAGTGCGGACGTGCAAAGTAAAGTGAAGCACACAACGCACACATTCTGGGGGATAAACTACAAGGTCTAAGTCAGGTTATTAAAGACCATAGAGCATAGGTCGATGTCCTCTTTGGTTTTGAAGGCCACTTGCTAGGCATCCATCACCAAATTTAGAAAATCCTTGTGTATCTTTTCTTCCATATGCTTCACATTATGTAGATGACTACCCCATTGAAGTGTCTTCGTCTCTTACTTGGGATCTTGGCCACCCCCTCTTCCCATCATGCAACCAATGCACAAAAGCCTGCGCATCACAACGGCTTTGTGGCCTTAGGGTGATGCACAGACGAAGGCCGACCAAGTGCTCATTAAGAAACTTGGCGTCATAGAGGAGGAGGGCCACTTGACGGACCTGGATTACTTGAAGCTCTTCGGTGGACCACTTGCAGGGCTAGACGGCGGCACTGATGTTGGCTGCTCCTAGGCCTGGGTTCACGGTTGGGATCTCATTTGGTATCTATGTTGCAACATAATTGTGACATCCTATGTTGGAATGTGAGAGGCCTTAACAAAATCGTGAGGCAAGACATAGTGAACCTCATGGTAAGAGACACAACTTGATCTAATGTATGCTTGTAGGAGACAAAACTACAAAGTATTGACCAAGCTATGGTATGGACAATCGGGACAAAGTTTGCAAATAATTTAGTGACACTCCCAGTTTCACAAACGAGAAGTGGCATCCTTCTTGCGGCAAATGAAGATTACTTCATTCTCTCAGACCAACACTTGACCGCAAAGCAACTTGATCAATGAGGGCAGACAAGACCAAGTGGCACATCACGGTGGTCCATGGCCCTTAAGGCGATGCAGAGAAGATGCAATTCCTCCAAGAGCTAAGAACATGTAGCTTACAAGCTAGCATCACGCATGTAGCTGCATTTTTTCTCCACCATTGTCGAAACCAAATTTCATTAGAAAAATCAATGAAATTACAAATGTTTTATGGTACGCATGACAGACAGAGCAAAAAAAGAACCAGAGCCATCTCCCCAGGTGGCATAGGGGCTGCTGGATAGGCAATCGAAACTAAAGGAGAATATAATTGGTAGAATATCATATATATTGCATTGGACCTCATAATGTATATAGGACTAACACCTCATATGAATAGACAATGTGATACTATTCCTATTTACTCTAACATCCTCTCCAAAATGCAAAACACACAAATACTAACATCCTCTGGATTCACGGCGGAAGCGCTATAGACAGTGAGATGGGAGAAGAAGCTTACAAGCTAGCATCCCGCTCTAGTCATGATAGTCGATGTGTCGTGTATACTGTGGCGGGAGAAGAAGCCGATGAGCCTTCATGCAAGAAGGTAGCTCTTTGTGCCAATGTCGAGGCAGCCGAGCGTGAGGGCACAATAGCCATGGTCGGAGAAGCCGAGCTGAAGATTGCCGAAGCCAACGTAGTTGTGGTCGGGTTGCCATGCCTATGAAGCTGCAGCCGCACAAGATGCACCATGGGGATGACGAAGGCATGTCGAGGTAGTCAACGTTGTCGTAGATGGGGGCGATGCCATGAAGGAGAACAGGTAGAACATTGGATATATTGTATTGGACCTCATGAACTGATTATATATAGGACTAACATCTCATGTGAGTAGACAATGTGGTACTATTTATATTTACTCTAGCTGAAACCACAAGAACGTCAAACATCTAACAGCAACACACCACCAAAGTTTAACACTACTCCAACCACTTTAGCTCCCCTTGTTACAACACACTCCCCTTATTCTTCACAGTTTGATAGGCATGTAGCTGCATTTTATAATTGAACTGAATTTAATAGTACCTTTATTGGTATGATAGCCAATGCAAACGGGAACAACCTTTCTGGCGTTCCATTGCCCTAAGTTACAAGTTGTAACTTACAACTAACTGCGTAGTGATACAATTTTAGTAATCCATCGATCCATTGTAACTACTACTTAAATAGAGCTTAATGCCAAGTGATTCCATTCTGGTACATAGCATATGAAAAATAATTAATTTGGTTTCATCAAAAAGTTGAAGCCTGTCTCTATATGCAATTTTACAGTTCTTGAATTGTTGGAGAACTACAATGTCCAAGCTATCATCGGCCCACAGAAATCTTCTCAAGCTGTGTTCGTGTCAGCTCTCGGAAAAAAGTATCAAGTTCCAATTATCTCGTTCACAGCAACAAGCACATCTTTGTCTTCCCCGAAGCTTCCATATTTTGTTCAAGCAACAACGTGTGACTCTGCACAAGTGAGTACCATCGCCTCCATAATCAAGGCCTATGGATGGAGAAAGGTGGTTCCTATCTATGTAGATAATGATTATGGTAGAGGTATACTACCAGACCTTTTCAATGACCTTGAAGGAATAGATGCCCATATTCCTTATCGGAGTGCAATAGATGAATCAGCAACAAGTGAACAAATTACCCAAGAACTCTACAAGCTGATGACAATGCAAACAAGAGCCTTTGTTGTGCACATGTCCTCCTCATTGGGCTCCCTCTTCTTCACAAAAGCAAAGGAAATTGGCATGATGAGCAAGGGATTTGTTTGGATCATAACAGATGGGCTAGCAAATCTCATAGATTCACTAAATCCTTCAGTTGTGGAAGCAATGAATGGTGCATTGGGGGTTGAATTCTATGTTCCTAAATCAGCAAAACTTGACAATTTCACCATGAGATGGTATATGAGGTCCCGAAATGATCATCCAAATGACCCGACATTGAAATTAAGCGTTTTTGGACTTTGGAGCTATGATACGATCTGGGCAGTAGCACAAGCAGCAGAAAAGGTAAAGGTTACTCAAGCAAAATCTCAGAGACCACCTGCACTGAAAGACTCAACAAGTTTGAGAACCTTAGAAAAATCAAGAAACAGTTCATTGTTCCTACAGGCGATCTTGCAAACCAAAATCGAAGGCTTAAGTGGTTACTTTGATCTTAAAGATGGGGAGCTGCAAGTGTCCATGTTTCAGATAATAAATGTAGTTGGAAAAGCACATAGAGTAATTGGGTTTTGGACCACACAAAATGGAATTTCACAGCAATCAGATAAAAGGATAGCAAACACATCATACTGGAGCACCACACATGATTTGAAACCCGTGATTTGGCCAGGAGAATCTGTAGAGATTCCTAGAGGATGGGAAATTCCAATAAATGGGAAGAAGCTACAAGTTGGTATAGTCATAGGTGGGGGGTATCCAAAATACATAGATGCCAGTGAAGACCCTCTTACAGGTGTAGTTAAAGCAAGCGGCCTTGCAATTGAAATATTTGAAGAGGCAGTAAAGCAACTTCCTTATGCACTTCCTTATGAATACGTAGTATTTAACACCACGGAGAATGTAAGTTCAAGCTATGATGATTTTGTCTACCAAGTTTATCTTAAGGTAACACAAATTTGCATGTTTACCTTTTCAATTAAAAGTATATAAGTTGCACAAATGCTCTTCTAAGATCTGATATTTCATATCATGCACTCATGACTCATGGTGTCACTTCAAATTAAACCAAGAGCCTTTTACCTGTGTGCCATTATAAAAGATCCATATTACCTGTGTACCATTGAAATTTTGAACAGTTCCTCGGTACCCTTGTTCGAAGTTTCTTTTACTTGTGTGCCATTTCCATCAAATTTACCTCTAACGAACAACGAGAAAGACGATTTTGCCCTTAGTCATAGAGTACATCAAAATTTTCGTTCTTTTCTCTAGTGACATTGTAACAGCCTGTATTGTCTAAAACTTTTCAATTTTATTATATTTATTTAAAATATTCAAGTGCACACACATAGTTGTTAAAGTGAATAAAAAAAGTAAAGTTTCAGACAAAATAGGCTGTTACAGTGTCACTAGAGGAAAGAACAAAAATTTTAATACACTCTACAACTAAGAGCAAAATCGTCTTTTCTGCTGTCCGTTAGAGGTGAATTTGATGAAAATAGCTTGCAGGTAAAAGAAACTTCGGATAAGGGTACTAAGGAACTTTTCAAAATTTCAATGGTACACAGGTAAGATGAATCTTTATAATGGCACACAGATAAAAGGCTCATTAAACAAACTACTTCAATTATTCAAATGCTATGTTAGATTAGTAAATGGTTGCAGAACCATAATTGAAGAAAAGAAAATCTAAGACTTTTATAACCTTACTCTGTCATCAACACAGTTCATTCTTTCTGATACACTTTTTCAATGAACACGCCTCCCATCCAACCCCATTATTGGTTAAACAAGTTTCTTTTACACTCTGACAGAAATATGACATAGCCGTTGGAGATATAACAATTAGATATAACAGAAGTTTGTACGTTGACTTCACTCTGCCATACACTGAATCAGGGATAGCAATGGTTGTTCCTGTCAAGGAAAGCATAAACAAGAATGCCTGGATTTTTTTGAAGCCACTGACACCAGGCATGTGGTTTGGAACCATCATACTGTTTATCTACACAGGCATTGTGATATGGTTGTTGGAGCTTCTAGAAGACAACAAGGATGTCCGCGGTCCAATTCCACGACAGCTAGCAACAATGATATATTTTTCACTGTTTGAAGAGAGTTGAGTGTTCTTATCACACTACTGTTTTCCCGGTCCAGCATAATGATCAAGTTGATATGTCTTTTATCCTGGCAAGTTACTTTCATACAGAAAAATTCCACAACTTGGAAAAATAAATGTGTTTATATGGTTTCCACTAAATGTGCTGTCTTTTTAACCCATGTCCTAAGCGCACAAGTGCGTTAGCAAGGAGACAAATCTTATATTGGGAACTTTTACCAACCGGTATAAATTACAAAAGTGCAAGAAGGAATAGACTACCATCATATGTAACGCCTCCGCTAATGTGCTAAGTTTATAAGCTATGATGATTTTATCTGCCAAGTTTATCTTAAGGTACACAACTTTGCATGTTTACCTTTTCAAGTCAAAAGTATATAAGTTGCACAAATTCTCTTCTAAGATCTGATATTTAATATCATGCACTCATGGTGTCACTTCAAATTAAACAAACTACTTCAATTATTCAAATGCTATGTTAGATTAGTAAATGGTTGCAGAACCATAATTGAAGAAAAGAAAATCTAAGACTTTTATAACCTTACTCTGTCATCAACACAGTTCATTCTTTCTGATACACTTTTTCAATGAACACGCCTCCCATCCAACCCCATTATTGGTTAAACAAGTTTCTTTTACACTCTGACAGAAGTATGACATAGCAGTTGGAGACATAACAATTAGATACAACAAAAGTCTGTATGTTGACTTCACTCTGCCATACACTGAATCAGGGATAGCAATGGTTGTTCCTGTCAAGGAAGGCGTAAACAAGAATGCCTGGATTTTTTTTAAGCCACTGACACTTGGCATGTGGTTTGGAACCATCATACTCTTTATCTACACAGGCATCGTGATATGGTTATTGGAGCTTCTAGGAAACAACAAAAATGTTTGTGGTCCAATTCCACTATAGGTTACAATGATATACTTTTCAATGTTTGAAGAGAGTTGAGTGTTCTTATCACAATACTTTTTTCCTGTATAGCATAATGATCAAGTTGATATGTTTTTTATCTTACCAAGTTGCTTTCATACTGCAAAATTCCACAACTTGGAAAATAAATGTGTATTTTATATTGTTTCCACTAAATGATGTCTTTTTAAGCCATGTCCTAAGCACACAAGAGCGTACGCAAGGAGACACATCTTGTATTGGGAGCTAGCCAACCAGTATGAAATTCCAAGAGTGCAAGAAGGAATAGATTACCATCATATGTAAGGTCTCCACTAAAGTGCTAAGTTCATAAGCCATCTCAAATGTGCAAATATAGGAAGCTAACGCAGGCCAATACAAATTTAGAAATGGAAGAAGGAATAACTCCCACCATATGTCTGAAAAGATTACCAAATCTCGAGTTTTTATGAATTAATTTTTATTTTTAGAAATTCCATTTATGATGTCTGAAATAGCATTAACACATAACGTAATTTTTACAGAAGAGAAGGTCAAACGCCTGATCTCACGGATCATATTGGTCATATGGTTGTTCTTCCTAGTGGTACTTAAATCAAGCTACACTGCAAGCTTGACATCCATGCTAACTGTGGAACAACTCCAACCAACTGTAACAAATGTCTATGAACTCCTAAAAATGGAGAATCTGTTGGGTATTCACGTGGTTCCTACATCAAGGGTCTTTTGGAAGAACTTGGTTTTGAGGCATCAAAGATCAAGCCCTATGACACCCCTGAAGATTATCACAATGCACTTTCCAGGGGAAGCAAGAATGGTGGTATTGCTGCTCATGTAGATGAAGTCCCATACATCAAACTATTTCTTGCAGAGTACTGCAAGTTATACACTATGGTTGGGCCAGTATATAAGACTGCAGGTTTTGGATATATAAGTTTGACTGTGTTTATTAAGTTCATTACATTGGGGTATCCAAGTTCAAATTAAGTTTTATTTCAGTTTGCATACTGATGGGTGAAAAACTGGCCTGGGTTTATTTTCTTCCTTAGGCATTCCAGAAGGGATCACCCTTAATTGGCGACATCTCACAGGCCCCATCATCGCTACTGGAGTTGCCTCAACCACTTCTCTTGTGATTGCCTTGATAATCCATTTCTGCACAAACGAGAAAGTAGGACCTGAAAATGGTGATTCGAAACAAATCTTGCCACAAGAAGAGACTAAAGATGGTGTAAATGAAAACAACCAGCGCCAAGAAGAAGACAGAGGTGGAGGGATGCATGAACAATTAAAGACAGTTATGCGTTATGGTTCACTTGTCATTTACAGAGGTGAAAGGATACCTAGCTCACCATCAAGTTTAGCAAGATTTTAGCTCTGTCCCTTGATCAGGCACAATTGTTATTATCATGTAGATTTCTGCATATTGTCCTTAACCTAGGAGTATTGATTTAAACGGGCTGCTCAAAAAGGCCCATATTGTTGTATTTACATTTGAATAAAAAATGTAAGACATCGAAGGACCCCATTTGAGAGTGCTGGCCAGGTTTTCATGATTTTTGGATGTTAATTTTCCTCAGTGAAGACTTGTTTATAAGGTAATAGAGGGGAGCTATTTCTCTCAATAATTAGAAATCCCAGAGCCAGAGAGGCGACTGTCCTCCAAAGCTAATTTTAGCCAGAATCAACTGAATGAAGAACAGGTACCTATGGTCTATGCCAACAATAGAGTAAACGACTGATCCCTCGGGTTGGATATTTTTCACTTCAATGGCCAAACATTCCTGCTTATTCGCGAAGTAAAAATCAGGGACCATCTGGATGGGTTAAGAACTTCAGAGCAAATGAGAGTACCGTTGGAAGCGCCGACCTAGTCCTTTGACCTCTTGACTCCGCAGGGCACGATTGTCGAGCGTTGGCTTTACAAATGGCCCTATTTGGATCACAGTGCTAGAGCTAGTTTGGGCTAGTTTATACCTAACTAGCCCAAAAGTATCTAAACAGGAGAGCTAGATTGGGTTAGTTACAACTAGCCCACCCAAAACACTAGCTCCCCAAAGAGGTGATTATTTGGGCTAGTTTGGGCTAAGTGGGACCCACCTCATATGCAACTAAAAAAAATATTATAACTCACAAACCAAACATCCAAATAAAATTCCGATTACATCATTAAATTTGTTACAATAAATACTTTAAAATAAGATCTCACATGGATATATTTGGATGATTTGTAAAAATAATTTATTATCAAACTAACTCAAACTAGCTTTGGATTCAAACACCTCCTTGGTTAGAACTAGTTTGGATTAGTTTACAAATTAACTCTAACCTCTAGTTCTAGCCAAGCTAGTTTGATCCAAACAAGACCAAGGACTCGAAGCGCCCGTCCCAACAGTCCCATAGCAAGGGTACAGAGCGGAGCGCAGGCAGCAAACCGAGTTTCTTGAAGAGGCGGCGGAGGCGTGGAGGGGCCATGGCGTATGACTAGTCACGATAGAACGGCCTGGCCCCTTGTGGAATGTTGTCGCCCGTACAGTATAGGTGTGGTGGAACAAGAACTTGAGAAATCATTGTACGACGAGGCACACGCAGACCAAAATGTGAACGCAGGGAGCTGGAAGAACTGGACATTTTTAGGGCCTGTTTGGCCCACGAGCTCTGCTCCACGAACTCCACTGTAGATCAGCTCCACGAATTTTAGGTTTTTCTGGAGCACCTTTTTATGTGCTCTCATAACTTCGCTTTTTTTCTGGAGCTGTGTGCGTGTAGCTGAAACCGTCTGGCTAAAAAACGTGGAGCAGAGCTGAAAAACATGGAACGGAGCAGTCCCAAACAGACCCTTAGACTACCAACGATTCCCGGTGTGAATGGATTGCGTTGTTTTATGTTTGGATGGATTGATCAGGAATCGGTCACAACGTAAATCGATTCGACCCAGTAGAACTCCATTGCCCCTCCCGTATCTGTGTTATCTGCTCCCTTTGTTAAAGATGTTCCAAATTCATAGCTCAAGACAAAGGCCGGACTTCTGTCGGAGCGAAGCGGAGGCCCGTCGCCAGAAGGCTTGGGCTGGAGCGATATACTCGTCGCTAGGGTTCCACGGAGACTGAGAGATTTATTATTCTTGTAAGCCGTCGCACGGCGTTTGTAACCGACTCCTGGTAATAGTGAGGAGTGTTTGCTGTCTGACGTTCGTGGTTTTTCCCCTTCGTATTGGAGGGGTTTTTCACGTTAAATCTTGTGTCTCGTTGTGATTTGATCTTGTATTCTTCGTCGTTTCCGCCGTCATTTACAACACCCTTTAGAGAGTCTCATATACCGCCACCGCCCCCGCATACTCTGTCGTGCCTCCTGGAGCCGAACGAAACATATAGCGTTTTTAGCTTCCCTGTAACAGTTACCAGTGTTATGTGATTGCATTGTCGTTCCCATTCTTCGTGTTGAACCAAACAACACCTGAGGAGGACCTCTTTATTAATACTGAATAGATAGACTCAATAATCAATTAAACAATAGAAGACCTGATGAGACCTTAGCCCTGGTGGAAGTTGGTTGGGTAGTGAAAACTAATTTATGGGAACAGGGCTGCTGGAGTTCAGAGTGCCAAGAGCAAGAGCAGTAAAGATGGTACTTAATTGTGGCGTCCGTGGGAATTGTTGCTCGAATCCGGGCAACATAGCATGGACAGTTTTTCTCAAGATGCAGTCAACTACTGAGGTACAATTCTACTTGCTAGATCCTTAGAGCATCTTCAACAATTTATCATCCTGCTTCCCCATCCTTGTTTTTTAGCAAAATGAGAAAAAAAAACTCATCCAATAGTTTGGCATCTTGGCTCCCCATCTTTCCCAAGCTCGCAAAACACAAGTTCGTAGCGCACATATATGTGCGCGGATCTACACGCTCCCATTCGGAGTCCATCCATGCCGTCGGCCTCTTCTCGCATGAGGGAAGGTCTTCCCACGCTGCATCGTGTTGACGCAAAGGCTTCCCGCGCTACATCTCCCACACACGACGATCAGGAAATTGATCAGCAGCAGCTCCAGCGACTGCACCACATCTCCTAGACAGACGATCACTGCACTGGCGGGGTTCAAGTATGTCCAATCCAATTCGTTCTGCCGGTAGGGTATCGATAGGATTTTGATCGGTGGTGTCGATAAGGTTCAATAAGGAGCGTGCTCTGGTTGCTCGCTTTGCCGCCCTGATGATGGTTGGCCAATGTGTGCTGCAATCCGGACATGTGTCCAGATGATGGTTGGCCAACGTGTGCCCTTCTTTGTTGTTGCTGTCTTAATATTGTATGCATTTGTCCATCACATTTGTCATTTAATTTTTCTTTTTTTTATGTAGGTTCATTCAAATGGAAGGAGGTGGAGTATGGAGGAACATGGTGTTCAAATGGAAGGAGGTGGAGTATGGACGAACATGGTCACGACAGATGATGATGATGTTGCTAGTTTGGACGATCTCACGTTTCCCATGACACAATGCCTCGACAGGCACTGTATGCGTCGGTTCCGCCTCTTCCTCAACCAGTTACATCTGGAGGAGCTCTTCCTCTCGGGCAGGCGCTTCACGTGGTCAAATGAGCGCGACAATCAGACCCTTGAGCTCCTGGACAGATCGTTTGCCTCTGCCGATTGGTTTGCTGCTTTCCCGAATCACCTGCTCAAGGTGCTATCAACCGATTGTTCTGATCACTGCCCCCTTCTTCTAGCCCAATGCGCAAACCAAGCCACGAACAGGAAACGTTTCTGCTTTCAACCTCTCTGGCAAAAGATTGAGGGTTTTCTTGATACGGTGGGGCTGCCTGGGACATCTCGGTGGACCAGGGCGACCCGTGCAGGACCCTTGATGCTAAGTTCAGGAACACATCAAAGGCTCTCACAGCTTGGAGCAATAAGAAGGTTGGAAGCGTTCGGCTTCAGCTGGCCCTCGTTCGGGAGTCCATCTTTTGCCTGGACTCCGAGTAGGAACTACGTCAACTCGACCCATGGGAGATTGATTTACGCCGCTCCCTGAAGCTTCGTGTCCTGGGCCTAGCCTCCTTGTCAAGGACCATGGCACGGCTGCGCTCCCGGCAACTTTTCCTCACGGAAGGGGATGCTAATACGTGATTCTATCACCTGCAAGCCTGCCATAGAAAGAGGCAAAATAGAGTTGACCATCTTCTCATGGAAGGAGTTGAAATAGTCCATGATGATCACATCGCATCGGCTTTCTATGATTACTACAACGACATCATTGGAATGAACTTCGTCAGATCAACAAACCTGGATTTCCATGCTCTCGGAATCCCATCCCGGGACCTCTCCGACCTTGAACGCTATTTTTCGGAGGAATAAGTTTGGAACGTCCTCAAGGATTGGCCGAACGACAAAGCTCCTGGGCCGGATGGATTCACAGGCCGGTTTTACAAGGTGGCTTGGCCCGTTATCAAAATTGACGTGATGAATGCGGTAAATGCCTTCTGGTCTTTGGATGCCCGGAGTTTCAACCATCTAAATGATGCTTACATGGCCCTGCTAAAAAAGAAGACACCCCCCTGGCTTGCAAAGAACTTCAGGCCCATCAGTCGTGCAGGTGAACCCACCTGCATGCTCGGGCGTGAGCCGCCGCCGCCGTCGCGCGCCCTCCCCCGGCCACCATCGCTGGTCCCCCTCCCTTCCCCTCCGGTATCTCGTCGGGGGCTGAAGGGAGCGGGGATCCATTGTTTTTAATAAGTTTCTCCAGTAGATCGAGTCCTTAGGGTTAGGGTTTCTCCATGCCAAAGTTCTTGGTATTGGAGTTTTATCTCCTCCTTCTCCTTTTCTCCGGCAACAGTGAAGGAGAAGGGTGGAATCGTTTTCTCCATGGCGGCTTCGTTGAAGACGAGAGCGACAACTTCAGCGTCACCATCTTCATCGACATGACGACATGGAGATCTTTGTTTTCAGACGGCGGCATCAAGGCGGAGATGACGTCGCCGCCATGGAATAATTTTCTCTGGTCTTTTCTTCGTTTTGTTGTGGTTAGATCTGGCCACAATGAAAGACTAGGGAGAATATTCTTCAGATCAGTCTTCCTCATTCTTCGGTGGCAGAAAGAAGAAGGAAGACACCAGCAAGAAGAAAAAGATCCTCAATTCCACCTATAGGAATGTTGGCCGTCCGTTGGGCATCTGTTCTCAGGCTTGCCGCTATTGCTGGTGCCGAGTATTTTCCTGTGCGGTCATCTATACGAAGCATAAAAAATGTTTGGTTTTGAGATTTGAAGCTTTTCACGGTGTGGGTAAATTTTAGATGAAAATCAGTTTCTGGATATATCTAGTGTAATCCAGAGTGCTTGTAATATGTTGATGTACCCAACTATTATATAATATAATTCTTCTTTCGTCGCAAAAAAAGTCTGATACATAGTTTCGGGAAGTTGATCACCAAGTGTCTGGCATCCCGACTTGCCCCCTTTTTGAGTGATCTGATCCACAAGAAAAAGACAAGTTGCATATTGCTTAAGATTGATTTTGCAAAAGCGTTTGACTCCGTCGCTTGGACCTTCTTGCTGGATGTTCTGCAACATATGGGTTTTGGCCTTCGTTGGAGAAATTGGATTTCCTTTGTCCTATCCACGGCTAGACCAAGATTTTGCTCAATGGTACCCCGGGCAGACGCATTTGCCATGCTAGGGGTCTGCGGCAGGGCGACCCCCTGTCCCCTATGCTCTTTCTTCTCGCTATGGAGGTGCTAAACCATTTTCTAAGGTGGTTGGAATCAAGGGATCTACTCTCGCCGGTTCTGGGCCTCTCAGGTACGCGGGTCAGCTTGTACGCTGATGACCTTGTCCTTTTTGTCAAGCCAAATGAAACAGACCTGCAGGCGATCCGTGTGGCCTTGAACATCTTTGGTTGGGCTTCAGGCCTATTTGCAAACTTGGATAAGAGTGTGGCCACTCCTTTGCATTGCTCGGAGGAGGATTTGGCGAGGGTTGTGCAGCTCCTCTCTTGCCGGATTGAGGAGTTCCCCTGTCGCTACTTGGGCATACCTCTCACGGTATTCAAGCTCAAGAGAGCCGAAGAGCAGCCCCTTATTGACAAGGTTGCAACTTGCATTCCAGGTTGGAAGGGCAACCTCCTAAATGAAGCGGGTCGGCTGGCCTTGGTCAAAGCTACCCTTTCGGCAATTCCAATCCATACTTCCATCGCCTTATGCTTGTCTCCGTGGGCGATCCAGGCAATTGATAAACTTCGCAGGGCTTTCCTTTGGTCTGGTTCTAGCTCGACATCTGGTGGCCGCTGTAGGGTTGCCTGGCCGGTGGTCTGCCGCCCTCATGCTCTTGGGGGTCTGGGTATCTCCGACCTAAGGCGCACAGGCACAACTCTCAGAGTTAGATGGATTTGGAAAGACCGCCTCCAGGGCTTGCGTCCGGTAGGCTATGACAATGCGGCGATGGCCGTCTTTCAAGCAGCGACCATCATCTCGATCGACAATGGTGAATCCACCTTCTTCTGGTTGGATCGATGGCTTGGTGGCTACAGCCTGCAGTACCTAGCACCAGCGGTTTTTGCCTTGGTTCCACCCGGCGGAGGTGGGCTACGGTCGCCAGCTCCCTTCCAAATGATGCCTGGGTGCTGCACGTCAAGGGCGCGCTAACCATGCAGGTCATCGTCGACCTTGAGCTTATTTGTGACCTATTGGACGATATAGCTCTCTCAGATCAACCAGACGTTTTCAGATGGGGGCTATCTCCTGATGGTGCCTACTCTGCGGCCTCGGCATATGGCGCTATGTTCTTTGGCTCGTCACAACCGTTGGGAGCCAAGTTTATCTGGAAGACAAATGCTCCGCCGAAGGTACGGTTCTTCTTCTGGCTAGTCATGCACCAACGATGTTGGACGGGGGACAGGCGTTGGCGGCACGACTTGCAGGACTCCAATGTTTGTGTCCTCTGCGATCAGGAGGCGGAAACGATCGATCACATACTTATCGGTTGTTGTTTCTCAAGGAAAGTCTGGTTCAAATGTCTTTCACTTCTTCGCCTGCACATTCTGCCACCACCTCTCCATGCAGACTCGGCGATCTCTTGGTGGTTGGGTGCAAGAAAGACTTTTGGCAAGACGATGCGCCCGTCTTTTGACTCCCTGTTTTTCCTGGTCGGTTGGAATCTCTGGAAGCAGCGGAATCAACGTTCCTTTGATGGCACTGTCTCCTCACCTCTTCAGCTGGTTCAGGGCTCCTGGCCGAGGGAGCCTGCTGGGGCATGGCGGGCTTCAGCAAGATCAGGGTGCTGTTGAGTCTGCTTGACTGACCCCCCAAGCCCCCTTGTGCTGGGCTTCTTGCTGGCCCTCTCCTAGAGGATGTGTTTTTATGTAATCGTTCCTTGGCTTCATCCAGTAGTCTAGGGGATGTTGGCAACCACGGGTTGTTGGCTGTGCTGGTGCTTCTTGTGTGTTGTTTCTGTCTCAAAACTCTCTCCTCTTAATGAAATATGCACCATCGGCGTCATTTTATAAAAAAAAGACACTTAGCATATGTATGAGATTCCTTCTGAACCTCATGGAGTTGATGTGCAGGTGCATACACATAAGTTGTTGAACGCCTGCGCAGTACAAAAGGTTTGGCTAAGAGGACAAAAAAATTGATCCAAAGGAGGACATAGTTACGTCATCAAAAATCCCATTCACAGGGCCAATCAATCGTGTTCCACATTTTGGAGAAGAGTTCATGCTTTCTTTGAGAAACACAAGAAAACTCCAGCGATTAGGATAGAGAGTTCCCTTATGCATAGGTGGCTCACAATTTAGTTTCAAGTATTGTTCATGCTACGAGGCCATTGAGCGTAGGAATCAAAATGAATCTACTATCCAAGACAAGGTTTGTTCTCCATGTTGATTGTTTTGTCTTTTATTTTTATTTGGTTCACTTCAAAAGATATGTACATCGACAATTTCCATATACAAATTTTAGATGCTTCCGAGATGTACAAGGAGTTAGAGCATCTCCAAGAGACTAGCTATCCCACTCGCCTTCTCTAAAAATAGACAAAACTAGCTCCAACAGCCTCGTCAACCGACTCTCCAATATACAAAACTCGTCATCCCGATTTCTTCGCTCGGTAGAAGAAGCTAGTGAACTCTGCTCGCCATCGTATCCATCGCGCCCACCAGACGTCGCAAGAATTCCGAAATTGGTCTCTCCATTCGAAACTGGCGGCCACAGTTCATCACCTCTACAAGAAGCGGCACGACGGCGAGCAGCTGGAGGCGACCGCGCTAGGGAGGAGAGCGCTGCAGGCGAGGCGTGTGTGGGTCCGCGGGCACAGGCGAGTGTTGGCGCGGGTGTGGCATGCGCCGGCGAGGTCTACCTGGGCGAGCCAAAAGAGGAGGATGCGAGGCGGCGGATGCGAGGCGGCCGACAATGGTGTGCATGTGAAGACTATGACGACGAGCACGAAACGGGCAGCGAGCCTTCCGATGCTCTGGAAGAGCGTGGCGCGTGGCCATGGTGCACATGCGTAGCCTATTTGGGATCTGATTATGGGCTCCGGCAGCGTCGATCAGGCGTGGCGAACACGGCCGCCGGTCAAGCTGGTGCTTGCCAAGCTGCTGTCTACACAAGCTGTCCGTCGAAATGTCGTGAAGGTGGATGTTCCTATAGTTTAATCTAGTCCTCGTGACGTGGAGGCAGGTTTTGAAAAATACAAAGTCAGTTTGGAGAAGCTGTTGTGGAACTTTTTGATTTAGAAAGGTTAAATTGGTTTAGAGAGTCAATTTAGCTATCTAAATTTACCTAGGCTCTTGGAGATGCTCTTAGATAAGGACAACAAGATATTTGCTCTTATATATTGTTGGAACAAATTGAAGCAGGAAGACAAGTGTAAAGACAAGAGGGTGGAAATGGTCGAGTAGGAAAAGCAAGCAAGCAAGAAAAAACGGAAGATTACAAAGGACTCCACGCCAAGGGCTGTAGAAGCCATCAATTTGTTCGGCTATTGAATTGAGCAAGAATCTTGTTTTTCATGAGAGGAGTAAGCACATTGACACTCGCTTTCATTACATCAGAGAGTGTGTCAGTAATGGATAGGTTGACATTGATCATGTTCGAATAGAGAACCAACTTGCTGACATACTGACAAAGGCACTTCCAAGGATCAGGTTGTGGAGCTGAGGAAAAAGTTGGGGCTTGTCAAGATAGATCATGATTAAGGGGGTGATTTGTTAGCATATTTACATTAATGCATTTACATATACTGTAATCCTGATAAGTGTAGCATCATGTTTTGTATTAGACGCGTAGAACTGCACGCTTGGACGGAGGTATGCCCAGTCCGGGGTGTGGCCGCGTAGATCGGGTGCGTGGTCACCGCCATTGCATGGTCGTCATGCATGTCGCTCGGCATGGCGCAAGAACCGGATCGAGCAGCGATCGTGCAGTGGTAGGGGACCTGCCTCAGGCCACTCGTTTGCATCGTATTAAAGCAATAAAGAAAACCCAAAAAGTTGTGCGGTTGCGCAGTGCCAATACTCGTCTTCTCCAGTTTCACATTGTGTGTGTCTGGTGATCGCGCTCTGGCGTTCACGTTCCCGCAGTAGCAGGAACTCGACAGCCACCGTCGGTTCCAACACGTAATATTGGTGTAGATGGTGGTTAAAAACCAGGCTAGCTTCAATACTTCACATATGGTATTCAAACATTCAAGAAAAACTCTACCTAGAATCAGTGTTGGGTGTGATGCTTTCAGTTAAAGTTGTTGATGATATAGCATTGTAACAAAATAGAATCTTGATTTCTTAAGACAAGTATTTTCAATGGTATTTTTTAATAGAATGCTGACCTTTTGTGTGCTTTTTGATCAACTTGAATGAAACAATGCTGCAGATAAACAATGCAAATATAGGAGCAATAAGCGGACCCAGCGCTCAAAATGAGCCCGGGCAAAATCAAGACACCTACAAAATTATGTGTTTATAACATTCTCGCATGCGCAAAGTGATGGAATTCTTCGTATACGGCAACATCGGAGCCCAGGCGGCGGCCTAGGCTCACCGGGGCCCGGTCCGCCTATGGGAGCAACCACGGCAGTGGCTAGAACTTTTCTCTTGCGTTTGGCATAATTATCCTTTTTTCCATCCTTCCATGATAATAAACAAAAAAAATTAATTGATTAATTAGATAATTCAACCACTTGGGCATGCAGTAGAGTTAGACCAAAGTTTTAATGGTTCAAATTCATGGTAGACCCAAGAAACCTAATATAAGGGGTGACATCACATGACAATCGTCGTGGTAGGACTATCAGTGGACAGAGGTCCACATAATAAATCTACACCCAATATTTGTGCAAAAAAAATCACTGTTTAGTAGGTAAAACATCATGAGGTTAACAAGTTTGTCCCAAATTTTTGCATTGATATATTGTTTTTAATATTTTTAATTAACTAGTTCATCAATCCTCTTTTTACCTTTTTTTAACTAGGGCATACATAGGTAATTGAGATGAATATTAGGGGCTCAATGTAGATTAATTTTTTATAACGGCAGAGAAAGTTAATTCAGATATATATATATATATATATATATATATATATATATATATATATATAGAGAGAGAGAGAGAGAGAGAGCTAATTTATACTATTTTTTAGAATGGCAGAGGTGAGGTGAGGTGATCTTTATAAAATGAATATATTTAATGGCTACTATTACGAGTGATGATTAGAGACTTCAGAATTAATGGCTAGATGTTTTTAGTTTTTTGTGAGAATTTTTAATATTTTTCTTTTTCTAGTGCGTCTTGTGAGATAAAGAATAGCAGATGTTTAAAGAGACACTTGAAAAAACTTAAATGCCATGTAGTGTCCTCCTTAATAAGTGTCATAAAAGGTCAAAAGAAATCCCAGCATTATTAGAGCTTATGAAAGAACAAGGAGTGTATGGAGTGATCATAAGTACTCCCTATATCCCAGAATATAGCTACGTTTATTTTTATCCTAAATCAAAAAATTGTATCTTTGACCAACATATAATCCAAAAATAGTTTATTTTAAATAAATTGAAAAGGTTGCATGTTATAATAGTGGGTTTTATGATGAATTTATTGATGTAGTCTTTATGTTGTCAATCTTTATGGTTTTTCGCTATTCATAGTCAAAATTAAAAATATTTAACTTAGGACAAACAATCTAAAGATAACTATGCCCTCAAACGGCCGGAAGAAGTACCTTTAGGTGGTGGGGTCGGAGCAGCAAACGGCCGGAAGAAGTACCTTTAGGTGGTGGGGTCGGAGCAGCAGACTTTGTTTTTTTAGTATCTGATGAAGATGGAGCTCAGTGCAAGTGCCAGAGCCAGCTGAAAACCTCACTGCAACTTCCCGCGGAAGCCACGACTTTGGATCTTACAAGACATAAGTGACTGCAACGGGTTCCATAGAAGGATGACCATGAAACTGGAGCGAGGCAAACAGCATCCCGATGGTGCCGTTGAATTGGATCGTCATTGCCATGGTGACATTTACTTTAAGGCTAAGAGATCCTGACGTCGTCAAATCTGTTGCGTTCGATGAGTGGATACTGTTGATGTCGACACATATGTGGTTGTCGCTGGGATCCCCTAGTCATCGTTTTGGTACGTGTCAAACTCAACGGCGACGAACTGACCGGACCCGTAGGCCGCGTCGTCATCGTCCATGAGACTGAGGCTTCGCCCGTCGGTGTTGGGAGGCATGCTAGATGAGTAGCCGAAGAGGAAGAACGCTATGCTGTCTCCGGGCATGGCCTCGCCGTCTGGCTTGATCACGAAGGAACGGCTACATACGGCGTGACTCCGACAACTCACCAACCAATTTTCTTGCCGTGCAACGGACGTCAAAATCATATCTTGCATTGCATTGGTAACTCTATCATCCAAGAGCCACTCCACTCCTTTTCCACAAGTGGCGGCAGCAGGCAGCAGCAGGAGAGGAGCACATAGGAGTCTAAGTGTCGAACAAGTGGTCATCACTCACTTGGAATGTGGCTGGGAGTGCAAAGCAGAGCATTCACATTTGGAACAATTGCATAACTGTCCTTATTTTGAGCTCTAATTATATATTTGTTCTTTTTTTAATTTTACATGTTTGCCCTTATTTTTTAATCTGAAAGTAACGTTTGTCTCTATTCCTTAACACCGTGAGTTGTTGGTAAATAATAAATTAAAAAAAAGATTTCAAAAAAAAGAAAAAGCAGATAAAGACTATACTACCCCTTATCTAAAACACACTCTCTCTCCCATTCTCCTGTGTTCATCCTCAAGCATCTCGTCCTGGGCGCTGTGCCGATCCAGATCTAGGGGAGAAGCCGACGGGCGGATCCAGGCGCGGAGCGCGGCATGCGGGCGGGCCAGCCGGGAGCGCGGTCGCGGGCGAGCGGCGCGGGGCGCGGGGCGCGGCTCGCGGCTCGCGGCGGACGGCAGACGGCAGACGGCGCGGCGCGAGGGCGGGCAGCCAGCCGCGAGGCGCGCGAGCGATGCGGCGCGAGCGCGCGTAGCCGGAGCTGCGCGAGCGGGCGCGGGCAGCCGCGGGAGGCCAGCCATGGGGCGCTGCTGATCCAAGCCCAATACTGCGGCGCCGCTGAAGCCCAGTGCTGCGGCGGCGGCGGCGGCGCTGGTGAAGCCCAATGCTGCTGTTGCGGCGGCTGCCATCCCCCATTGGTCGCGGCAATGGCGCTGCAGTGGCACGCCGGACGGAGGGTGCGCCGGAGATGGAATGCAGTGGGTTCGGTCATGGATTCGTTGTCGCTACGAGTGCCCCAACCTCCAGCGCATCTGGATCTGGCCTGTCAAACAGCTGTTCTTCGACCTCCGAAATCATGTATTCTGTGTACGGTGCACTGAAAGCTGCAGCAATGCTGTTGGATAAGGTCCGAGACCATGTCATACTGTAGCATGCTGTCAATTTTTTTAATTAGCTAAGATCATGTTTTTTTTGGGAGGATTAGCTATGATCATGTTATTTACCTACTGAATAAGTGGGAACGTGACCATGCTCATGTTACTATGATTCTGTGAATGTGTTCCATTACTCCAGCAATGAATATGCAACCAGCTTGTTTTGAAATAGTGTTCCTCTGCATCTCGTTTTATTTGATTCATGAAAATTTGGTTCTTTAATTATATATATATATATATATATATATATATATAAATATAATAATGTATTAATATATCATTTATGTTCATGGTTCTAAAAAATTATTTCAGGCCGAGCAATGCAGCACGGGCCAGAATAGAGGCATTCATATCGAGGGTATTTCTGTCTTTTTAGCCTATACTTAACTAGTCTGTTCGTTTAGCAGAAATATGTACTCTTCCGATAGAATTATTCACTGCTGGCTGATTTCTTGTGAGAAAAACACTGTTCTGTCTGAATTTAAGCCGGCTGAAAATGATTGCATGTTAACTCTCCTTCACGGAATAAGGACAACTGAAACCTTCAGATTCAAAAAAACAGGGGTAAACATGCAAAATTAAAAAAACAGGAATAAACGTACAATTAGAGCTCAAAATAAGAGCAGTTATGCAATTGTCCCTTCACATTTTCATTCGTTGGGAGCTGGAATCCAATTGCACGCCACAATTATACAATACAATAGTACAATCTTGTCAGGCGTAAACTTACCACCACGTCGAAGTCTTCAACTGAAAATGACCGCCCTTGCTGTGCGCACGTCAAGGCCTCAATTTGCCACACAGCTGGCGTCGACTGATGACCACTCAGTTTAACGCCGGATGACGAATGAATTCGTTATTAGTCGGCCATCAAGCCTACGGAAAGTAGCGAGAATATATAATGTGTGCAAAGTTATTCGTTGACGACAAAGACTGACTGATGTTTCTGGTTTTGTACTGGTTTCGACTCCTAATGAGGCAGAACATCGTCGTCACCAACCATCTATAGAACCATAGCCAATTAAGGATATCATCAAATGAATCAACAAAAGATTAGCTATTACCACATTTGTTTTTTACCTCTTGCTTGCAGTGAGCACACAGCTCACTCTCCACCAGAGGGAGTGCTCACACAAGAGCTCTAACACTTCGGCTTGCATAACTCCAGCTCAGTTTGAGCTTCAATCAGGCAGGCCTTTCTGTCTGCAAGCAGAGCTCCATGATGCACAAGTATATACAGTATATATGCAGTGTGGTAAATCTTAAAGGCCACATATTCACGTTCTGCCACAATAACATTCAACGGATGCAGTAATCCAAATAGAAAAAAAAATATATAGTTCACAAGACTAGATTGCGATTTTTTTAATGGAGACTCCGATGACGATTTAACATGACTGACAATAAACAACATTGAGCTTCCTAACCATCAAAATATGCCGATTAGCGACAATAAGCTCAGAATCAGAATGAGCAAGACGTTAACTATTGAGGGCTGGCGCCTGGAATGCAATTACCTCGCCTGCTATTATTACTTTTACGAAAAGCTAGACACATACTAGTAATACACAACGGACGATAGTGAGACGAGACTTGTGATATGATGGTAATAAAAAAGAAATTACACTAGTTACAACAGTTCACCCAACAACAAATGGCCCCAATAGACACATCACCCGCCACCTAAATTATCACGTCTCCCAATGTTCTGTGACCTCTTATGAAACAGTTGCCTGGTTGCGCTGTCCCCCAGACGATATACCGTAGCCTATGATTTTGACATGAATAATGTACACTTCACATTCTCCTGTTCCTCTCCCTATTCCAATCTCCTGCAGATCCTAGAGAAGAGGTCAGTGTTGCTTTCCTCAACTTCTGCTGGTTCTCGTACTCCTCCTCAAGTCGTGCCTGTGATGACACCTGGACCAGATGCCTTCCGCCGTTTCCATGGGGCTGCCTCATATCGAGCATAAGACCCCGCTCGGACCTGACAGGAGAAGCACTATCTTCAACAGGCACAGGCCACCTTATAGTTCCCTTACCAGTGTTATTCAAGCGTGCAGTATCATTCTTCCTGTCAACAAGTTTCTTGGTAGAGTGACTGCTCCCATTCCAAGTTGCATCATTGTTACGAGAACCTGATGAGCTCTCAGTTGTACCAAACTGGGATGAGGGCTTCCGGGCTTTCATCACCTTTTCAGACGGTGATTTTGGCCACTTAATTGCCCCATTGCTGTATCCTTGGCCACTCCACGATTCAGTGCTTCTTCTCATATCACATAAGATCTCAGCAGCACGGTGTATCTTTGGCGATACTGCTTGTGGGAATGGGAAAGCAAAGCTCACGTAAGTAAATCATCAAAAGTGAGAGACACTGAAAATGAGCAATACCAGATGAATGGCCAGAAAACAGTATTTTCGGATATAGGACTGAGTGCCTAGCTATAGAGATAATGAATTCCTAGGTACTTCTATTCTGGCTTAACTTGCAAATGCTACATGATAACACAAGATTGTATAATATGGTTCAATATAATATTGAATATGTGAGGCCAACAAAGCATTTGTACATCTAGATGCAACATACTTTTGTCGAATTATTCAAATTTATTGGCAACTACTCCATTCCAAACTGCAAGTCAATTTTGGCTTTTCTAGATACATATAGTATTTCTTAGCAACTTATTCCTAGGAAAAGTCAAATCGACTAACAATTTGGAATGGAGTACTATTTTCATCAAGGTAATACAAATACCAAAGTACCTTATTCCAAAATAGACTTTGACCTACCTTGGGATGTTTTTAAAAGAGAATGTTCACTGTCATGCTTCTGGAAATCATCTAAAGAGTCAACATGATCCAGGGATTGCAATTGCTGAGAACCAAGCTCACCCCCAATTTTTCTTGCGTGAATATTTTGTAAAAGTGATCCGGAAGTTGATTCCGTGCCACACAAATTATATTGTCCATCACATGAATCCGTTATACATAATTTTGCTGAATCCATCTCTTGAAGGAGATCATCAATTCTATGGACAGACGTATCTTCATAATCTGGAGGAGTGAGGCTGGATCCAACCCGCACCCATTGCCACTGGGAGTTACTCCTACTTGACCCATGTTTACCACAGTCAACACTTTGTCGACTGCCCCCAGCCTGTGAGTGTGACCAAGGAAATGGTGGCAAACTAGCTCCATGAACTGTCATGGTAGGCATATAAGGCTTAACTCCAGCTGTGCTCTCACTTCCAGGTGCTAAAAGAGTGTCCAGATCTTGTCGATGAGGAAGTGTTAAACGGCTTAAGATATCTTTTGGATGACAAAGTGCAGTATCACAAACATTGATTTGTGATGAGTCCTGGGTAGTAGTATTATAAGGGTCAAATAAACTTTGAGGCACAGACATGATATTGGTAGTAACACTGAATATTTTACTTACATTAACCAAGGGGGATGGCTTGTCACCACGTTGCTCTTTGATATCACAGCTACAAGTGCTTGCAGAAGAAAGTTTAGGGCTCAGAATGAGATTAGAGTCCTTCCCGCGGCAATACTCCATGTCAGAAAGCATAGAAAAAGCTTTTCTGACAGAGACTAGGAGTTCCTCTTTCGTGCGCAATACCTTCTTTCCTTTATCTCTTCCTAAGCTGGAATACTTGTAAGTGCCATCGAGAAGTTCGCTCAATGAGAGGTTCTCAATGTGATTTGTGATGTCACGAACATCAGATTTAAGGCCATGTGCTCCTGAATAAATATGTCAACCACTGTAAGTTTGATGCATATCGGTTTGACCATAAGGCAGAGATTTCTGAATGTTATCCATGCTATATGAGATGGGGAAAGAAAATTTTATACTATGAAGGCCACATGACAAAATAATATAGAAGCGTACTCTGCCAAGAAAAAGGGCATCAAAACCTAACATAACATTGTTAATATTGGCCTGCCAAATTAGTTTATGCAAGTAGAGGCATACAAAGAAAAACAAAGTATCATCAAACACACAAAAAAAGACTGTATAATAAACATTTTTGTTATTAAAAAGCAGGGATCTAAAGAGACATGGAAAAAATTAAATATTTATAATTTCAAAGAACCACATCATACCTACTGCTACTGACAATCCTTGAATGTGTGAAAACAAACTCCAAGAAAATAAGATGGAAAGAACAACTGGAAACCTTTTTTAGAAAGATTAAACAGAAAATTATGTGACATTTTGAGGAAGAAAAAACACTATTATGATTGAGGGTCATAATCACATTCACGCCTGAACTTCAATCCCTAGGAGTGGATTCCAAAACCCACACAATGGAAAAGACAAGACAATAAGGAAAATGGAAAGAGCTCATACAGATATACAACTAACCATAATTGCTTGCAAATACACAACTAGAGTCCATTATCATATACTCCCTCCATTCCAAATTATAAGTCATTCCAAGAATCTTAAAGAGTCAAAACATCTCAAGTTCGACCGAAATTATAGAAGAAAATAGAAAGATTTATGACATCAAATAGGTATACTATGAAAATATAATTGATTAAGAATCTAATGATACTTAGTTGACATCATAAATGTTATTATATTACCATATAAGTTTGGTCAAACTTGAGATGCTTTGTCTCTCCAAGATTCTTGTAGTTTTGTAATGACTTATAATTTGGGATGGAGGGAGTATAAGTTAAGAGGACGAGGCTTTGAAATATACGACCAGAACCAGAGCTTCAGAAATCTTCGGAGAATGGCATGGTCATAAGTAAGCAGACTCTGAATAACATGTACCAGTGCAGCATTTAGTATGCAAAAGCTAGATACTGATAAATCAAGAGTTAACCTTCCTCCTTCCTATAGAATTATTTAATATGTCTAAGCACACAATGTTAGGAAAACAATTAGCAGGCCTTTATACAGAGACGTTTGACATCCAGATATCCACTAAACTCACATGATCAGAGTTAACAAAAGAAACAACTAGCAGAGCTAAGATATAAATGGATGATGTAGATGCAACCAGTTACTACATACCAAGTACGCTGTTTCCTGAGAAACCAGAATCAAAATTTGCTAAACCAGCCTTTGATGAGAAACAATCATATTTTGATCTGACACCAGACCTAATATTCTTCTTATCAATTCTCTTTGCATCAGAAATGCGCTTCTGCTTGAGCAACCGAGATTTTTCTGTGTATAATTAGGAGAAGTACAAATATATTTATTGTCAGAATATCAAACAGAACAGCAGCATGTGCATTAAAGCAAGCAGAACAACTGAGCACTCAACTATATCAAATCAAATGTGCATAAAATAAAATAAAAAATTGAAGTATAGCAAGTAGTAATTAGTACTGCGGGTCTGGTTAATTAGTGGCTACTAATTTTGTACAAGCAAAATGGCCAGTAAGTAGCAGGAAGAACAGGCACATATTTCTTCTTTCTTTGGGCTCATTCAATTTGCAACCTGATTTCTATACGTACTATAATTAGAAAAGTAAAATTCATTTCCCTAATGGAATGTCCTGACCCAGTGCTAACTAGCATAGCAGATGGGGTTAATGAGTGGCTATTAATTTTGTATGAGCAAAGTGGCCAGTAAGTAGCAGGAATAACAGGCACATTTGTTTCTTCTTTTTGGCTCATTCAGTCTGCCATCTGATTTCTGGACTTACTATAATGAGATGGCTAAAATCCATTTCCTAATGGGATGTCCTGACCCAATGCCATCAATTAGCAGCCAGAAACAAGGAAAAGATGACACATATTAACTGACCAGAGCCCACTAAAGCAGTTAATCAACTGCTGTTATGTACTTTAACCATTTGAATATAATCTGTTGATGATGGGTATAGTTACTCAGTAATATTAATTACTTGGTTTAAATCATTTTAGTATATTAAGACTGATGGATAAGTCTGGTGTGTGAGGGGAGGCTGCAACACATGGTGCTGTTGCTGCCTGTTCAGGACAACAACTGCCTCTCAAGGACAGCATCAAGGACATACCCTTGACTGGGCTGTTAGCATCTTTAGGACAGCATCTGTAACATCACCCTTGACTGGGCTGTTAGCATCTGTAGGACAGCATCTTGACTAGCATCTAGGACAGCATCTAGTTTGTGCTTGGCTGGTTAGCAGCCCTATATATTTGTATCCCCAACCCTCAGGTTGGTATGGCAGTATGGTGTGAGAAAAATAACAAGAAAATTTGCCCCAACTCCCAATTGTCATCCTCTCCATGAGAGTTCAACTCCTACTGATTCCTAGAGTTCGAGTTCAGCGGCTAACAAGTGGTATCAGAGCCGTAATTTCCTGTAGCCTGAGCATCTCCTGCTCAACTCCCTCTCCAGCCTCGCTCCCAACCCTGCAGCAGCCACAGCTAGGAGCAGCAGCAGCTCCGGCTGCCTCGGTTCACACTTCCCCCTCTGTTCAGACGAGCAGCAGCTCGTCACAAGCTATTCTCTCTCCACGCAGCAGCCCCTCGTTGGTGTGCCATGTCTGCAGGACAGTCTCAGCGTTCCATCACCTCAAGCACGCAGCGTCGGCAGGCGGCCGAGCTCGCTACGGCAGAGGAACGCGAGCGAGCGGCGAAGGAGACTGCTGCGGCGGCGGCAATAGCGTCGAGGCTGGCAGCGGCAGAGCTGGCAGCAGCCAAAGCGGAGGCGGAAGCAGCGGCAGCAGCAGCAGAGGTCGAGGCTCTGCGCAGCAGCAACGGCAGCTCCATCGCTGCCGACGACAGCGCTGATGCAGACCTTGAGTTGCTGGAAAGGGAGGCAGCGCGAGGACGAGCTGCGCAGTGGGCAGCTGCACACGCCCATGAGCGTGCTGGTAGCCCAGACATGCGCGGGCGCGCCGGTGGCGCTCTTGGTCAAGGCAACCACGGCGGTGGCGCTCCTGGAGGAGGAGCGCACGACGGCAACATACGGGTCGACGGAGAGCGCGGCCTTCACAGGCGACGCGGCTCTCTCTCCCCGGTTCGGTATCGTGGTCACCGCGAATACCAGGCTGTTGTCAGGGACTTTGGCCCCGGCGGAGGGTGGCCTACCCTCACCAAGACCAACTACGTCGAGTGGGCTGCAGTGATGAGGGTAAGGCTCCAAGTGCGGCACATGTGGGATGCAGTCCGGTACGGCGACGTTGACTACAACCAAGATCGACGGGCGCTTGATGCTCTCATTGCTGCAGTCCCGCCCGAAATGCAGTTTTCGCTTACCAGCAAGCGGACTGCCAAGGAGGCTTGTGATGCCATCGCTGCAGCACGCATTGGCAGCGACCATGCTCGCAAGTCTACCTTGCAGGCACTACGCAAGGAGTGGGAGAACCTGGCCTTCAAGCCAGGTGAGGACGTCGATGACTTTGCTCTCCGTCTCAACACTCTGTTGCAGAAAATGGTGCAGTTCGGTGACAACACCTACGGCGAAGAGAGAGCTATGGAGAAGCTTTTCCGCTGCGTCCCCGACAAGTACAAGCAGATGGCTCGCTCAATCGAGTCTCTGCTGGACCTCTCCACGATGACGATCGAGGAGGCGTTGGGTCGCCTCAAGGTCATTGACAGCGATGAGCCACAGCGCTCCCGGGGACCCGTCACCATTGGCGGGAAGCTCCTCCTCACTCGGGAGCAGTGGGCTGCCGGCCAAGGTGACAGGAAGAAGGGGGAGCCTTCTTCCACGACGGACGGTCGCAAGCGCTGCAAGCCGCGCAAAGCCGCCCAGGCAGGGGCACGAGGACGTGCTGAGGGCGACGACCGTGGAGGCGCCCAGGGCGGCGCCGCCGGCAAGCAAAAGCCGCCACGAGACGAACCTTGCTTCAACTGCGGCAAACTTGGTCATTGGACCAAGGAGTGCCGACAGCCACGACGCGCCCAAGCCCACGTCGCGCAAGCGGAGGAGCCGGCTTTGTTCATTGCTCATGCGAGCATAGAACTACCTCCAGCGGCACCAGTCGCAGCGGCTCTCCTCCACCTTGACGAGCCAAAAGCACATGCCCTCCTCCTCGGTGACAGTTATGGCAACGACAAGACCGATGGGTGGTGCCTCGACACCGGCGCTACCCACCACATGACCGGGCGGCGAGAGTTCTTCTCCGAGCTCGACTCAGGCGCCCGAGGCACCGTCAAGTTCGGGGACGCCTCCGCCGTGGAGATCAAAGGCGTCGGCTTCGTTGTCTTCGTCGCCAAGACTGGTGAGCACAGGCTGCTCACCGGTGTCTACTACATCCCCGCGTTGAGGAACTCCATCATCAGCTTGGGACAGCTGGATGAGAACGGATCGTGCGTGGAGATCGAGCACGGGGTGCTGCGCATCTGGGATCATCGACACCGGCTCCTTGTCAAGGTTAACAGGAGCAACCGCCTCTACGTCCTTCACGCACAGGTGGCGCAACCTCTCTGTCTTGCAGCCCGCCGCGACGACGATGCTTGGAGGTGGCACGAGCTCTTTGGGCACCTCAACTTTGAGGCCCTGAGGCAGCTCGGCAGCAAGGCGATGGTGCGGGGCATGCCGCACGTCGACCATGTGGAGCAGTTCTGCGACACCTGCGTCCTCACCAAGCTGCGGCGGCTCCCGTTCCCTCGTCAGGCGAGCTTCCGCGCCAAGGAGAAGCTGGAGCTCGTACACGGTGACCTATGTGGCCCTGTGACACCGGCTACACCTGGAGGTCGGCGCTACTTCCTCCTCGTCGACGACATGTCCCGCTACATGTGGGCTGTCCTGCTCGACGTCAAGGCAGCCGCGGCGGACTCCATCAAGCGCCTTCAAGCTGCTGCAGAGGCGGAGTGCGGACGCAAGCTTCGGGTTCTACGCACGGACAATGGCGGCGAGTTCACGGCGGCCGAGTTCGCGGCGTACTGCGCCGATGAGGGGATCCACCACCACTTCTCCGCGCCGTACACTCCGCAGCAGAACGGCGTTGTTGAGCGCCGCAACCAGACAGTGGTGGCCACCGCCCGTACCCTCCTCACGCAGAGAGGGATGCCGGCGATCTACTGGGGTGAGGCGGTGATGACTGCTGTTCACTTGCTCAACCGCTCCCCCACCAAGGCCCTAGGCGGCAAGACGCCATACGAGGCCTGGCACGGGCGCAAGCCCTCGGTGAGCCACCTTCGCGTCTTCGGCTGCCTGGTCTTCGTCAAGGAGCTCAACCACGTCAGCAAGCTCGACGACCGGAGTACGCCAGGGGTCTTCATCGGTTACGCGGAGGGTGCCAAGGCCTACCGCGTCCTCGACCCTGTGACACGGCGAGTGCGCATCACGCGCGATGTCGCGTTCGACGAAGGGCGAAGCTGGACGTGGGGTAAGATGGTGGACGAAGGCTCGACTCTGACGATCAGCGATTTCGTCGCCGACTACGTCCACTTCAAGGGAGCGGGGGGGAGCTAGCAGCTCGTCTTCATCGAGCTCGTCTACACCACCACCTCCACCACCAGCTCCGGCAAGTCCACAGGCTCCGGCGAGTCCACCGCCAGCACCGCCGGCCACGCCTCGCTCTCCTACACCGGCACCTACCCCTTCAGGCTCGACGCCAGCAGCTTCGGTCCACGACGAAGAGCGCACGGTGGAGTTCGCCACTCCGCTGTCCAACGACGAGGATCGCATCGACGCCTACCACGGCGGCGAGCCTCTGCGTTACCGTACCATGGACAACCTCCTCGGCGAGCAGTCGGTCCCTGAACCGGCGCAGCGTAACTTCGAGGCGGAGCTGCACCTTGCACAGGACGACGGCGAGCCTCGTTCCTTCGCCGAGGCAGAGAGAGACGCGGCATGGCGTGCCGCGATGCAGGAGATGGACGTTGTCGAGCGGAACAAGACGTGGGAGCTGGCCGACCTTCCGGCCGGCCACCACGCCATCTCTCTCAAGTGGGTCTTCAAGCTCAAGAAAGACGAGGTTGGAGAGGTGATCAAGCACAAGGCGCGTCTCGTGGCACGTGGCTTCGTCCAGCAGGAGGAAGTCGACTTCGACGACGCTTTCGCGCCTGTTGCACGGATGGAGTCCGTGCGCCTCCTCCTCGCTCTCGCAGCCCAGGAGGGTTGGGGCGTCCACCACATGGACGTCAAGTCTGCCTTTCTCAACGGCGACTTGAAGGAGGAGGTCTACGTCCGCCAGCCGCCGGGATTCATTATCCCCAGCAAAGAGAGCAAGGTTCTCCACCTGCGTAAGGCCCTCTAAGGCTTGCGGCAGGCACCACGAGCTTGGAACGCCAAGTTGGACTCCACCCTCAAGCAAATGGGATTCCAGCAGAGTGCTCACGAGGCCGCGGTCTACCGGCGGGGCAAGGGAGGCAATGCCCTGCTAGTAGGCGTCTACGTCGACGACCTTGTGATCACTGGTACCAAGGTGGAGATCGAGGCATTCAAGATGGAGATGAAGGCCACCTTCCAGATGAGCGACCTTGGGCCTCTCTCTTTCTACCTCGGGATCGAGGTCCACCAGGACAGCTCCGGCATCTCTCTTCGCCAGACTGCCTACGCCAAGCGCATCGTGGAGTTGGGCGGCCTCACCGACTGCAACCCAGCCTACACTCCTATGGAGGAGAGGCTGAAGCTAAGTCGTGAGAGTACGGCGGAGGAGGTGGACGCGACGCAGTACCGGCACATTGTGGGCAGCCTTCGCTACCTTGTCCACACGCGACCGGACTTGGCGTTCGCCATCGGCTACGTCAGCCGGTTCATGCAGCGACCGACGACGGAGCACCAGCAGGCCGTGAAGAGGATCCTCCGCTACGTCGCGGGCACCTCCGACTACGGCTTGCACTACCCGAGGTGCCCCGGCGCGGCGCACGTCATTGGGTACAGCGACAGTGACCACGCCGGCGACATCGACACGAGCAAGAGCACCAGCGGGACGCTGTTCTTCCTCGGCAAGTGTCTGATCAGTTGGCAGTCAATCAAGCAGCAGGTAGTGGCTCTGTCCAGCTGCGAGGCAGAGTACATTGCAGCCACTACCGCTTCCACACAGGCTCTGTGGCTGGCTCGGCTACTCAGCGATCTCCTTGGCAGAGACGTAGAGTCAGTGGAGCTCAAGGTGGACAGCAAGTCCGCCTTGGCCTTGGCAAAGAACCCTGTCTTCCATGAGCGCAGCAAGCACATCCGGGTGAGGTACCACTTCATCAGAAGCTGCCTGGATGAAGGGAGTGTCCGGGCCAACTACATCAACACCCAAGACCAGCTCGCCGACTTCCTGACCAAGTCACTTGGGCGGATCAAGTTTCAGGAGTTCCGCACCAGGATCGGGATGGCTCAGATTCCCCACAAGGAGCCACACAAGACTTAGGGGGAGATTGATGGATAAGTCTGGTGTGTGAGGGGAGGCTGCAACACATGGTGCTGTTGCTGCCTGTTCAGGACAGCAACTGCCTCTCAAGGACAGCATCAAGGACATCACCCTTGACTGGGTTGTTGCCTCTCAAGGACAGCATCAAGGACATCACCCTTGACTGGGCTGTTAGCATCTTTAGGACAGCATCTGTAACATCACCCTTGACTGGGCTGTTATCATCTTTAGGACAGCATCTGTAGGATAGCATCTTGACTAGCATCTAGGACAGCATCTAGTTTGTGCTTGGCTGGTTAGCAGCCCTATATATTTGTATCCCCAACCCTCAGGTTGGTATGGCAGTATGGTGTGAGAAAAATAACAAGAAAATTTGCCCCAACTCCCAATTGTCATCCTCTCCATGAGAGTTCAACTCCTACTGATTCCTAGAGTTCGAGTTCAGCGGCTAACAAAGACAACAAAACCAAGGCATACTTGGACTACCACAGATGAGTTAGCTGTTACCCAAGCCTATGGAAACAGCTTCATAACAGGAAAACAAATAGGATAGGAAAGACCACCTCAAATCAGGGAGGTTTCAAAGGTTACATGATATAAACTTCATAGGACTAAGAGATAAAAAGGACAAGACCACCCTCCATAGGCAAAATAACCAAGCTATCCCATTCTACGTACAGACTCCCCTTTACAAAATTTAGTCCTAGTATTTATTTGATAGTTTGTCACTCGTTACAGTTAAACAAGATTACATCATCCTTGGAATTCCATTGCTGCCAAGATTGAGAATATGTCCCCATAGTTATTAAGCGATGAGGTATGGCATGGCGACGCCTTAAGAATTTAAGTAAAACTTAAAGCATCAGCAGTGCAGTAGTTGATGAAGAAAAAAAAAGGAAAAAGGAAAAGAAAGGAGTAACAAATGAACTGGCCCAGCCCACCAGGCAGCCCATGTGCCCTTTGATAGTTTGTCACTCGTTACAGTTAAACAAGATTACATCATCCTTGGAATTCCATTGCTGCCAAGATTGAGAATATGTCCCCATAGTTATTAAGCGATGAGGTATGGCATGGCGACGCCTTAAGAATTTAAGTAAAACTTAAAGCATCAGCAGTGCAGTAGTTGATGAAGAAAAAAAAAGGAAAAAGGAAAAGAAAGGAGTAACAAATGAACTGGCCCAGCCCACCAGGCAGCCCATGTGCCCTCCCCCTCCTGGTGTGGTGGCTTCATCTAGAATGGTTCCCAGATCTCTCCCTCTCCCTCTATCTCCCTCTCTCCACTGCTATTCCACCTCCGCCGGATGCACTGCTTTGCTGCCCTCCGCCCCTCTGCTTCCCCTCTCCCTCGCTGCTCAGCACTCAGCTCTACAGCCGCCGCCGTCCCCTTCCAAATCGAGCGGGAGATGGCACAATCGAGCGGGGGAGCATCAGAATCAACGAAAAGACGGCGGAATCGAGCGGGCCAGCATCAAAATCGACGAGGAGGCGGCGGAATTGAAGGGGCGTCAGCATGCGCATAAGGCGACAAGTTGCTGCCTTACCCCTGAGGTGAGCCTGGAGGGTCCCGATGCTTAAGTGTCGCTTAGGCGACACCTAAGCGACGCCTTAATAACATTGTATGTCCCACAAAACTTAGCTTCCATTCCAGCTTTGGATATTAGCCTTGTAATTGTATGAATCAAAGAAGAGTGTAGCTTACTCTAACTTTTGGAACGGAAATCAGCAAACAATTGAAGATTATCTATGTAAATAAATTGAATTAAAGCAATGCCCCAAGGAGGAGAGATGAAGCAGCGAGGAATTCAGTGCACTCAAGAAATAATCTTGAATCATGGCATTAAAAGTGGTTTGTCCTAACATGGGCAATAAAAAAGAACTACATCAAATTGGACAATTGCAAATGAATAAAGAAAGTTCATAACTTACCAGATGCTGCGCATGGTGTCAAATCATGCACATTCTTCTGTGATATAAATTCATGTCCCTTTGCTTCAGCATCTTTACCAGTTTGTACTGGCTCAAGCTTTGGCCTTTTTGAGTAAGGTGGACCGTCCAACAACTTTATGGTTTTTTTTGTCACTATCTTACTATCTTGTTTATGCAAGGATTGAACCATGTCATTTGCAACATAATCCCGTTTGCCGTTTTCAGACTTCAAGCCAAAACCAAGAGATTTCTGCATAGGGGCTTCCAAAGACGTCCTTTTACTTCTATAAGACGGAAAGCCTTCTGCATTCTGGTTGTGCTGCTTCACATCTGCACATGCGTTTTTAACACACAAATCAGTAGTGAATTAGTTTAAAGAAACAGTATACATAAATAAAACATTTAGAGATATAATATAAATAGCCAGAATACTGCAACAACATCACAGAAAAATTTGTAAATAACCTATTCTTCACTTTAATTTTCAATGGAGAAATATGAAGACATTTTCTAAGGGTACGAGCAAGATGGATGAACGGGCCAGAAGAAAAAAGCAATTCAACATCCAGGCAAACCCAAAAGGAGGATGAAGTTATATATGGTTTTGATGAAAGTGGGCAAGTATATTCTATTTTCTGAAGGTTACAAGATTCACATGCTTTGACATGTGCGTTCCTTGCCAATCAATCTAAACGCTCTCAAAGGAATTGCTGCGTTCAATGGTAATTAACTCGTCACATTATCAGCCATCAGAAAACCCTTTCAAGGAAGTTCATGAAGAAATTCACAATAGTTACTACCAAAACCATGGTACCAAAATCATGGTATTAAGGTGTCTCCTAGGCGATAAGGTGCGCTGGAAATCTGGGCGTCCCCATCGCCATGACCAAAAGTCAGTGAAAGAGAGGGAGGGAGGGAGAACAGAGGGAGGGCAGAGGGCAAGCACAGCCAAGAACCTGCAGCTGCTGCCATCCCTGCTGTATCCAGTGCCAGTGGGCGGTACAGCACTTGCTGCGGTCAACTGCGGCACAGCCAATCTGGAAGGAGACTGCGGCAGTAGTCGATTCGAGGGCGTAGAGCAGTGAGGAAGAAGCATGAGGGAGAAGTTTCAGGTGGCGGCGGTGCATCAGGAGAATGAGAGAAGAAAACTGTGCCGAGGGAGGGAGCACTCACACAAGAGGCAGAGGGCGAGCGGCGGCGCTGGGAATTGTGGGGTCACCATTAAATGTATCCATGTAGGTGCCAGCGGAGGGTTACACGGGCAGGCTGATGGGCTGGGCCAGCCCCTTCTTACTCCTCCCTCCTCCTTTTTCTTTATTATTTTCCTTTTTCCTCAGCCACATGTTAGATTCGTATGCCTTTCCTCGCCTTATCACCGCCGAGGCATCACCTAGGAAATTGGAAGGGGGTCGCTCGCCACAACTCAGACTTACCGCCAATGAATTTAAATAAGGTTTTAAAAGAAGAGAGAACAAAGACCATGATACAACAGCTGCATTGTGGAACTTCCCATTACAAAAATTGTAACAGATATACAGAAAAAAAAAAACAGATAGTAAAACACCCATTAAAAATTTAAGTTCCACATATCTCCCAAGTCTATGGACAAATGACCAACACATGAAAGGAACGTAAGTCCAAAGTACTTACAACAGTAAATAAAACCATGCATGTTATCACAATTAGCAAGGATGGCCAGTGTTTGTGCGTATGTGTCTACGTTTGATCATCACCCCTAGGGCTCTGTAAGGGACTGGCCCTTTCTTTGATTCTCTGATAAATGAAAAACAGCTCTCATGCATGTCCCGAAAAATATAAATATAATAAACTTAAGAGGAAAATAGGATTGATCTTCACAAAAAATACTCAATATCCACAAAGAAACACAAATAGACAAAAAGATTAACAAAACTGTTCGTTTCATTGCTGGAATCCAATATGCAACCAAGTAAAATGCAGTCTGAATAACGTACAACCAGAATCAGGGTGCAAGCCAACTATGATGCAGTGTTTGGTTTCATGTTCAAATAAGCAAATCACTGCATGAGTTTCGTTTGAGGGCAATGATTCAATTTCAACTGCAAGGAGCTCCGATGTAGTCCTTTATGCGATATAAATCGAACAAAATAGTAAAGCAATAGCCAACTTTTAGAAGGTTGAATTGTCGCAAATTCTGCCCATCTTTCCCAACAATGATACACTCACAAACAATCATGCACAGATTTGAGGATCACAACATTATTTGAGGATTTCTTTGACGGGAAATGGGAATATCAAAGTAGCACCAAGTCAACCAGAACTACCCAATCCAAGCAACATAAGTAAACTGGCATAAAACATGGCATATGTGTTTCTATAGTAAATAAAGCTACCAATGCAGTACGAAGACAATGACAAAGATAATGGTCACGAACGCATGGTCCATGCTGCGAAGTGACACAAAGGGCAAAGTTTCATGAAAGCAAATGAAGCAATATGGAAGGCTTTGAAGGGAGGGAACAGGAGCAACAGTAGAAGTCATGTTTCTAAATGACATGGAACAAGTAAATGCCACTAGAATAACCAGAAGAGACAACTATAGACCACCAGATAACAGGGGCACTAGATAACCAATTGCAAGCACCTCAGGATCACATAAAGTGGACTATTTACACAGCCGCAAGCATTTACAAGCCGCCAAGAAAAAGAGAATAACATGTAATCCATTGCAGACAAGCACATATAAGAAACACAGACCACAAACAATAGATCAGCCGATACAGGGAAAAAACATCAAAGCAGCAGGCACCATCATCGAAAGATCTCACAAATCTGCTAAGTAACAGAACTGGCTTCCCCTTCCCGTACCATAATTCATTAACATTCATCTCTGCACGGCCGCCACAAACTCAAACTCATCGTGATCCAAGCACACGTGGTCAATTAGTAACAAAACAGTCCAGACACAAAATGGAAGTGTCGTGCACCTTCTCCGCCTCCACCACAGAAATGGAAATTACTTACTACCTGCTAAATAACTATAGCATCCCAATTAATAACAGCAGCAGAACCAGCAGGGATTACAGTTACATAGTAACAGCAGACAGACGAGAAGTGAAATTAACTCCCCCCACCAAAAATCCAAATCACACCGAATCCTTCCACAACCATGACGACAACTACACAGACGACAAGGTGAGGGGGAAGAGGGGCAATACCACCACCGTGACGCCGATCCGCGTCGGCGCAACGCCTGAGCACCTCCCTGCCCCCACCTCCGGGGCCACCTCCGACAACAGCCCCGTCCACCCCCTCCACCGCGGCTGCCGGCGCCAGGATCTTCCCGAACTCCACCTTGGCTGGTAAGGGCAGCTCCACCGCATCCATCCACGGGCCCCGCCAGGCCCAGGACCACCGAAATCGCACCCCACCTTACCTCCAAAACCGCCTCAAATCGGCGCCGCTCCGGGGCGCGCGGGCGGCGAATCGGGCCACGGGGAGGCGCGGGGCCTCCGATTCGCGCGAGATCTGGGGGGATCGGCGCGGTGCGCGGGCGGCGGCGGCGGCGCGGCGGGGCCAGGAGGAGGGGGAGGGGGACATCTAGGGCTTGGGAGCCGCGGAGGTGGGTGGGTGTGGGGGAGGAAAGGGAAAGGGGAAGGGAAGGGAGCGCGGAGGTATATATAGTTTTCGGGAAAATACAAGGCCGAAGTGGGGGCCAACGGCCGGCTCACGCACTCGCTGCGCCCCCGGGGCAGCTCAGCGCCGTGGTTTTCTGGGAATTTAATTTAATTCTCTTTTCTCTCTTTATAGTAGTTGTTGGAAATTTCTTGTGGAAGGCTTCTGGAGAAACCGATCCTGGATATCCGCTTAGATTGGAATTTATGTCTATCCTTTTTTTCTGTTTTGCTTGTGTTCACAGAGGGCTCGAGATATTTTCCCTTTTCATCGCCCCCATTAACTTTAGGTAACGGAGTGGAATGTTGCACATGAGACTGGATCACCAAAATTAATGCAAGAGGGTAGAATCTTTGTTCTTCAATAGCAAAACAAACATGATATACAAAATACAAAAGACAAGTTTTTTCCTCAACATAGAGACAAATGATGTTATTATGGTTAAAAGGGGGAAACGTGTTTATAAGCAACACAACATGTAGGGATTTGGATTGCAGAGTATCCTAAATTCTTCGTTTGGTTTGTTTTAAGTACTTTCATTTGTTTTTAGTTATATATGATGTACTTGTGTACTTCAGTGAGGCTTTTGAATATTATGACATCTTGAAACTATTATAAAACCAGAAATATATCCATTGTCTCACAGCAAAAGATAGTAATTCAACCAACACCAATATGTGCATGGTAAATTTGAATTTTGTAGTTTCAATCAAACCAAGCCTACTTTGTGGCAAACCAAGGTAAAATTTAGACTTTTTTAGTCGGAGAAGCTATGTTTAGGTGGATTCACCTTTCTATCTAGTAAAAAGAAACGGTTTCTTTCCTCTATAGTTTCCATTCAATGAGCTAGCGTTTGGTAGGATTTCATCCAAGCACTCAAAAATGCCCGCCAAAGGATATTAGTGTTTTTCTAGATGAATGTCCAATATACATACTATTTTTACTGTTTCTCTTAAAAATATATTTTTAAAGACCATATGGCGCTAGTAGCATTATTAGCCAAAATTGTGTTATTTAGCCTGCCAAAGTCACGAGGTCCTAGAACTCTGATTATTCAGGAGAGTCAACACATTTTTTTGGTGTTTATGTAATTGAGAAGGTAATGTGTTCGGCTAGTGGTTTATATGGCTTATAAGTTGGTTGGTATTGTTTTTTTTACAGTGAGAAAAAATATTATATTATAACCAATAATATGTACTGATAAATTCAACCGAACAGTACATGTGATTGCGGGACGAAGCTAGTATGTCATTCAAACAAACACTTGCAATAGCGTGTGGTAAAATAGGAATTTAACAAAGAAGGCGGAACTTTCAAAAAAAAAATCTCTCTCCCCAAGAGTACTTTTAAAATTGGTTCTTTTGCTTTGCCTGGCGACAAACCGAGGTTGAAACAGGAGCATAATTCGGACTTGCGGGTGTGGGTGCGGGTGCGGGTGCGGGTGCGGGCTAGCTGTAAAAGGGAGCGAACCAGTGCAACGTGCACCGAGCGAGTTCACAGTTCAGTTCACACGGGGATGCGCTGATAACTGACATTGTAGATGGATGGAGTCCGCTGCCGCACGCCGCACGGGCGTCAAAACTCTAGACAGGACATGGTTGCGTGCATGTTCAGAATCAGCATGTGTCACTCTGAACGACCTTGTTTGGTTTTGGTTAATTGACGAAACCTATGGACTAACCCTACTTGCTAAGTGCATGGTCTAGCTAGGGTGATCTAACATGTGAGATGGAGCAATGTGCATGATCATGGTGATTAATGGATCAAGTGATCCATGGACTATGGAAAAGAAGAAAGAGAAAAACAAAATGGCTCAAGGCAAAGGTATTTCTATAGGGTCATTTTCGGTTTAGTGATCAAGACACTATAGAGAGTGTGATCACCTTAGGATAGATAGTCGTACTATTAAGAAGAGAAAACTCGTTTCGATTACGGTTATCATGTGCTACTAGGTTTGCATTGCATACATATAAAATGAACCTACGTGACATGAAACTTGAAACAAATCCAAGAAAATATGTTGTAAATGCTAACACAGGAGACCAAGTGATGGATCATAAGGTGTTAGTACATGAAAGCTTGGAGAAGAAGAGGCAGCTCAGTTTGTCACTCAGAAGGACTCCGGACGCAGGCACGATGTCGTCCAGACCATTGGACTTGCGACCGGAGGCATACCCTAGCCCTCGGCTTCCCTGGACAGGAGGTCCGGACGCTGAAGAAGGTCCGGACGCAGGGCTCCGATTGATCGTCCGGATGAAAAACCCTCTCTAGATGCTCTCTGCTGAGGGTCCAGACGCTAGGCGTCGTCCGGACGTAGGGCACCGGACGCGCGTCCGGGCAGTTGATGCTCTCTGGATCGGCTCTGCGTAGGGTCCGGACACAGGAAATACAGAGTCCGGACGCTATTGCTTCCTGCATCCGGAGGTGACGCGTCAGCAGCAGAGAAGGGCGCGAACGGCGGAATTCAAACGGAGGAGGGTCCGGACGCACGCGTGTTGGTCCGGACCCCATACAACTTGCGTCCGGACTAACGCAGGAAGCTGCAGTGAAGGGGCAAAACGGCTAGTTCGATGGAGATGGCTATAAATATGTTTTGGTCGGCCTCTAGGGCTCTCTCTTGCACCTCGCATTCATTTGATACACTTGTGCTTGCTTGAGAAGCCCTCCAACTCATCTCTCTTTGCTTGTGTTGCTAATTCTTGAGAGTTTGAGTGAACCAAGTGCATTGATCATTTCATTGCATCTTAGTGGCACTTGGTCATCGTCATCGCCACGAAGTTTCTTGTTATTCTTGGTGTTTGCCAACACCTAGACGGCTTGGCGATTGAGGAGAAGCTTCGACGCGTGTTGGTGATTGTTCGCGGCCGGATTCATCGACTTGTGAGAGGGCTTGTACCCACCTCGGCGGAGCGCCAAAGGGTAACTCTAGTGCATTGCTCGTGTCATTGAGTTACTCTCATTTGGGTGGTTTCTTGTGGCGCCCGAGTAGTGGGCTTGCCTTGTGAATTGCCAATTAGCCACCGAAACACCATTTGAGTAGTCGACACAACGGGGACTAGCTTGGTGGCAACCAAGTGAACCTCGGAAGAAAATCTTTGTGTCAATCATTGTCTCTCGGCTACTCATTGGATTTCATATTGTGATTGATTCTTCATCTTGACATTTATACATCACAAGACACCGATATAACAATCACCTCCTATCTTGTATTTACTTCCTTCTTATTCTTGCTTGGCTAGCTTGTGTAGGTTGTAGCTTGCTTAGTTAGCTCTTTAGTAAGTTTGTTAGCTTAGCTTGTTGGTTGTTATTGCTAGCTTGTGCTAAGTGTTTTAGGTTCTTGCTATTGTTTGTGAAGCACTTAGCTAACTAGAATTGTATTAGATAGGTGGCTTTGCACCCCTAGTAGAGCTAGAGCAAAAAGCTTCGCTTAAGTGTTATCTAACCTTTTGCTCTAGTAGTTTGTAGAATTTTTATTAGGCTATTCACCCCCCCCCCTTCTACCCATCTAGGACCTTTCAAGTGGTATCGGAGCCGTGGTCACCGCTATTATCAAGGCTTAACAACCTTTGGTGTTAGTGATGGCTCAAATATCATTCAACCATGTGGGGAGCAAACCACCAATGTTTGATGACATCTCATTTGATTATTGGAAGAGGAAGATGGAGATGTATCTAGGCTCAATACATGAGAAGGTGTGGACCGTGACCGAAAAGGACTATGTCATCCTTGATGAGGATAGTCCCACACCTAGAGAGAAAGAGAACCGGCAATGCAACACCATAGCTCTCAATGTAATCTACAATGGTATTGACTCAAAAGTGTTTGAGCAAATCAAGGATCTTGAGAGAGCAAGTGAAGTGTGGAAGAGATTGGAAGATACATATGAAGGCACTTCAACGGTAAAGAATGTCAAATTGTACATGCTCAAGGACAAGCTATCTCATTTCAAGATGAAGGAAGATGAGTCAATCCCGGAGATGTTTCATAGGCTCCAAGTGATCATCAATGATCTCAAGGGATTGAGTGAGAAGGTCAAGGATGAAGACTTCTCAAACCGGTTTCTTGGTTGTTTGCCCAAGAAATACAAAACCTTGAGGCAAATAATTAGGAGAGACGGTTTGGACAAGATCACTGCAAATGAAGTACTTGGTGAGATCATGACCGAAGATCAATACAATGAGGAAAGTGAAGAAGAAGAGGTCAAGGAAGAAAAGAAAGAAAAGAAGAGCTTAGCTTTTAAAGCTTAATCATCCAAGAGCAAGGGCAAAGTAAAGAAGCAAGAGTCTAGTGACGATGAAGATGCAAGTGATGATGATGATGAGATGATGGCCCTCTTCGTGCGCAAGTTTGACAAGTTCATGAAGAAGAAGGGCTATGGTGCTAGAAAGAGATGAGATAACTTCAAGGGCAAAGAATATGAGAAGAGATGCTACAAGTGCAAGAGCACCGGTCACATGATTGCGGATTGTCCCAATCATAGTGATGATGATGAGAAGAAGAAGAGCAAGCATGACAAGAAAGAGAAGAAGCTCTCATTCACCAAGAAAAAGAAGAGTGAATCTTATATGGTGACTTGGGATTGTAGTGACTCTTCCGATGATGACTCTAGTGATGATGAGAGGAAGAAGTCTAAGAAGAAGGCATTGGCAAGCATTGCTATCAACAACAAGTCATCCATCTTCGACACTCCATCATGCTTCATGGCTAAGCCATTCAAGGTACAATCTCATGATGATAGTGATAGTGATGATGATAGTAGTGATGATGAGGAGTACTCCAAAGAAGAATTAGTAGATATGATGAAGCAAACTTATAAGTGCTTTGAGAAGAAGAGGAAGGAGTACAAAGAATTGAACAAGAAGCTTAAGGCTCTTGAACAATCCTTTGATGAGCTCAATGCCTCTCATGAGAGGCTAATGGAAGCCCATAAGAAGCTTGAGAGGACTCACTACAAGCTTGAAAAAGCTCACTCCTCCCTCCTTAACCAAAACAATGATAAAATTGTTGCATCATGTGATATTGGAGTTATTTGTGATATTCTAGATGAATCATTTTTCACTCCTATCATTGTTGCACCAACCAACACTAGCACATCCACTTGCATATCCACTAGTGAGAGCTCAAAGGTTGATGCTACACTAGTGAGTGAAAATGAAAAGTTGAAAAATGATGTTAATGAACTCACTCATACTTTGGGTAAGACATATGGTGGAGATGCCCGCTTGCTAAAGTGTTTGGGTAGCCAAAGATTTTCCCACTACAAAGAGGGATTGGGCTATACCCCCAAGAAAGGCAAGGCCGCCTTTGTGACTCCAAAGCCTAGCTTTGTGAGAAGCAATGGTCGGTATTGCAATAGTTGCAAGCAAGTGGGGCATGTAGACCAATATTGCAAACTAAACATGAGCCAAACCAAGTTTGCTAAATCCACCTCCATGCATTTTGATTCATATTATATGCTTACCAAAGGGAGAGATGGTGTAAAGGCTAAGTATGTTGGCACACCCATTGTTGGCCCAAAGAAGAAGGCAATTTGGGTGCCAAAATCCTTGGTCACTAACTTTGGAGGACCCAAATAAGTGTGGGTACCTAAGAAGAACTAATTTATTTTGTAGTGTGGGTGCTTGATAGTGGGTGCACTCAACACATGACCGGGGATTCTAGAATGTTCAAATCAATCAACTCCAACACCAATGATGGCATTGATAGTATTATATTTGGTGATAATGGCAAGGGCAAGGTCAAGGGTCTTGGTAAGATTGCATTATCAAATGACTTGAGCATATCAAATGTTTTGCTAGTTGAGAGCTTGAACTTCAATTTGCTATCGGTAGCTCAATTGTGTGATCTTGGATTCAAATGCATATTTGGGGTAGATGATGTTGAGATCATTAGTGTAGATGGTTCAAACTTGATCTTCAAAGGCTTTAGATATGAGAACCTCTACCTAGTTGATTTCAATGCTAGTGAAGCTCAATTGTCAACTTGCTTGCTCACTAAATCAAGTATGGGTTGGTTATGGCATAGAAGACTTGGTCATGTTGGCATGAAGCAATTGAATAGATTGATCAAGCATGACTTAGTAAGAGGCTTGAAAGATGTTGTGTTTGAGAAGGACAAACTTTATAGCTCTTGTCAAGCCGACAAATAAGTTGGAAACATCTATCCAAAGAAGAGCATGATGAGCACTAGTAGAGCATTTGAGCTATTGCACATGGACTTGTTTGGCCCAACAACATACATAAGTATTGGAGGCAACAAGTATAGTTTTGTGATAGTTGATGATCTTACAAGATATACTTGGGTATTCTTTCTCAATGACAAGAGTGATACATTTGCCACATTCAAGTCTTTTGTTAAGAGATGTCACAATGAGTTTGAAACTACCATAAAAAAAGTGAGAAGTGACAATGAAAATGAATTCAAGAATATAAGAGTTGAAGAGTTATGTGATGAGCTTGGAATCAAGCATCAATTCTCAACCAAGTACACTCCACAATCAAATGGCCTTGTTGAGAGGAAAAATAGAACATTGATTGACATGGCAAGGTCTATGCTTAGTGAGTACAATGTGAGTCACTCCTTTTGGGCCGAAGCTATCAACACCGCTTACTACTCTAGCAATCGGTTGTATTGTCACCCATTGATGGAGAACACTCCATATGAGCTATTGAATGGAAGAAAGCCCAACATTGCATACTTTAGAGTCTTTGGGTGCAAATGTTACATCTTGAAGAAAGACACAAGACTTGAAAAGTTTGACAAGAAATGTGATGAAGGGTTCCTACTTGGTTACTCAACCACAAGCAAAGCCTATAGAGTGTGGAATTCGGCTAGTGGTGTGCTTGAGGAGGTTCATGATGTTGAATTTGATAAAACCAATGGCTCACAAGATGGTCATGAGAATCTAGAAGATGTGAGTGGATCTCAATTGGCCAATGCTATGAAGAGTATTGATATTGGTGATATTAGGCCAAGGCAAGTGATTGACATTGAAGATGACAAAGATCAAGTGCTCAACCCACCTCAAGTGCAAGCTAGTAACTCTCAAGTGCAAAATCAACGAGTTGCTAGTTCATCTCAACCAAGCTCAAGCAATCAAGTTCCTATCCTTCAACCAACCAACATTGCAAGAGATCACTCCATTGATCAAATAGTTGGTGATATTACAAGTGGTGTTCAAACAAGATCAAGATTGGCATCCTTTTGTGAACACTATTCATTTATCTCATCCATAGAGCCAACAAAGATTGAAGAGGTCTTACAAGATGTTGATTGGGTAAATGCAATGCATGAAGAGCTCAACAATTTCACAAGAAATCAAGTTTGAGAGCTAGTTGAAAGACCCAAGAACTACAATGTGATCGGCACAAGATGGGTATTTAGAAGCAAGCAAGATCAAGATGGTATAATTGTGAGAAACAAAGCAAGATTGGTAGCTCAAGGATACACTCAAGTTGAGGGTCTTGACTTTGAAGAAACTTATGCACCGGTTGCAAGATTAGAGGCAATAAGAATCCTATTGGCCTATGCATGTGCACACAACATCAAGCTATACCAAATGGATGTGAAGAATGCTTTCTTGAATGGATACATGTAACACCCTAAAATTTGAAATAGAAATTAGATTTGAATTTGCTTTAATTTGATTTATTTCAAATAATTTTGTGATCATAGAATTAAATAAATAAAACAAAATGAAATATCATGCTAGGGTTTAACTTGTTTGTGCATTTCATGCCTCTGCATATTTTCTTGTGTTGTTTGAATTTGTAAAACTCAAAAAAGAATTTCAAAATCAATTTAGAAAATCAAATTGGAAAACAAAAGAAAAAGAAAAACAGAAAAAACCCTTTTTCTCCTCCCTCTCTCTTTCGGCCTGCCTGGCCCAGCCCTTGGCCTGCTTCCCCTCTTCCCCTCACCTATCCCGCATGGGCCGGCCTCCTTCCCGCGGCCCAGCTCCTCTTAGCCCGCACCGTGCCTCTCCTCCCTCCTCCCTCTCACTGACAGCACGGGCCCGCCCGTCAGTGCCCCCTCTCTTCTCCTTCCTTGAGTCCGAGCCGGACACGCCGCGCGCCGCCGAGTCCGCAACCGCCGCGCGCGGATTCCTCGCGTCCTCTCCGCATGGGACTCTGCCCCGACCCTCCTATATATAGCACCGCGCCGTGCTGCCGTTTTCCCATCGCCTCGTCCTTGCCTCGCCTCGCAAGCCGCAACAGCGTCACCGCTGAGCAGAGCTCCGCCGCCAACCGCCGTTCCGAGCGACTCCGGCCGCCGTAAGTGTCCCCGAGCCGCGCATCGTCTTCGCGTGACCGTGGAACGCCGTCCCTTCCCCTTTTCCCTCTCCTTCGTGCTCGGGTTGACCTCGCCACCGTTCTGCAGGGAGCCGCCGCCGCCGTCCTCCGTCGTCGGCTGCCCTCCGCGTTCTTCGAGCCCCTCTGAGCAGTCAGGTGAGCTCGCCTCCCTCTCCTCTCTCTCCCGATGCTCTCGGTTTTGGAAACCAAGCACTGGAGCTCCCGATCGACCTACACCGACGAGCTCGAGCTCGGGTCGGCCATGGCGCCGCCGTGCGCCACCCTGCTCCGGCAGAGCGCCGCCCTCTCCCTCCCTCCTTCTAATCTGGGCCGTCCAGATTAGATCGGATGGATCTAATCCACCGATACCCTTTCGGCCTGGCGATTTTGCTAAAGAGACCCTCGAGTTTTCTGGCCCTTAACCCACAGTCCTAAAGCGGATTCCATCTCTACGCTTCTCCCTCTGGAAAGCGTATTTCCTTTTAAATCTGTTTTAATTCGAAATTAAATAAAAATCCCTATTTACAGATTTGTCACTGAACTTTAAATGCTTATAATTTGCTCGTTTTAAATCCAAATCGATCCGTTCAAGTTGCGTTAGATCCATAATTTTATGCTCTATCCAGTAGTATAGATTTCATCTATGTTAATTACTTTTGAAAATCAAAGTAAATTAATTCTTTTAAAGCTTTAATCTTGCCCTTTTCAAAATCTGGCTTAATCTCTAGTTTAATCGTTTTAGATCCGATTAGCGTGTTTTTCGCGTCGTTGTGATCGTAGTATAATATAGATCTGTTTTCTAATCTTTTTAAAATCTCTTTATTGTTTATGGTGTAATGTTCTGATTATATCTTTATTGCTTCGTGTATGATTGTTCGGATGATTGCGTGGTGATGTTGATTGAGTACAGCCGGTGAGATCTTCGGTGAGCTAGAGTTCTTTGCAGCAGATCAGGATCACCAGGAGCTTTGTGATCAAGGCAAGTTTAACATGGGATCATCCTTGTTACCTATTTCACACTAATTCATCTAGTCATATTGCATGTGTCTAATTTGATTCCTATTAGATTTATCATAGCTTTGTTATCCTTTTACCTTGTCACCATGGGTCTCTATGCATATGGGTAGATTTGCTATGCTTTACACGATGAATATTGAATCGAATATTGATTAATGATATATGCAACAATGGATAAAACTGGCTTTTATAGCAACATGGAATAGGACCCCACTGTAGGGCAAAAGCTGGGATTTAAATCCAACCATGAGTGCTATAATGACTCTGGCTTTAGTTAAGTATGAAGTTTGGACTAGCATGCTTGTGGTTCGTGAAAGGCACCTTTGCCGAGCTGGTTATGGGGTATAGCTTGTATGGGGACCGCTACGGGTGGTACCATCGGGGTGTCCCATATTACCCTTTGCATTGGGTCCGTAGGGTCCGCTACATGTTGGAAAGAGCTTTTGAAAGACTTCATAGTGTTTTGTAACACCCCAAATTTTTGCTTTTTGAAAATAGATTTAAATTTATTTAATTATGATTTTTGGTGTTCATGAGAATATAGGAAAATTAAAAACCTTTCTTTGAAATAAAAATTATCTTTTGGTAGAAACATGTTTGAGCATTCATGCCATGCATTTTGGAATTTTTGTTTGTTTGGCATGTTTCAAAATTCAAATTTGAATGTGAAAATGGTTTTGAAAAAGATTTGGAAATAGCTTTCAAATAAAAAGAAAATAAAAAAGAAGAAGAAAAAAACCTCACCCTCTCTGCTTCTGGCCCGACCCACCTCCCCTTCCCTCCCCTCCTCTTTCCCCCTTGACCCAGCGCCGGCCCACCTCCCTCCTCTCCCAGCCGCTTGGGCCTTTCCCAGCCGGCGGCCCAGTCTTCCCTCTCCCCCTCCCCTCCTTCCCCGCGTTGGGCCCGAGGCCACCAGGCCGGCCCACTTCCCTCCCCTCCTCCTTTCCCCTTGGCCCAGCCGGCCACCCAGCCAGCAGGCCGCCCCCGCGGCCCATCTCCAATCCCCCCCAGCAGGTCGCTCCCTCTCCCTCCCCTGCGCGGCGCAGAGGCCCAGCTCGCCCCCCCCCCCCCACCGGCCCACCCGACTGCAGAGGCCCAGCCGCCCCAACCCTAGCCTCCAGCCCCCTCCTCCTATAAATACAGCCCCCTAGCCCCCTCTTTTTCCCACACCGAGAGCAGCCGCCGCCACCAAGCCGGCACTCCTCCAACAACAACTGGGCAGTCCTAAAGCGCATGTTGGTCTTGCGCTTTTTGCCTCGGAAAGCGTGTTTCCACATGGTAATTATTTTTCTTCCAAAAATAAATTTCAGTTCTACCATCAGTTTTCTTTTGTTTATCAAATATTCGTTTTAACTCTGTTTTCATCGATTCGAGTTGCGTTAGATTCGTAGAGTTTTTATCTACATGTTAAAACCATAATCTATCTGTTTTGCAAACTTTGAAAATAAATATTTATTTAATGCCTTTTAAATTCCCTGTTTAATCTCTAAATCTTGTTTAAATCATATCTTCCACGTTCTAGCTCCGTTTCAATCCGTTCAAGTTACGTTGGTTTCGTATCGGCGTAACCTTTTTATTAGTGATCGTTAATACCATGTTAATAGCTCTGTAATTTTATGGTTAATCATAACTTGATTTAAATACTATATAATATGCTTTATAAATAAAAATATGCATAGTTCCACGTTAGTTTTCAATTCAGTTTTCAAATCTAAATATAAGTTTGACTTAATCCAAATTAGGTATTTCTCTGAAATACCTTATCCATCCTTTTTCATAGCTAAAACTAATAAAGCTCTTAGTTCTTGTTTTAAAAAGCAAAATCTCCGTTAGTCGTAGCTTGATCACCGTAGCACCGTTTAGTGTGTTCTTCACGTCTATGTGGTCGTAGAGATGCGTAGTTTTCTTTTTAAATCCTTTTTATTGATTGGTTTATTGTTCTAATTTAGCTATGTTTGTATGCTTTGTATGATCAGAATGCTTGTGTGGTGATTTGTTAATTATTGTCCAATCGGTGAGTTTGCGTTGGAGATCAAGGAGAAGAAGTTGGTTTTCCTAAAGTTCTTTGAAGACTAGAACTAGAAGAAGGATCTGTTTTAAGGCAAGTATTATATGGGATCTTCCTTGATGTCCTATTCATGATGTTTCTGAATAAAATTATATGCATGTGTCTAATTTTGTTACCATAGGGTTTACCTAGAGTTGTTACCTTGAACCTTGGAATCCTACGGGTTACTTTGCATATGGGTAGTTATTGCTAGTGCTCCATTAAATAAGCATGATCTTTAATCCTGATTTATGACTACATGAGATGATAAAGTAAAACTTGGCTTTTTAGTAACATGGATTTAGGATCCTATCTGTTAGCAAAAGTTGGGACATACAGTACAACCATGAGGGCTATAATGGCTCTGGCTTTAGTTCAGTATGAGGGTAACTCTCTCGCATGTGGCAGTTCGCGAAAGTTGCCATTGCCGAGCGGTTGCGGGTTGCGGCTGGAGTGGCGACTGCTGCATGTGTGTACCATCGAAGGGCTCCCGTATACCCCTTGCCCGTGGATCCGTAGTGTCTGTTGTTTGTCAGCGAGCCCCTTTGAAAGACTTCATAGTGAACCCTGCTGACCTTCCTTGGAAGTGGGTCAAGAGGCTGATCCCCTCGGGCAAAAGGGTAAATCACGACTCGTGGGTAAAGTGTACAACCTCTGCAGAGTGTTAAAAACTGATATATCAGCCGTGCTCACGGACACGAGCGGCCCGAAAAACTCACAGACTAATAACGGAAAACTCACAGAAACAATGTTTACATGTTGGTTATTACTTGTGAATCACTTTATCATGATATTATGATTTTCATTCAATTGCTATATGATCATGTGGTTTAATTTGGGGGCTTAAGCATAACTTAAGACACATCAATTATAAAGTTTTGAATCAATTAAAAATGCTTATTGCAGTAAACCAGTGTTAACTTTTTGAGCCTCATGAACCCCATATATACTTGTTGAGTACGAGATGTACTTACGCTTGTTTATTCTTTTCAATATTCGGATAAAAATCCCGGATGGGTACCAGTTTGCAAGAGTCTCGAGCAGTTAGGCTTATGATCAACCAGTCAGTTAGTCCTTGTGGAGTGAAGTCTTCGCCTGAAGATCGGAGTGTCTTTCTGCTGTTTGCTCTCTTAAGGTTATTCCTTTGACCATATGTGTTATATACTTAAGTATTGTCTTTTGATATTACCTTGTTCTGTGATTATATGTGAGATTTGACTTCCTGGGCTCACATATAGTGTATATCTGGTTTTGTTCTTAAAATCGGGTGTGACATGTTCCCTGCCCGCTCACCTTGGCAGTGTTTTGGGAGTAATTAACCCGGGCATATGGGCAATATGGTGGATCAAAAGTTGTATCGGTCTATGATTGGAAGCTTACTCTATGTGACCGCTTCAAGGCCGGATGTCATGTTTAGTGTATGCATGTGTGCAAGATTCCAAGCCTCTCCAAGAGAAAGTCACTTGAAGGCTATAAAGAGAATATTGAGGTACTTGAAGCATACACAGGATGTTAGATTATGGTATCCCAAGGGGTCTAACTTTGAGTTGATTGGATATTCAGACTCCGACTATGCGGGATGCAAGATTGATAGAAAGAGCACATCGGGCACATGTCAAATGCTAGGCATGTCACTTGTATCTTGGTCATCAAAGAAGCAAAATAGTGTTGCACTCTCTACCGCCGAAGCCGAATACATAAGTGCGGGTAGTTGTTGTGCTCAATTGCTTTAGATGAAAGCAACTTTGAATGACTATGGACTCAAATTCAAGCAAGTGCCATTGTTTTGTGACAATGAAAGCGCGGTGAAGCTAACCAACAATCCGGTTCAACATTCAAGAACCAAGCACATTGATGTGAGGCACCATTTCATAAAGGACCATCAACTAAAGGGTGATATTAAGATCACAAGTGTTGGCACCGATGATCAACTTGCTGACATATTCACCAAGCCACTTGATGAGAAGAGGTTTTGCAAGCTAAGAAATGAATTGAACATTCTTGACTTCTCAAATATGTGTTGATGCACCCCCATATATGACATGCCCCTCCTTCGAGCTATACAAGGTACAAGTTGATTGACATGTCATTCATCCTTATTAGGACTTGTTAGTGCATCTAGACATCAACTCATTAGGCTCATTCATGAAAAACCAAATGTTTTGATGCTTATATGGTACCACTATTGCTTCTATGCTTGATATGATCTAGTGGTAGCATATGATATATTTGTGGGCTTGGAATCCTAGAGTTTAATCTAGACTATGAACTTCAAATGTTTAGCTCAACATGGGCAAGATAACCATTCTAGGATATGTGAACAAGCTTGTCCATGGTTTAAACCGAGTTAAATATCTTGGGGCAAGTAATCTAGATTGAACCACAACTAACACTTCTCTCCAATAATCATACCTTTGAGCACATCTTTTATGATAATAGATGACAAAGGGGGAGAAGTAAGTAGTCACAAAGAAAAGAAAAATTGAAAATTTAAAATTTTTGAAAAATATAAAGCACATAAGTAGGGGGAGCAAGCCTATGAATAAAGTTGTTGCATATCTTTGTGCATTCATAAGTGCTTGCTTGCATATGTATTTATGATTCATGATATGCTTGTGTGGTGAATGCTAGAAACTCAAATGACTTGATGCTTGAAGTACTAGCATGCTTAGGTCTTAGCCTAACTCTTTTTGTGAGCTAAAAGCTTTTCAAGTGGTATTTCAAGATTGCTTTCAAGTGGTTTCTAGGCATTCATGGTGCTAAGGATGGTATAATATGGCACTCCGATTGGTATCACGCTTCAAAGGTCCATCTCTTATATCTTAGCATCATTTGGTAGCATTCACTCTCCCACAATTCCTATTCTTTCATATGTGATCAAAATGAACCAAACTCATATATTACATATGTAGGGGAGCTAATACTACCAAAGTTGAAATTTTCATCATATATATTTCTTTGTGAAAGGTTGTCATCAATTACCAAAAAGGGGGAGATTGAAAGACCTTGTTTGGTTTTGGTTAATTTATGAAACCTATGGACTAACCCTACTTGCTAAGTGCATGGTCTAGCTAGGGTGATCTAACATGTGAGATGGAGCAATGTGCATGATCATGGTGATTAATGGATCAAATGCTCCATGGACTATGGAAAAGAAGAAAGAGAAAAACAAAATGGCTCAAGGCAAAGGTATTTCTATAGGGTCATTTTCGGTTTAGTGATCAAGACACTATAGAGAGTGTGATCACCTTAGGATAGATAGTCGTACTATTAAGAAGGGAAAACTCGTTTCGATTACGGTTATCATGTGCTACTAGGTTTGCATTGCATACATATAAAATGAACCTACGTGACATGAAACTTGAAACAAATCCAAGAAAATATGTTGTAAATGCTAATATAGGAGACCAAGTGATGGATCATAAGGTGTTAGTACATGGAAGCTTGGAGAAGAAGAGGCGGCTCAGTTTGTCACTCAGAAGGACTCCGGACGCAGGGTCCGGACGCAGGCAAGATGCCGTCTGGACCATTGGACTTGCGACCGGAGGCATACCCTAGCCCTCGGCTTCCCTGGACAGGAGGTCCGGACGCTGAAGAAGGTCCGGACGCAGCGCTCCGGTTGATCGTCCGGATGAAAAACCCCTCTGGATGCTCTCTGCTGAGGGTCCAGACGCTAGGCGTCGTCCGGACGTAGGGCACCGGACGCGCGTCCGGGCAGTTGATGCTCTCTGGATCGGCTCTGCGTAGGGTCCGGACACAGGAAATACAGAGTCCGGACGCTATTGCTTCCTGCATCCGGAGGTGACGCGTCAGCAGCAGAGAAGGGCGCGAACGGCGGAATTCAAACGGAGGAGGGTCCGGACGCACGCGTGTTGGTCCGGACCCCATACAACTTGCGTCCGGACTAACGCAGGAAGCTGCAGTGAAGGGGCAAAACGGCTAGTTCGATGGAGATGGCTATAAATATGTTTTGGTCGGCCTCTAGGGCTCTCTCTTGCACCTCGCATTCATTTGATACACTTGTGCTTGCTTGAGAAGCCCTCCAACTCATCTCTCTTTGCTTGTGTTGCTAATTCTTGAGAGCTTGAGTGAACCAAGTGCATTGATCATTTCATTGCATCTTAGTGGCACTTGGTCATCGTCATCGCCACGAAGTTTCTTGTTATTCTTGGTGTTTGCCAACACCTAGACGACTTGGTGATTGAGGAGAAGCTTCGGGGCGTGTTGGTGATTGTTCGCGGCCGGATTCATCGACTTGTGAGAGGGCTTGTACCCACCTCGGTGGAGCGCCAAAGGGTAACTCTAGTGCATTGCTCGTGTCATTGAGTTACTCTCATTTGGGTGGTTTCTTGTGGCGCTCGGGTAGTGGGATTGGCTTGTGAATTGCCAATTAGCCACCGAAACACCATTTGAGTAGTCGACACAACGAGGAATAGCTTGGTGGCAACCAAGTGAACCTCGGGAGAAAATCTTTGTGTCAATCATTGTCTCTTGGCTACTCATTGGATTTCATATTGGGATTGATTCTTCATCTTGACATCTATACATCACAAGGCACCGATATAACAATCACCTCCTATCTTGTATTTACTTCCTTCTTATTCTAGCTTAGCTAGCTTGTGTAGGTTGTAGCTTGCTTAGTTAGCTGTTTAGTAAGTTTGTTAGCTTAGCTTGTTAGTTATAACACCCTAAAATTTTAAAATTTGCTTTCTAGAAAACAGAGTTAAATTGATTTAATTCTTAATTTTGTGCTCATGAAAACATATGAGAGTAAAAGCATTTTCACCAAATTAAAATTTGGCTAGGGTTTAGCAACTTGTATGTGCATTCATGCCTTTGCATTTGTATTTATTGTATTGATTGGTTTTGTTCAAATAAAACTCAAAAAGGAAACTTTTAAATATATTTGGAAAATGCTTTTGAAATGAATTTCAGAAAAAGAAAAAGAATTCTTTCTTCCCTCCCCTTCACTTTCTCCTTTCCATCCCGAGAGGCCCATTCGGCTGGCCTCTCCTTTTTCTCCCGCAGGCCCAGCTCTCCCTCTCCCTCTTTTTCCCGCGTGGGCCTCGCCCCAGCCCAACTGCCCTCATCCGGCCCAGCTGCTAGCACGGACGCCCCTCCGCCTAACAGCCCGGCCTCGTGCCCGACAGGTGGGACCCGGACGTCAGTGCCCCGCGACCCTTCTTCCACCTCCGGACAGAAGGCGATATTGCCTTCCTTCTTCGATGCCGCGCAAATCCTCGCCCTGATCCCATCCTTCCTTTCTCTGCTGAGCACCTCGGCCTATTTAAGCCGAACCCCGCATGCCGCCGCCCCCGACCTCGAGCCGTAGCACCAGCAGCAGTGCCCCAAAGCGCGACCGTCGCGAGCTCCTAACCCTAGCACCGCCGCTGCTATCGGTTCGCCGTTGTCGTGCCCCACCACCTCCCTTCGCCGCTTCCAGAGCTTCGCGCCGAGGTAAGGAGGGTCCCAGGTGCCCTATATCTCTCTCTTCCGCTCCCTATCTCGGTGTTCTCGATCACCGGACCTACCTGAGCCGCAGAAGCACGCGCACCGCCGTCTCCGTTCCGTCTCTGCTTCAACCATCACCGTGGTCGAGTTCGCCATACTGCCCTCTCCCTCCCTTGCCCATTTTTGACTCGAACCGTGGCTCATAGAGCCCCGATGTGAACTCCGGCGAGGAGCAGAGCTCCCAGCAATGGCAGCGCCGCCGTGTTCTTCTTCTGCCCCGGCTGATCTCCCCCTCCCTCTTTGTCTTTTAATCAGGACCATCCAATCTCGATCCGATGGGTCTAATCCACCCATACCCCTTCGGTTGTAGCTTTTGCAAAAGAGCCCCTGAAGTTTTTAATGATAAACCCGCGGTCCCAAAGCGGATTTCCTATTCGCGCTTTCTCGTTTTGAAAACGTAAACCTCCTTTGTTCCATTCAAAATGCGCTTTCTCAAAACTACAAAATTGCCACTCCTATTGTTTTGGTCATAAAACCTCTGTTTCAAATCGATTTGATCCATTCGAGTTGCGTTAGATTCGTAAGGTTTTTATATACATGTTAAAACCATAATCAAATCTGTTTGAAAACTTTTAAAATAAATATTTATTTAATTCCTTTTAAATTCCAAGTTTAATCTCTAAATCTTGTTTAAATCATATCTTCTCTGTTTTAGATCCGTTTCGTCCCGTTCAAGTTGCGTTGGCTTCGTATCGGCATAACCTTTTCTTTAGTGATCTTTAATACCATGTTAATAGCTCTGTAATTTTATGGTTAACTCCTAACTTGATTAATAACTATGCAACTTGTTTTACACATAAAATATCGATAGTTTCTACTTTCGTTTTCTAAATTCAAATACAATTTTGACCTAATCTAATCAAGGTGTTTCTTTGAAATACTTTATCCACTCTTTTATATAGTTAAAATTGATAAAGCCTATAGCTCTCTTTTATAAAAGCAAACCTTCCGTTAGTCGTATCTTTCTAATCGTAGCCCCGATTAGTGTGTTATTCGCGACTGTGTGATCGTAGAGTTGCGTAGATCTCTTTTAAAATCTTTTTCATTGATTGGTATATTGTTCTAATTTAGCCATGTTTGTATGCTTTGTATGATCAGATGCTTGTGTGGTGATTTGTTAATTATTGTCCAATTGGTGAGTTTTGCATTGGAGATCAACGAGAAGAAGTTGGTATTTGTAGAAATCTTGGAAGACTGGAACTAGAAGAGGAACCTGAGTTTAAGGCAAGTATTGCATGGGATTATCCTTGTTGTCCTATTCATGGTAATCACTCATTAATCATGTGCATGAGTTTCCTTGTTACCCTATAAGGTTATCCTAGTATTGCACCTTATACCTTGTCACCCTGGGAATTTATGCATTTGGGTAGATCAAGCTAGTGCTCTTTAAGAATAACTATGATCATGTAAACTTGATTAATGATATATGAAATGACAATAAAAGATGACTTTTTAGCAACGTGGACTATAGGTGGAATATCAGGAACTCACACCTGTGTTCTTACTCATAGGGATATTTCTGTAAGAGATTACCCCGAGAAAACAGTACTACCATAAGCTAATGGGATCTAGCTTGACTCAGTATTAGATTTCTACTAGTTTGTGACAACTTACCCGAAAGGGCGCAAGAGGGGCTCACCTTAGTGCCCTCATAAGAGGGGTAGCACTAACCATTGAGGAAACGTATAGCGGGTTGTTACCTACCAGTGGAACCTGTGAACGGTCTCGTAGTGTACCCTGCTTCACTTCCTTGGTAGAGATGATGGCATATGGGAATCACGACTTGTGGGTAAAGATGTACGACCTCTGCAGAGTGTAAAACTATTATAATAGCCGTGCTCACGGTCAAGAGTGGCTTGGGCTCCTTACTGTGTGATGTCCTTATGTCATGGCTCATCAGTTGTTATCTGTGATTTATTATTGTTACCGTTCATATAAGCATTACATCTCGTTCACTTGATCATATGGTTATTGGGTTATTGATAACATTGATGCTACTATAATGCTAAAATTAAGATAACCTAAAAGCTTATGCAGTTAAACCAGAGTCATACCTTCTTGAGCCTCATGAACTCCATGAATATTTGTTGAGTACGAAAGTACTTACGCTTGTTTATTCTTTTCAATATTTGGATAAAAATCCCGGATGGGTACCAGATTGCAAGAGTCTCGAGCAGTTAGGCTTGTGATCAACCAGTCAGTTGGTCCTTGTGGAGTAGAGTCTTCGCCTGAAGATCAGAGTGTCCTTCCGTTGTTTGCTCTCTTAAGGTTATTTCTTTAACCTTATATGTTATGTATTTAAGTATTGTCTTTTGATATTACCTTGTTCTGTGGCTATATGTGAGATTTGACTTCCTGGGCTCACATATAGGGTACATCTGGTTTTGTTCTTAAAACCGGGTGTGACATTAGTTGTTCTTGCTAGCTTGTGCTAAGTGCTTTAGGTTCTTGCTATTGTTTATGAAGCACTTAGCTAACTAGAATTGTATTGGATAGGTGGCTTTGCACCCCAAGTAGAGCTAGAGCAAAAAGCTTCGCTTAAGTGTTATCTAACCTTTTGCTCTAGTAGTTTGTATAATTTTTATTAGGCTATTCACCCCCCTTTAGCCATCTAGGATCTTTCACACTCCGGGCCGAACGACGTAGCAAAGGCGCGGACCGTTTGTGGTAAAACAAAAAACAGAATACTGCTGAGTACATGTCAGCGTAAAATCTACAGGCTGGTTGGCTCATACTTACCGTAGCTCATCTCATCAGTTAAGTTTATTTATTTTTTTAAAACAAAAGTAGTTTCATAAACTGCTTTCATGATAAAACCGGGTTATTTTTGAAACAATTTAGCAAAACAGCTTTGCCAAGACGTGAATAACTTCATCTCTCTCCATTCCTTTGTGAGAACGTAAAAAGGAGCTTTGTCTCGTGAGCTATTTTTGAAAAAAAGTTTCGCAAAAAAAATAGTTCACAGTAATTCATGAAGCTGTTAATGAAGCTATGCCAAATAAACTCTTAATCAATTCACAACTTGAATGTGTTGTTGTTGTTGTTGATAGCTTTTTGGCTCAAATGGCTCTTGACAATGGCATACAATACGGGCCTGAATAACGCGACGACCATGGCCCTATGGAGCATCCTCAACAAATCAAAAATATTTTACTCAAAGAGGGTTGTTACTATAACCTTTTGTAATGGATCGTCAACTCTCATGTCTAGTCCCAATATGAAAACTATTTTTTCTCTAATACAGTAACTCTCCTACGCTTTTAAGAAGAAGAAAAAAGAGTTGTTAGGAGGATCTTAGAAAATATTCCGGGTTCAAGAGATCCATCCAACAATAGAGTAAAAAGTTTTGACCCTAAATAACTACCCTAGCATATGTGGCCATTCACACATGCACGTACTCGCCTCTTTAAACAGATAGACATATTTTACTATAGGCATCTCGTTATTAATGAGCACCATGCTATCATAGAAAGACAATACATCGTTAAACCTGAAAACTAATTTAGAAAAATATGAGCATCCACATGTCGAGAACTTAACTTGAATAGGTGAAAGGTAGGTTCTGCAAACGGAAGAGCTTAGCTACAACAAAACATTTTTACACTTTTTTTACACATGTAATGCTCCATTTCGGATATTAGAGTAACTCCAGGTGTTCTCTATAATTAACTTGCTAAATCAATAAATTTAGTGAGTTAACAAAATAAGCAGCAGTCTTAATTTATTTTCTCTCGAATAATTTCCTATATTAGTTTTCTAAATGATTTTGTATTGGAAACAATGCACTATTTCTAACCAACCAAACCTCTATTAATAGTAGTTTGTTTCTTTTTTTTACCTAAAACACTTTATTTTCTTAATTTACTTGTGCGTCTACTCTATCTTGATTGTACAAGAAAAACCTTAGATAGAGAACCAATACGGAGATCATCTCGACTATGAAAACTTACAAGTTAAAAAGAATATATGTCAATTTTTATATTTAAGAAACCTTTTTACTAAACTGTTGAAGATTAAATATAGTAAGTTGAGTACAGATTATCTTCGTATTTAATTACCGCTCTTAGCGATGAACCAAAACAGCACCTTAGCATTAAAGTTGTCAACAGTCTCGCTTCATGTGCTTCGGTCACCTTGCAGAGCTGGACTGGAGGGACCGAGGGAGGAGGATGGAGAATTCCCAATCCGCACTCCGCAGGCACTTTTGTCTCTTTGCGCCATGGTGTTCACGAAAAGCCAAACGCCAATCAGGCTCAAAACTCCTAATCAATATATTCTCCAATTAACAAGTGAGAAAACCTTAACAATACTATTTTGTAAAAAGCATAATCCAAAGGAAGAAAAAAAAAGACGATGGTAAAAAAGAAAAGAAAAACACGCGAGGCCACGTGTAGAGATATATAGATAGATGCGGATGACAGAGGAAACAGGGCGGCGTATAATACAGTAACTTTTCATATAGAAAAAGAAATAAGGTGGCGTAAGGCATGACGTCCCCGCCAACGCAAGTGCGCAACGCTAGGCTGAAATTGATCAATTTCGGAGAAGCTAGTCCATTGACTTGGGACCCGCTCGGCAGTGTGGTGGTATTGTGGTAGGTGTAGAATTAGCGTCCGGTCTCTGTCAGCGTACATAATTTTTTTATTACATTATATTAAAAGAAAACAGAAACAGGTGATAACAAACGATGAACGACACTGTCACGCTGCAAAGCGCGCGGATGCTGTTACTCGATGCATCATCGGGGAGATCAATCTCACCGCGTGCGACAAACATGCCGACGACCCGGTCGATTGACACGTAGGCATGCACGACGGCGGAGCTCCGGCCACCGTGGTCGTGGAACACTGTAGACACGTCACACATACTCGGTCGGGGTTGACGGCGAGTTCAGCAAGAAGCGGGCACGGCCATCGGGTTGCTCAAGTTCAACCAATTGGTCATAAAGATTACGATGGTCCATGTTTGAACCGTCATGTCTGGGACATTTTTTTCCTCCAAGTGCCTTTTGGAAAATAGGTGGATCGATCGCCCGTTGCCGCCGTCTTTTCCCATTGAAAATTAGAAACTCGTGATAGGTGTTAGATTACGGGAGCTCTAGTGAATGGATTAATACAAACATTCATTATTCTTTTTAGATGAAGATAAGGACAGAAGTATTCCTTGTCTAGTGAAACCCATAATGGCGTCCACAACGCTGCACTGTGTACGGTGGCTTCGGCGTCCACGTTCACAGTGAACGTCCAGGTCAGTAGTATTGGTGGCTTTGACAAGTTCTACATGTTGTCATAGCATCTTGCAGTAGAGCTCACCGCCTCACCTAACAAAAAGCCAGAGCACTCGCTAGGGTACGCATTGCACCTTGGTGAGAGCTTGCCTTTTCGTTTAGACCATAATCTTTTGCGCATGTATTCCGCTGCCAAAAGTTGCTCTTGCTTGAGAAGATAATTGTGTGGCTTGCGTTGGAAAACGTATTGCTTAAGATAGAATTTTGTTGTCCATATCAGAGTTTACATTAATTTTGTTGTCCATATTAGAGTTTACATCATTGTTGTCATTCATTATAATATTTCTCCATTTATATATGTAGTTGTAGAAAATAGTATATTCATTTGTGATTTCTGCAACATGTAGGATATCCTTTCTACTATTTTTATAATCCTAAACCCCACTAGTAATTCTATCTTAACTTGCAAGGAGTTCTCCTCAGCAGTCCACTATCATGTGCATTCAATATCATCATTAGTATGCTATGCCATCTATTACCATTAATCCATAATAGTTTATTTCTTCATATAAGTAAAACAAATCACTATCACATGCATTTAATTATCATCATTAATATGTTATGGCATCTACTATCATTAATTTACAATAGTTTATTTCTTATATAAATAATTTAGTCTAATTTTAACCTAATATAACCATAATTATTTCCATAACAACATGTGAGGTGTGCTTATAGTTTTCAAAAATACCAAATACACAGGGTATGCTTATAGTTTCAAGAATACAATGTCGGATAAAAATAGAATAAAACATAGATAAAACAACCCTCTTGTGGTCATAATACAATTTCATGACTTATCTAAAGTTAAAAACCTGACCCAAGGGTTTGTTAACTCAATCATAAAACTATAGTAATCACCAGACAACACGTCATGAGTATTAAGTCAATATTTTCAAACACAAGTTGAACTGAGGCAACATAGCTTGGCAAACATTTGTTTAGCTTAACGCTAGCCCAACGAATAGTGCGCACACGAGTTAGGGATGACAATGGTGCAGTTTTGGGTTGGATATCTGCGATATTTGGGTCTAGTAGGTTCGAGTTTGATTTTGATTTCTCACATATGGTTTTTGGGATCGGGGTCCAAAACCTATCGGGCTCAATTTTTCGCCTATGGATATTCAATGGATACTCGAAATAAATCATTTGGATATATACGACAACGCTATTCTAGGTATAGAATATTATTCTACACCATGCATATGATTATAGAAAGTCCATATTGGTCTTACTATGTTGCCATACAAAGTGGTTTTCGGATATCCAATCGGGTTTCGGGTATTTGTGAATTTGGTTTCGGGATGGATTATCACCTGAATTCAGGTTTTGAGTTTGAAATTTGGGTTTAGTTGCCAAGAGACTCCACCCTATCCGAAAATCCAGCCCGTTGGCATCCCTAAAACGGGTCGTGTCTTTGTGCATAGCCAGCTAAAGCCCAGTACGGAGACGCCCAGCAACACTCATCCGCCCCGGTCATGAGCCCAATACGGGCCCAGTCCGTACAGCGAAGCGAGCAAACCAGCTTCGTCAGTCTGACAAGTGGGCCCACGGTCCCACGTGCTTGCCCCTCTCTTCCTCTTCCCCCTTCTGTCGCGCTCGCGCATCTGAAGCAAGCGGCAAGGGGATCGATCGATCTTGGTCGCGGAGGAGAGGGGGTGACGGCAAGGTGCTTGACGGTTTTGACTCGGATCATGGTGTGCAGCTCTACCAGATAGAGCGCTGACCTGAGGTGGTAGACGCGGATCGTGGGGTGTAGGTAAAGCTCAGTAGGAGATCAAGAATAAGGAGAGGCGAGAGGGAAAGGAGGCGATAGCGGGGGAGGATGGTGCTTGTGCTTGCGCTGGGGGATCTGCACGTCCCGCACAGGGCGCCCGACCTGCCCGCCAAATTCAAGTCCATGCTCGTGCCCGGCAAGATCCAACACATCATCTGCACTGGCAACCTCTGCATCAAGGTAACCAGCAAACCCTCTTCGATCGATCTTACAATCTATTCCTCTCGCCTCATGTGTCCAATTTTGTTGCGCTGTCTAGATCGTAGTGCCGTGGATAATAGCATCGCGAGAGAAATCGTTGTGGTTCTTAGGTCGTGCTGGGATCAGCAGCATCGCTGTATTAGTCTACTGCAAGTTTGTTTGGTTCGGTTGGGCATCGTGCGTGTGGTTGGTTATTTTGGGCTCCAGCATCGCGATAGCACCAAGCTGGTCTCTATAACAGGCGGACTTCATGTTGTGGTTTTCCGTTTTGTTGAGGTAAAATGATGATCGTTGGACCCCAATGCTGATGCTTTGTCAAAAAAAAAAAAAACAGTAATCGTTGTGCATGTTCAGTACACCAATGGTGCATCTTACTGCTTATAATCCTAGAGCTCTTTCTAGTTCTTGTTAAACTGTCAAAGGGAAAATTCGCAGCCAGCAACATGCTCACCATGCCTATATTTACTAGGCATTATGCTATTGTAATAAGCTGTGGAGCTTTCCCAGGAAAATACTTAAGTAACCACTAAGTGATGGAGCTAAAAAACACCACCTGTAATTGCCTTATTGTCATAGTAGTTATGTCTAGTGGTGGAGCTTGACCATAGAAATAGGAGGGGCCAGTTCATAGATTTGTGAATTAAACAATGATGAACAGTACTATTTTTACTGTTTAACTAGTGCAAAAATCACATTGGCAGGGATGGTCATGGCCCACTTTGTCCACAACGTAGCTCTGCCCCTGGTTATGTCTATTTGTAGGTAGCTTGATGCTATCACAGTTTACAATCGTGCTTAGAGAAATTTGTCTCCATTATTTCATACTCTTAACAGGTTCTCCGTTTCAATGGTGGGACTCCGAAACTACAATTTTTCTGAATCAATTTATTCCCAGATCTTCCTTGATAAAACTAAATTCTCCTAGTTGATTTCTAGAAAGTAGACTACAAGGAACATAATAGCTGTAAGCCTGCAAGCACTAGATTTATAAAAATGAAGAACATATAGCATATACTTCCATTTTACTATGTAGCTCCAAATGATTAGCTGAAATAACTTCCTTCTTTCACCATTCATTCATTATTGTTAGTCATAAGGTTGGTCTCCCAAATCGTAACAAGGGGCAGAGAATTTTGTTTTTTTGAAAAGGAGTATCTATATATTACCGTGCCCTGTGCAGGTTTATGAAATGTTGCCAAAACTGAACTGTAGAGGAGGTTCCATATAACTATATATGAAGTAACAGAAATAAAAGGCAACTTGGCATCTGTACAAAAGAACCTGTAAGCTTTACAAAGCTAAAAAATGGAAAATTCAAAATTTCAACTCAAAGCCCCTTCCTAAAGAAAAAAATATATTATCTAGAGATGCCACCTAATAATCTTCTGAGGAGCTCTTTAATTCTAAATCATAAAGGAGTGAATTCATCTATTGCATATTTGAAGGGATCTTGTCAGAAACCAACCTAGTTATTCTAAATTTCTAACAGGCATGAGCGGCCAGCTCCTTGATAGATAACTATAGTTAGACTGGCTTAACATCCTACTCATACTGTCAAAGCATGACTACAATATCAGTTCTTTTTTTTTTTGAGAAAACACTGGAACGATAATAACTGCAGTGCAGTTTTGTAAATGATTTTTGTTGCATTTAGGTGAACGCCTTAGACTACTACAGCGAGAGGGAGGATGAAAGCTGGCAATACCTTCTATTTAGTAATTTTCTTACTCCTGGTTGTTCATTGAGCTCAAACAGTATTATGTAAGTAACCCATTCAGACAGTAGCTTGAGCATATTGGGAAGTTGTTCTTAATCACCTAACCTTCAGTTCTCTCTGATCTTCACAATTCACGTCTCCAAGGAAGCAGAAGTACCATTTCCTGGTGGCTAACTTGCATGTTGATAAGGATATGCATAGAATAGTAGTATAGTACTTCTTGTCCCATATATTTCTGCTTGTTCACTTTTAAGTGTTTTTCATCATATGAGCATGCCAGTTGATATGTTCCTGTTCGACATAGTTTGATCTTCTCTAATAATCTAGTTTATCAGATGTTTGCTCATAAATCATAAGCCATAACATAAGTCCCAAGACCCTCTGACTGAAATCACATATTTAAGATCTCTTGTACAAAATGGACTTAGGGTTAGATGATGAAGCTGTACTATTTGGTGTCATTTTGTCTTGGAATATTGTAGAAGGTGAAGGTGAAGCTAGGCCAAATAGGCAATTATATCTTGGTTTTGCTAAAAAAGTTTGAGGACAAAATGGCATATACTGCATCCAGACAACTAAATGTGATGTTTCGGACAAGGCAATCATCTTGTGTCCTGCTTTTTGTGCTTGTACTAAACATAATGCTTAGGTGACCAGAGGGGGTGCTTAAAATTTTGGCCTTATCTTTTTATAAATTGTAGGCTAAACAGCTTTAGCTTTAATGGCGGATACACAAGTTCAAAAGCTTGCTTTGTTGGCAAGAATGTTTAATATGTTTGGCTTATCTTGCTGTGCTATCATTGATTTGCTGAATTTACCCTTTTGGAACTGGAAATATATGAAGAACTTTCCTCCAGCTGCATATACTGGAGATATGGTAATGGATATCTTGTGCATCAGGCACCAATACACAGGGTTGTTAACACTGACCAGAAATCGACCTAGTAGAAGTGTTTATGGCTAATGAAACCTAAATACTTGGTAAGTTGAAGAGATGCATTTCACCTTGACTTGATGAAATTGAGGAGTTGAGCTAGCTCGGTTGGTCAAGGGTGTAGATGTATGCCCAGACCACCCTGATTCAAGTCCTCATGGAGGTGAATTTGGGTGCCTATTTTATCATTAACAAAATGTCACCTAGTTCCCCTAGGTTGGTCTAGTTGCGTGTGTGTGTTTATAATCTTGATGAAGCTGGCCCTTTTTTCTTTTGTTGGTACAGTCTGTGTACAGGGTGGGGGTGTACCTACGCTTGTCGGAAGATGCAAGAAAAGGTAGAATATGTTGATGGACTCTTAAATTTGGTGATATTAGTACTAGCATTCTAGGTATCAATCGTGCTATTGCATGGCATACCTACTCCTTGCAGTGTGAATGTCTGTGTTATCCTTCTCAAGGAGTGTCTAATTTTTTTCTATATGTTCATGAATTGGTTATTCTTTTGTGGAACTTGGTCATTCACTATTTAAGTTATCATAGATACAAATGCACTTTAGAACCAGGGTTATGGTATCCCATTTTCCTATTGCCGATTGATGGCTTGTATGAACTGAGTGTTTTTATTCTGAATTACAGGCTAATAATTTTCATTATTTCAATGTAGGAAGTCCATGACTACCTGAAAAGCCTTTGCCCTGATCTCCACATTACCAGAGGTGAATATGATGAGGATGCTCGATACCCAGAGACTAAGACACTTACAATTGGTCAGTTTAAGCTTGGGCTGTGCCATGGTCATCAGGTTTGTTTTTGACTCAGGAAATGTAGCGAGCTATTAATTTTGTGCCGTAATAAATTGTATTCTTACAGATTCTTGGCACACATATAGAAAACCCTATGCTTGCTTTAAGATGCTTATAATTTATTTCACGTAGGTATGATCATGTTTGTTAACCTGGTTATTTAAAGTTTTAAACTGCAGTTGTTCTTTACTCATGAACTAATATTCTTGAAACCAGACTGTACTTTTAGTTATGAGTGTGCTAAGCAATCTGATGTTAGCAGACTCTGTAAACAATTTTTGTTTATTTTATCTTAGCATGTTCATGCCCTGCGCGTAAATTTGATACATCTTTAAAACTACCTCCAGCTATTCTGACATCATGGAGATTTGTATTTTTTACTTTGGGAAAATTTCTTTCTGAGTTTCATGAGATCAGGAAAGTAGTTCTCTTATTTTCTAGAATAAATAAAAGCCAGGGTCTGCTAAGTGCGCAGATGGATAAACCCTCAATTTTATTTTACTCGTCTCTAAACTTGACCATAAAAGTTCAATCATTTGCGTAGTTCTTAGTTCTTACCCTGGGAAATTAAATTAAACACATGACTTTCCATGCAAATTTTGCAATATGTTTCTCAGTTCTTCCAGTGAGGTGACTTTTAGTCATAAAATTACCAAATAATGTGCATAATAACTATAAAAATTCTTAAAAATCAAACCGCTTGTTGTAGTCTTCGGTGTCATTCGTTAGGTCAACTGTATTATTGGCCTCTAAAATGCAGAGCTCTATAAAGTGGAACCAGATATGTCTCCTGTCCACTGTTTCAACTTTTGCAGTGAACAACACATCTGCAGAGCTCTATAAAGTGTCCATGAAAACTTCTGCTGTGGTGTTTCAATATAGGAGCATTCAATGCGTTTTCTAATTGTCAATAGTTTTATTGGAAGAATGGAATTTTTTGCTTCTAATTTCTAAAGTTGAAACAACTGATAGTTTCTAATAGGAGCAAGAGAGAGTGATCCATTTCCATAGACCATATCCATAAAGTGATTTGATACTCCCTCCTTGGGGACATCAAACCTGGCCACACCACAAAGCCCACGCTCGGTGTCTTGAACTTCACTTCTGGAGAGGCATGCACGATGTTGGTTCATTGTATCTGCCGGTGCATGCACCATGGTCTTCCCCTTCTTTCACACAATTTATGAAAACTGCTCTCCATTTATTTTATTTTTCACTCTGTAGTACTTCACCATTTATAATGATATGACTTGACTAAACATGATTAATAGGCAATTAGCTCTTTTATTTTGGTGTAGTGTGGTGTGTTGTATTTGGGGTCTCTCCCCCTTTTTCTTAATATAATGAAGCGCAGTTCTCCTGCATTTTCGAGAGAAAATAGGCTGTTAGCTGATCGTGAGGCATTGTTTGCACACTCTGTGGCGGTTGAATTCCAGTAGACCAGCTCTGCCCCAATGCCAAATGTCAGATTTGTGCATGTTGTCGTTGCGACTGACTATCCAACATATTTTAAACATTTGTTTTTTCACTGAATCTGAACTGAACATCAGGTTGTTCCATGGGGCGATCTGGACTCCCTGGCGATGCTCCAGCGGCAGCTGGACGTGGACATCCTGGTGACCGGGCACACCCACCAGTTCAAGGCATATAAACACGAGGGAGGCGTGGTGATCAACCCTGGCTCTGCCACGGGTGCCTACAGCAGCATCACCTACGACGTGAACCCGAGCTTTGTGCTGATGGACATCGACGGGCTCCGCGTGGTGGTGTACGTCTACGAGCTGATTGACGGCGAGGTGAAGGTGGACAAGATCGACTTCAAGAAGACAGCGACGATGAACGCCTAGCCCTACTACCCTTGCACGACGTGATTTGAGTTGGAGACATGTGTAGAATCTATTTTCTTTATACTCGTCGTCTTGATTCAGTGCTCCCTGAACACTCTCTTTCTACCAATTGTGCTCACCTGTTCATGTGCAAAGAACCCTTTAGTGTTTTTTTTACACATTAGCTGATCAGAAGATTATGAGTGTATGATGTTTTAAGTGTCAAGTAATTTTACACATGTGCAGAGAACTGTTTAGTATTTGGTCGTGGTTTAAACAAGAACGGGTGAACATGATTTTACGTTTATGTAAAGTGTAGATGAAATAATTGCAAGATAGATTTCTGTTCTCAAAGTCTGAGAAACGAAAGGGAAAAGCTAAAAGGAAAGCGTTGTGGAATGGTGCTTGTCCGCATGGCCGACGTCGGACATGATTGCCCGATTGGGCCTCGAAGCGTTGCATTGGAGCCCACACGGTGGCACGGCACTGCATGGGGGAGCAAGAGTTGCCCGTGGCGCACGCAACGCAAGAGCACGCTGGACGGCACCCTAAACCCTATATATAACGATCCTTTGCATTGCATTATTGTACTACGTAGCAGAAAGCAATATCGATCCTGATGGGGTGCCTGCTGTCCAACGACCTTCTTGCCAACCGAGTAATAGTACACAAGTAAACAGGCCCCGCGAAGGAAGCAGAACTGGTACTGGTAGCTGCTAATTTCAGTTCACTCATGGTCACGGAATCGAAATCAGGAAAGATCTACTACTAACTCTGACGTTGGCACGCACCAGAATGGCAGCAACAACACTGACGTAACACTTGGAAGCAAGAACATACTAGGAGTACTAATCATGCATGTGAAGTCGTGGCTGGCATCGCACTTTTGGAAGGAGCAAAAGCTACTGCAGATTACTGCTGGTAATCGAGCCCAGCTGTGCACGGTGCACCTTTTTCATTATTTCCCGTCGTGCCCCTTTCCTGACCCCGATCTTCACGTACGTACGCGTGTGCTTGGCTTGGCTTAGGCAACCCAGCGCAGAAAGAGCCATATAAGAGCATCTCCAATGGTTTGCCAATTTACACTTGCCAAATTTTGGGTTTTGACAAGTGGCTAAAATAAATGGCAAGTGAAATAATCTTGTATCTCCAATGGTTTAGCATTTGGGCTTGGTAAAATAGAAAAGGAGGCCCACATCCTTCAACCGTTCAACTGTCGCAACGCTCGGCCTGGACCGCGCCCGTGTCTCTTCATATGCTCGGTGCCGAGATCTCGTGGCCGTCGTGCGTCGCTGCTTCATCGCGGCGATCTCCATCTGCTGGCCGCCATCCTACGCCGGTCTCCATCTCCTGGACGTGGTGCTGCGCCGTGGTCTCCATCTCCTGGCCGCTGTGCTGTGCCGATCTTTGATTCCGCCGTGTCTCCATCGTACGCAGGTCAGTATCTCGTTCCCAGAGTGCTCCAAGTTGGTTCGTAGCATCTCGTTCCCAGCATCTCGTTCAAGTTATTTGTTCCCAGCCTCCTCCGTATTTGTTCAGTATCATGAATATGCCTAGATGAATACATTGAGTTTGATTTTTTCAAAAATTACATTGAGTTTGTTCAGGCTGCTGTCTACATGTTCAGATTCCAATCAATATGTTCAGGTTACTGTTTTTGATTTTTTTTCCAGATGTTAGCGTATGAAAAAAATGTAGCCAAAAAATAATATTACATCAACGAATTATGGAGAGTTTTAGTTATGATTTGTTTATTGCAGCAACCTAGTTCTTTGCTTCGTTAATCTGTATAAGAAATTGTCAGTGTATATGTCATTCACAAATAATCACAACTAAAATAAAACACCACATGATTTTGTACCTTGTCTTCAATAGTGAACCCACTTTGATTCCTTCGTAGAATTGCTTCATAGCATGCACAAAACTTGTTTACTTGGTACTGAATTGTCAGCCACCTATGCATGATGGAACTCTCAGTCCTCACATCTGTACTTTTCTTGTGCTTCTCAAAAAAAGCATGAACTCTACCCCAAAAAGATGAACGAGATTGATTGGCACCAACAATGGGATCTTTGCTTACATTCAGCCAGCCTGAGCATATAATTTCATCCTCCTTCCAATGAAATTTTTTGGTCCTCTTCATTCCCTTTGTATTCTTGATAGCTTGCACTTCGTCCTGACCTTGAGTGTCTTGAGTGAGTCCAATGCTCAACTCGTCCAAACCAGCAACGGTACCATCTCCTCCATTGAGAAGAATGTCCGACAAGAAACTTGCATCTCCTCCTTGCATCTCCATAACTCTACAAAACATACAATAAAAAAATTATAAACAACAGTTTTTCATGGCTTCCTGCAATTAAAAAAATTATAAACAACAGCTTGCTACGATAATAATAACTTGCACATTACTGTTTCATGGCAACGAATGATTGACTACAGTTTTGTTATTTATTCATGATTCCGAACAAAATAATAAAAGGACAGTAGGCTCTACAAATTGACAAAAACAACAGCAGCTTGAACATAACGATGGATAGCAGCCTGAACAACAGCTTGCTGCAATTAAAAAAAATTATAAACAACAGCTTGCATATTACAACTTTCATGGCAATGAATGATTGGCTACAACTATTCATCGTTCTGAACAACAGAGATATCAGATGGACAAGTACATGCACAAAAGAACACTAGTCTTTGATTACGATAGCAGATGGACAGCAGAGATACATGCACAATATGACAAATAAAGGAGCGGATCCATCTAGCAGATACATGCACAAGACGATTAACATATACCTTCATCAATCCATCTGCAACTCTACAATTACCGGCCTTCATCAGTACTGCTACCCTACTGCTACTCAGTTGGCCAGTTCCAGGAACATACCTTCACGGACGGGAGGGACGGAGGCCGCGCGGACGACGACGGACGGAGGCCGCGCGGACGGAGGACGGCTGCGCGTACAACGACAGACGGACGCCGCGCGGACGACGACGGAGGCAAGAGGACGGGGCGGCGATGACCACCGCGGCATGAGGGACTGACTCGATCTCATCGGCGAGGAGACCGAACGGCGCGGCGATTTATATGACGAGCGACGATAATTGAGACGCGCGGGAAGGAGTTCGGAATTTTCCGAGGCTGCGCGGGAGAAGGGGCGGCGCGGGCTTCCTCGCGCGATGGCAAGTCGAGGACTGCGCGCAAATTTGCGCGTGTCTCACCCCTGGATAGCAACTCTTCATAATTTGGCAAGTGTTTTAGCAAACCACTGGAGAAACAAATTTGTAATTTTTGCCAAATAACCAAAGATAGCAAGTGCAAATGGCAAACCATTGGAGATGCTCTAAGACGCTTGTTGTGTTGTGTTGTTGAGCGACAGTGGTCTCAGGGCATGTACAACGGGTTGTTTTTTTTGTAAAGTACACTTTTCAACTTTTAATTTGCACGGGAATTTGATTTTCAACATTCAATTATGAAATCAGGTAAAAGACACCTTCCAACTGTCAAAATTAGACAAATTTGACCATCGGATGGTTTCAAAAACAGTTTTCTATTCATGAGACACGCTAAAATTTTATATTATTTTTTGAGCAACTTAACATTTTCAAATGAAAAAACTTAAAACTGCAAAGTTGTATATCTCATTGAGAGCTACAACTTTAATATATATATTTTTTCATTTGACTCAATATAAAAGATATATTATTTTTCTAATACGGCAAGCACTAGAACTACAGTGCCGAATTTTTATATTATTTTTTGAGCATCTTAATGTTCTTAAATAAAAATATTAAAACTATAAAGTTGTAGATATTTTCGAGATCTATAATTTTTATATAAAAATTATCTTCATCCAATGTATTATTGAAGAGTTATAACTTTTTTTAATGTTGAGCTTGTTGTGTCTCCGTATTATTTTGTCTTGTGACAAGACTTCACTTTAAAAAAAATCATAACTCTTTAATACAACTTTGGATGAAGATAACTATTATATGAAAATTATAGATCTCGATGATATCTACAATTTTATAGTTTTAATATTTTTTTATTTGAGGATGTTAAGGTACTCGAAAAATAATATAAAATTTCGACACCGTAATAATCGTGTTCTACCACTTGCCGCATTAGAAAAATAATATATATTTTGTATTGAGTCAAATGAAAATAATTTTTATATCAAAGTTGTAGCTTTCAATGAGATCTGCAACTTGTAGTTCTGAGTTTTTTCGTTTGAGAATGTTAAGATGCTAAAAGAGTAATATAAAATTTTAGCGTCTCGAAAATAGAAAAACCACTTTTGAAACTAGCTGATAGCCAAATTTGTCTGATTTCGACAGTTTAAGGATATTTTTTACTCGGTTTTAGTTGATGTACTTTACCCTCGATTTTACCCATGTGTACACGGTGGTTTTTGCGAAAAGGCCCCTCACAGGTTGAAGATGGACAAAGGTTGTCGTCTCGCGAGACAACCAGCACGGCTCGTGCTCGGAGGCTCCAAGCGACTAGGGTGGTCACATTGCGGGGTGCGGGGAACAAACTAGCATGTGAATAATACATTGTCAAAACTATGCTTCGGCTAATTGATCTATTTTGCATAGAATAGCAATACTATCTCTATATAAAATATAGTTTAGGAGTGATCATGACTACGTAAAAAACATTAAATAACTTATAGATAATCAAACAAACAGTTCATTACATGAGCTATCTATTTAATCGTCTGTGTTTAGAATCCAATAACTCATAGACGATGAACGGGTCTGTGGGCTTAGAGCAAGTTTAATAATACAGCCGGTATGTCGGCTGTAAGAATCTTACAACCTGTTTCTCAGTCTTCTCATATAATGGTTAAGTCTTTAATTCTAGTACATAGCCTACTTATCTCTCTTACAGAGTGTCTTGGTTATTGTGTCCAAATTAGCTGTAAGCTTACAGCTCGCTTTACTTCTCTCTCCTCTTTTCTCTCCTCTACGTTACCATCTAGCTATTATACTATTAAACTTGCTCTTAGCATGCCCTCATCCTCAAATGCCTGCGTGTGTGTGCCTGGATGGAGCGAGTGGATTTAGAAGACGGAAGATTGTGATAAGCTTGTTAATTAGCCGAGGTAGGCCACGGCCCCCGGCAATAATGGAGGGGGGAAGAGGGCGTGCTGCCTGCGTGCACTGGCAGAGGAGAGAAGCGGCAGAGAGTCTAGTAGTAGGGCGCTGCGGTAGGCGCTAGCTAGTAGTAGTAGTAGGCCTGAGCCGGCCCGCCCGCCCGTGTCGTCGCTGTCGCTGTTTCCGTCTCTGTCCTGTCGCTCCCGCGGCCTCCGCTCCGCTCCTGGGCTGGCTCGCCTGCCAGTGGGCCCAGTGCCATGCTGATCCTGCGACTGGTCGGACGGGATCTCCTTCTCCTTGTACTAGTCCTTTTGTCTTTGAGACGGGCAGTTTCACTTTCACAGTCCGGACTAACGAGCCAACGGAACGGAGCAGCAGACAGCAGGGTGTGGAGAAACATCCCAGATGAAAGAAAAGAAGAAGAAGAAAAAAAAGCTGGCAGCAGAGAGCGCCAAAGCGACGCGACCGCAGACCGCAGTGGCGCGCGCCTCGGTATTTGGAGCGCCTGGCCACGCCCACGGCTCACGGCCAGCGTCCGGACTGCTGCACAAGGCGCTCGCTCGGTCTCTGTGCGCGCGTCGCGTGTGTCAGTCTAGAGCACCGCGACTGCCGCTTCTCCCGGCCAGGCCAACCCGCAGCCCAAACAAAACCCCGGCCGGATCCACAGAACGCCGCCGGGGGCGCTGCACTTTTTAACTGACTCGACCCGCCGTAGTTTTCTTTTTAACTGCGGTTAAGCCAGCGCTTGACCACGCCACGCACTTTAATTAGTGGCAGCTGACTGTACTAGCAGCAGTTTATGATGATTATTACAGCAGCGATTAGTGCTGTCAGTGCCTCCGTCTCTCTCGATTCTCGACTGTCACGCACGCACGCACGCACGGGACCGGAGCAGCAGCAGCCAGCAGGACAAGGATGCATGCATAGGAAGAAGGTGGTATTGATGATGGGATGGATGCTTCAGTCCCGCCCGCCGCAACACCACACATGCCCCACATGGCCGGCCTCCCTCCAGCGCCGCGGTCTCCGCTCCCCGCCTCGCCCGCCCCGAAACCCAAACCGTGTTGACCTTTCCAGCTGCTGCTGCAGGGGCCACTGCCCCCCTGGTTGACAAAAACCTCTCTCCGCCCGCCCGCGGCCAGCAGAGCAGATTTGAGTGCTGACTACGGTAGGCGTACGCAGCCAAATCGCCTACTGAGGGATACTACTACCAAACATGCTCTGCAATTGCCGGCCAAGCTTCTCTCCGTCCGGAATGTTTGAATTTTGAATCGGTCTTTACTCCATTATTTTAGTGTTATTTTCTCTTGTACGCCCTCGGTAGAGCCGTGTATTTCTTCGACATCTTGTTCACACAATCACCCGGACATCTGATACTATCCCACACTATCAAGGATACGTACCAAGGATTAAATAAGGAGCTGAGAAATAACCAAACATAATAGGGGATGAATTCCATGCCATAGACATGGATGGAGACTATGGACGATGCAACGATCAATAGCTTTGATGATTTAGCGCAAACCTCCATCGTGATAATTGTTTTTTTCCCACTAATTTCCTTCTTCCCTTCACCTTCCTTCCACCGCATGCTTCAGCATCATCTTTTATTTTAGCTTTTCTGTTATAAGCTATTGCATGCAATTTATTATGATGTATGACATGTTCATGATAATGTTCTTATCTAATACCACACATGTACATATACTTATTGTCACGTATCTGTTATGTTTTTTTTGATTAAATTAAACATGAAAATGTCTAATTTTCCAATAATCCAAAAACTGATTTTAGACAACTTTATGTTAGGGGTTTTGTTGCTGACTTGAAGCCGAATATTTATTTATGACATAAATTTTAAGAAATAGCGTGCAAAGATGATCTTATGACTTTAAGAACTGTTATCTTGACACACATGGGAAACCCAAACTAATTACTCCTGATGAGGAGCAAAAGTTCACGACAGCCGATAACCTGTTTCGAGGCGTCTTGATTAACACTCTTCATAGCAAGTATGAGGACAATTACATCATATTCACGATAGCCAAAGATTTATGGGATACACTGGAGGCTCAATTCGGCATTTATGATGCTAGTAGAGCAGCTATATTGACTATAAAATGATTGAACCGTTCAATAATGAAACATGCTCATCAAATACAGACAGGCTAAAGGAGTCAAACAATTTCCATGTGTATTGCCTGACAAGTTTGTAGCCGATAGTATGATCGCTAAGCTGCCACTTTCTTGAAAGGATTTTTCTATCTCTAAAACATAATAGAAAAGAGTTTGGCGTTAATGAACTTATTGAGTTTCTTGATATTGATCAGAAAGTGAGAGCAAAAGATACACGTGAAAAAGGAGGTGAGTCTTCTGCAACCAATATGGTGTAGAGAAAAAATAATAATGCATCTTGTAATAATAATAAGAACAACAAGTAAGAGAACAACTCGAAGCAAAAGCGAAGAAGAAGAAGAAGAAGAAGAAGAAGAAGAAGAAGAAGAAGAAGAAGGAAGGGTGTTTTGTTTGTGGGAGCGATGAGCACTGGGCAAGTGCATGCGCAGACCGTAAATTTCAGCAGAAAAGAAAATATGTAAATGTGGGTATTAGTCAAGCTGGAGTAGGAACATCTGGATATATAGCCAAATTATCTACTCAGGGATACCAAACATTCTTTGCAATTGTTGGACAAGCCTCTTTCTTTATGGAATGTTTGAATTTTGAATCAGTCTTCCCAGTGGCGCACTGTACTCTATTATTTTAATATTCCTTCCTCTCGTACGCCCTCGGTAGAGCCGTGTATTTCTTTGCCATCTTTTTCATTATCTTTAAAATAAAGTCTCCAATATTCATTCATGTTTAGAACAATATTATAGCAGCTCTTGTCTCACTATATCATATCTCACAACTTACTTAGACTAGTCACGGCACTTGCAACCCACAAAGTTTTAAGTTCATGATGGTTTCATATGAGCCAAGTGATTCATACTTACAGAAATATAAATCTATAGATTAGTACTAAGGAAATATTAACAGAGAACCTATTTATCATTTCCATAGGAAGATAAACATATATGATACATATATAAGTGAAGGAAATATTTTTTTGGTATTTTTATCATATTTAGATTTTCTATATGCTAAAATAAATGATGCATAATTAAAATATAAATGCAAATACACTAATGAGAAGCTTACCTTAGCGGGGGAGAGATTCTCCCCCAAGCTTACCCTTGTCCTGGTGGTGGATATGTTGGTGGGTACATCCCCTGTTGCGCATTGAATGCCGCCCACTGGCAAGCGTTCTCCTCTCTCGTTACCTTTAGAGAAGCTGCTGGTTTTGTACTACATTTTCATGCAGCGTCCCATGTCCCATTCTTACCTTCCCAAGCTGAGTGGCTAGGAGGTTGATGTCTGTTGACGGTCGTTAGCGTCAATTTTTTAAGCAATTATAAACATGATAATTGGATAAATCAAATATAGTATCTAGAAATATAGGGCTTTATCTAACAATTTCCACGAGTTTTGATATTTCATTATTTTCTAGGGACCATTCCAGAAAAGAGCAATAAAAAGAATCAAATCAGAGAAGATATCGAATAAATCCCGCGGAGATACACATGCCAATCTACTCAAGGAGGATCCCGCAGACACCGGAGCAAAGAGGGGCCCCAGAGCCTGCCAGGTGGGGCCGGACGGCATCCCCTTGGGCCCACTGGCTATCGTCTTCTAGAAGCTTCCTCCATCGCCTTTGAAGATTAATCTGAGCCCTACCTTAAGTCGGTTTGATCCAACGACAGTCGTGCATCCCATTAGATTATAAATAGAGGGCAGACCCCCTCCTGGAGTCATCCCCAGATCATTTGAAAATCCATTCACTTTAAGTCATAGGAGATCTAGTCATCCAGAGCTACAAACCTTAGTTCATCTAGAGCACTTTTGAGTTCATAGCATAGCCTAGTTAGATTCGAGAGTATAGGAAGTCAAGGTACGTCAATAGATCTTAGAGTCCCGACGTTGTCAAGAGATTGGAGTTTGGTACGGTTCTTATTCTCTTATTCTCTTTTAGTATTTATCTGTAGTTGTATGATATTTATAGGCAACACTATTCTTCATTAATATGTTCTTGCTTACTTTGTTCATTGTCTACATTAATATATCTAGTATAGTTAGTTTGCTATTGAATTCATGCACATGTTCGTACAACGCTCGTCTATTCGATCATATGGCAGTATGTAGGCATGGTGCTTAGATACTTTGCTTATCTGTGGATGCCCCCATCTATGCCAGGTTGTGAGGTAGATCGTGGATGTGACAGGTTCATTGAGTCCTTTGTAGGCCTCCCCCGTGCAGTGGTTTGGTAGGGAGGAATTGTTAGGTTGGGGATATCTTGTTATATCTGAGGTTTCTGAACTCAACTCATCCTATTCATGGCCCCATTGTGGTTGGAAACATTGGTAGCATTACTTAACAATGATTACTAGATGTACTTGCACTAACTATTGTAGCTTTGACAATAGCTAGAATACTTAGGAGTTATTTCTTTATTACTTGTATTGGACGACGCTTGTGTAGTGACTAGAGTGTTCTAGAAACTTTATCCTTATTATTATTATTATTATTATTATTATTATGATGACTGATCTATTTACCCTTATCATATATATTTATCACGTGACTTACCCCTGTTTAAGAGTAGAGATCATTGATGGTTAAATCCCTTCATTCATTTCATATGCTTGTTATCAATACTATAGATTATCAGTTTTACTAAACCTTGCCAGTGGTAGAATATAAATGACAACCTGGTAATACTCTAGGTAAAATGCTACAAATGGTATATTTAATCTATCCTCTTGTAGAATCATTAGTTATTTATAATTTCATATCTATCCTTATTTATTTCTGCCTAGTCATACATAAAATATAATATTTCATAAATACCATAAAATATTTCTAGCTCTATAATTAGGGATGACAACCTAGTTCCATGCTTAGGAGTATAAGGTAAAAGATAAGTGGCTAGTTTCTAAAGACAAGTTAATTATATACCATGTATTTTTGGCATCATTGCTAAGAACTATGTTCTTGGTAATGTCGTTAAGAAATGTCAACAATGTCCTGCCTGTAGCCATGGTACTGCCTCTCCTATGTAGAAGAGAAAGAAATCTTGCGCTTTGTGCGTGGTTAGTCATACGTCTTACCCTGTTACTTGTGCTAGAAATCTGTATGGAACTTATAGTTTCTCCGGTTCATCTTCTTCATAATCATTTGTCCATTGAGACGATTCACCTTGTTGCTCAACATTCGCCATGCTGCGTGCTTTGTCCTACAAAACTCATGCGTCCTACCATCTTGTCTAGGTCCACTGTTAGATTTTCGCACCCATACAACTTAAGCCTCTCACAGGGTAGTGAGATCCTAGCTGTATGGTTGCGAAACATGTACGCAAGCGATCCATTGATGTTGAATTGAATTTCTCCAGCTCCTACATCGATGTGTGCATTGGCGGTGCTGAGGAATGGCCTTCCTAGGATGAGTGGAGTCTTCTTGTCTACTTCCATATCCAACACCACGAAATCCATGGGGATGAAAAATTCTCGTATCTTGACGGGAATATTTTCAGTGATCTCCGTGGGGTAGCGAATTGATTGATCCGCCAGCTGCAAACACATGGGTGTGGGGGAGAAAGTAGTATGACTTAATTTATCAAATACTACCTTTGGCATGACGCTGACGCTTGCTCCCAAGTCGTAGAGTGCATACTCGAATTGCTGAGTCCCGATATAGCAATCGATGGTAGGACACCCTGGGTCCTTCTTCTTTAATGGCAAATGGTTGAGTATAGCAGCGCTACACTCTTCTGTTAGCTTGATGACTTCAGTGGTGGACAACGGCCTTTTGTTTTGAGGATGTCCCGCAGATACTTGACATAGGTTGGAACCTGCATTGCATCAAGTAGGGGAATATGGCTACACTCTTCTTTACAACAGAAGCAAAGTCATCCATTTTATTGTTTAAAGCTTCAAGGGTCTTATCATTAGCAGCTAGTTTCTTGTTTAAGCTTTCATTAATCCTAGCTTGGCTTAAGACAAGATCTTTAAATGAAGGCTGATTGAAATTATTAAAGCTTTTACCTCCATTACCTTGATAGAAAGGCCGTGACTTCAATCTGAACTGTTGAGGTTGATCTTATTTGTTGTTGATGAAGCTCACGCCTTCATTTGTTTCAGGGCAATTATTTCCCGAATGATTTCCGCCGCATACCTTACACCATTGTTCTGCCTTGTTAGCTCGTGTGGAGGCATAGTGTTGGATGGCTTCTCTATCCTTCTTGAAATTGGCTCGTTCTTCGAGTTTCTTCATCAAGAGATCCATCCTTGTAGAGAGTGCATTTACTTCATGAATGGTTTTCTGCACTCTTCTTCGTGACTTGGAGCTTTTCATATTTCCACCCTTGGTTCATCACCATCTTCTTGATGAGATCTTTTGCTTGTGTGATGTTGAGTGAAATGAATGCTCCTCTTGCGGCAGCATCAAGGTGACTATGGGCTATTCTTGTTAGCCCATAGTAGAAGCCTTGAATTAGGAGCCAATCTTAAATTCCAGGATGAGGGCATCCCTGAATGTACTCCTGGAGACGTTCCCATGCTTCGGGAATAATCTCGTCTACTTGTTGTTGGGAGATTGAAATTATTCCTCGAAGGGCGGTGGGTTTTCCCATTGGAAATAATTCTTGAGGAAGGCATTGGTACACTTCTCCCAAGTGGCAACTTCCTCAGAATGAGCATAGAACCATTGCTTCGCCTTTCCAAGTAATGAGAACGGGAAAAGGCGAAGGCGAATGATATCTGATGCAACATTCTTAATGCAAAGGGTGCCACTTACCTCCAGGAAGTGTTGGAGATGTGTATTAGCATACTCATGGGACTTCCCACTAAAAGGGTTGGCTTGCACTAGGTTGATCAAAGCTGGCTGCAGCTCGAAGGTAGCACCCCCTGTATTAATGTCTGGTCCTTGGGCCACATGAGCGACTGAAAGAGCCGAGAAGTCGGAAATAGCCTCTTGAGCCATAGCTTGCTTGATGAACGGAGTGGAGCCTCCTTCCTTGAGTGGATCCAACTTTGAGGTGAACTTTTGAGGAGACACTAGACGACATCTAGAGTTTCTTCGAAAGCTCTTAGGATTTTCAGATGTGGTTGCTCGAAACTAGAACTCACTCATACAATGCCTTGCATCACAATTAAGGAAAACAGAGGCAAGGGGTAAGCCCCTACAACTATTTGATAAGTAACTTGATAGTAAACTCTGGATTCAATTCTATTAAAATTTCTAGGCTATGCTTTCCCTGGCAACAGCGCAAGTGCACATATTATACCACTGTAGCACTTCACCCAGGAGTATTCTGGGGTATCGTAATTTATATTCTCCCAAGGGAAAGCGGAGCTAGAAATAATAATAAAAGAGAGATCCTAGAGATCACCTCAATTTAGTATCAACTAGTGTAAGGGGGTAATCGACATAATGATAGGAAGGTGATGATGCAACAAACCGAGATAAGATAAGTAAGAGATGACTAGTGGGTATAACTATGTGGGAGGAAAACAAGAGAGTAAAAGGGCTCCTATGATTCCAACTCTACCCATGTGGGTTTAACAATGGCACACAATTGATATAAACATCGGTTGATTCCTCAATACAAGTATGCTAGGCGAGGGGATAGATCAGTAGGAGGACAAAACTCCTACCGGACCGCGCCCTCTACTTACGGGGGCCTTATCTTTTAAAAACTTGCCTAAAACACGTGGTGGAATATAAAGACTAGACAAGGCTGTCACTCTCTTGCTAGCTACCACAAACAATCCGTGCAACAAGCGATAACCAAAGGTAAGATTAAGTATAAGCACCACACTTACACCTATTCTTACTACTCTAATCGTGTATACGACAACTAAAGCACCCTATGACAGGCGATGATCGCATACAGGAAAGGCCACAAGGACCTCAATCTAGTTTATAACAACTAAATGACTAGATAAACCACAACAATACTATAGCAAGTATAATATTGCACAAAGTAAACACTAAGTAAAGTAAAGAAGGAATATTGCATAAATAAGTAAAGTCTTACAGAAGAGGAAAGATACAAGAGCTTATACCAGATTCTCCAGGAAGACAATATCCAGAAATCCCGAGCAAAGCTTAACTCAACTCTAACTCCCACACTAGAGAACACCACTAGACTAATCTCCACTTGAGAACAAAAGTGGTTTGTATGGATTACATCATGACTAGAGAGAGAGGTATGAGCCTCTATTTATAGTGAGGGGTGGAGTATGGGCTACTCCAGCGCCACGTCATCGATCCAGGAGGCTTCAATCCTCCACCCTTGGATCCAACCGATTTTGAACCACCTTAGGATGGATGGTGTTGATTTCTAATATGTGTTTAGTGAGTATGGCAGTTACCAGGGGCTCAACCGACCTAGGGGGAGGTCGGCCGACCCCCCTATGGCCTATGGCCCATCCTTCAGTCTTCTAGGTGTAGCCCCACTGGCCAGGGACCAAGTGGGGGCCAGGTGGCCCATATGGAGGTCAGTCGACCCCCCTTGGGGTCTCTAACCCACCTCAGCCTTCTAGATGTTGGTCCTACCTATCATCTGGCTCGGTTGGTTCTTTTGAGTTGTTTTGTCACATTGTTCTCTTTGATGTGGGCCATGGATCCATGTGCTTTGTTTGTGAGCCGTTGGGAGAAAGCACAGAGTGATCCAAGGGTTGGGATTCACTCTAGAGTGCTTCTCCTGGATCATGGCTAGAGGGGAGAGCTGGTTGGTCCATAGGGAGGTCGGCCGACCCCCTATGTGGGTCCCACTGGCTCTCCTTTGCTCTATTTCTTCATTCCTGCAATCAAATACTCATGGACATGTGGAACTTGTTATTTGATAAGGTATGCTCATGATGTGATTGTTTTGTCCTTGATCCTGAGTTTGTTGGTAGCATTTTAGTTATATAAAAGTGTGTCATTCTTGATGCCAACAAGATCCCCAAGCTTAACCTTTGCTCGTCCCGAGCAAACAATTAAACTTAGCTCAGTGGATCAGGAGTTGCTACTATGATTCATATTTTAGGAGTACTAAATCTACAATAAGCATACTTCTCTTTTGAATGGAAAAATTAGCAATAAAGACTCACCCATATTACCTTAGTCCTTCATGGGGCTTATGGCTTTATCCTTTGTCTTGGACGGTTGAGAGATAGAACAACTTGACTTGAGCACTAATTTTCTCATTCTTTTACAATTTTCATATCGGAGGTTTTGTAAAGTTTTGTAAAAGAAAGACTTAGTGTTTCTCAAATGGTACTCTCAAGTCGCTCATATGGTGTATGATTCCTCACCAAGGCACATATCAAAGTTTTGCCTTCTTTTTCATCCTACTCTAAAGGTTTATATGGAGCTATAGGTAGGGATAAAAGATGTAGCAAACTTACCTTGCATATATTATAAAGTCAAATTCCGGATCCAAGGAGAGAAATGTCATACTCTTAGATCAAGATGTGCAAGTGCGTGGAAACATGGTAATTGATAAATACTCCTCTATATGATCTCTCTTTCCTAATTTATAATTATGAGACATAGCTATCTTTTTTTATGAGCTTTGAATTGCTCATTATTTTTTCTAAGACTTGGGACCTTCATGTGCCCCCCTTTTTTTGTAATTTGGCATAGTCTATGTCTCATTTAATAGCAGCATACTAGAGAGAGTTTCTATTAGAACATGGAGTATGAACTATGTGGAAAATATAAGGCATGTTTCTGCGTACTTCCAGTGTAGAAGTAGCATGTATATGTGGCGTGTACGTGATCTTGATCTTGGAAGCATGATAAATCTCTCAACAAGGGTCATAGAACTTAACAAAACTCAACACAAAGCTAGCAGCTTATGTAGAAAGCTTATATCATGAAAGAGCATATATGACTTTGGTAGAAATTTTCACCATTGAGGAACAAAAAGTGTTTTTAATCATTTTAATAAATAAAACTCCGATAATTATTCTTGCTTAGAACAATATTATAGCAACTCTTATCTTGTCATATCATGTCTCACAACAACTTAGACTTAGTTACAACATTTGCAACCCACAAAAGTTTCAGGTTCATGATGATTTCTTTTAGGCCAAGTAATCCATACTTAGAGAAATATCAAGTTGTAAACTAAGTACTAGAGAAACATTTAGCAGAGCAACTATTCATCATTTCCATATGGGATAAATATTCATAGCACATGTGAGAGTAGAGATAAGTCTTTTTATTCTTTTTTTAGATGCTGAAAATTAAAATGCATAATTAAAATGCTGAATTTAAAAGTGCGGAAATTAAATACAGAATTATAATGCTGGAAATTAAAAACTGACCTTAGTGGGGGAGGGAACCTCCCCCAAGCTTATTCCTTTCATGGTCCTGGTGGAGGGAAATGCATTGGATGCATTCCCTACTGGGCACAGAACATAGCCCATTGCTGGGCATTATCATCTCTCATTGCTTGAACCCGCTGCTGATTTTGGACCGCATTCTGGTAGAGCGCTCCATGCTCCACTCGTAGCTCACCCACTTGATTAGTGAGTAAATTTATGTTAGGACGGAAATCACGGTACTCTCTTTCCTGTGAAGAAGCCAAAGAGAATCGTGCACTTTGGGCATGTGATGATGATCTCTGAAATCCGCCACTTGATCTAGAGAACTATGTGGCACTAGTAGACTCATCTTCCTCATAGTCTGGTCCTAAGGATGTGCCTTCTTCTTGTGCAGCGTACGCCATGCTGCGTGTCACCCGTTGACCTGCAAAACTCCTACATCCTTCTTGGGTATCTGTATTCAAGGTTAGTCGCCTACACCTATACAATTTAAGTCTTTCACAGGGAAGTGGAATCCTGAGTGTAGGGTCACTGGATATATAGATGACAAAATTATTTGGTGCATTAGCCAACATGTGACCTTGCACAAAGTAAGCCATGTCTAAAACTGCCCTAGGTGTGTCTAGGAAAAATTGATAATCATCAAGCGGAACCATGTTACTCATAAATTTGGTGATCATGGATGTAAACTCAAAGGATCCTTTTCTTTTAATGGCTGAACACCAATGATCTACCATGGCTCTAACAGGAATAACAGGAATCTTATTTAGCATGGCAAAAAGTATTCTTAGTTCATTCTCTGTTACAGTTCTTACATCATCTCTAGGAAACAAGGTTATTCCTATCCAACGATGCATGAAATGTAAAGTGGGATTATGAATATCACTTGTTCGTGGGTATCTAGCATGGTCTTTTCTAGTAATTAATTTCCAAAATTCTTGTCTATTATACCCCTGAGTAGCATGCTCAAGATTAACAACATATTTTTCTCTACACCCAAGACCAAACTCTTTCCAGGTAAAGGTAAATGAATGATTAAGCAACCGGAAAGTGAGTCTTTGTGCATTTGTATTAACCGTGCTTAGGAATTCTAGAGTTAAAAGTCTACTTCCTGGGTCTCTAGAAACATCCCTTCACGAGTCCACCCCATAACTTTAAAAACTTCATCAAACTCTACGTCTAACCCCATTTTTGCTAAGAGGGTAGGATCAATTACCTTGGTGTGCTCGTAATCACGTACCTTCAGTTTGTTGAAGGTGGTCATCTCATGAGGTGTGAGCTGGATGCCGGTTTCAGGGTCAGTGACCCATGATGATTGATCTTCTAAAATATCGGCCGGTTCGTAATGACCGGCACTAAGATGTTCTTGCTCATAATCACCATGGCTAGCACTGCTGGCCATGATTTCGGTGGCACCCAAACTATGCACTAACTCGTGTCTTGAATCAATTGACATGATCTCCGTACCTTGTGATGAGCTTCCTCCTTGGGAGTTTTTGGATGAACTCCCACTAACTGAACTACGTGCCTTCTTGAGTGCTTTCTTGAGGGACTTCATCTTACCACTCTAACTAGCTAAAGCTGTACCCTTCTCTTGATTAGCGATGAAGCTTATCGGAGAGAGATGGCAAGGATTTTTAGCTCGTGAGCTTGCTGGTCGAGAGTGTATGTTGAAAGAGTCTCTCTGCATGCGTACATATAGCAAAGAGGGAGGAGAGTTTTGGGAGCACTAGGGCCCGGTCGACCGACCCCCTAGGTGCTCTCTAAGTGCTCTGATTTGCAAGGTAGTGGCATGCAGGAAGATGCTCCACAAGGATTTGAAATGAGGGTCCTCTACTGCACCGGCCGACCACCCTATGGGTGCTTTGATGATGGGCCTTGCACCACGCCAACTTCAGTGGTAATGGGGCGCAAGGAGATGACAGGAGCCATTTGGCCATGTCGGCTAATTAGCAAAAGATGTTCCATCCCTTGGTTTTGAGTGATTAGAGGAAGGGGATGAAGAGCATGGTCAATTGCTGATGTTTCATGATCAAGAAGTTAGGGAGATAAAAGAAGAGTCTAGCTCCTAGTGTTTAGTGATACGCTTCTCGTGATGGTTGAATGATGAGAAGGTATATGATTGTTTATAGAAGAGGTATGGTAATTGTGGTCTTCTGATATTTGGAAGAGATGAGTGGTGAATTGGATCGTAGTGATTAGTGAAGTGCTCTTGTCAGGATGCCTCTCGTGGAGTATCCAAGGATGGCATGATTTTTGTGGCATGTGAGTGAGAGGAAAGAGAGGGACAAGGAAAAGATGGGAGGAGTCAAGGCTATGTCCCCTCTTTGGCTCCTAGCCTGATTGTTCAGAGTTCAGACACAAGACATCTTGAGGAAGAAAGAGAGAGAGAGAGAGAGAGAGAGAGAGAGAGAGAGAGAGAGAGAGAGAGAGAGAGAGAGAGAGAGAGGAGAGGACCAGGTTGGCCGATCACTTATTATGATTTTGGCTCCTGGTGCACTACCTCATGCATGGCACTTCGAGGCAGGGAAAAGATAGAGGGGAGTGGGCCCCAGGGCCAGGTCGGCCGACCCCACTCTGACCTCTAAAGGCCCTGGCTTTGTGACACTAATCTACTTACACTATTTACTATACAATGCAACTTTCGTGGATGAAAAAGGATTCAAAGTTTTATAGGTTAAATTGATTTTCAAAGTTTATTATGACTAAGCATGATTATGTTTTGGAACTAACAAGAGAAATGATCATGCGATGAAAAAGATTTCAAAATTTTTAAAAGAGAATGCAAAAGAAAAGTTACCTTTTTGTGAAGCCATGATTTCAGTTGGTGAGGTTAGGACCGTCCTCCTCACTTGCTTGTCGGATTTGCTGGCATGGTTTCGGCAGTGGAGCGGTGCATGGCTTGATCACCTTCTTCCTCCATATCCGTTTGGGTTTTGCCCGAGGTTGTTGCTTCACTTTTGTCAGGTAAGTATAATTAACGTAAGGATCGATTTCAAATACCTTGACTATGGAGCATTGCTCGATTTTTGGCTTGAAGTGGAGTATCTCCTGGGTTCCATTGATGTTGAATTGAATTTCTCCAGCTCCTACATCGATGTGTGCATTGGCGGTGCTGAGGAATGGCCTTCCTAGGATGAGTGGAGTCTTCTTGTCTACTTCCATATCCAACACCACGAAATCCATGGGGATGAAAAATTCTCGTATCTTGACGGGAATATTTTCAGTGATCTCCGTGGGGTAGCGAATTGATTGATCCGCCAGCTGCAAACACATGGGTGTGGGGGAGAAAGTAGTATGACTTAATTTATCAAATACTACCTTTGGCATGACGCTGACGCTTGCTCCCAAGTCGTAGAGTGCATACTCGAATTGCTGAGTCCCGATATAGCAATCGATGGTAGGACACCCTGGGTCCTTCTTCTTTAATGGCAAATGGTTGAGTATAGCAGCGCTACACTCTTCTGTTAGCTTGATGACTTCAGTGGTGGACAACGGCCTTTTGTTGTTGAGGATGTCCCGCAGATACTTGACATAGGTTGGAACCTGCATTGCATCAAGTAGGGGAATATGGCTACACTCTTCTTTACAACAGAAGCAAAGTCATCCATTTTATTGTTTAAAGCTTCAAGGGTCTTATCATTAGCAGCTAGTTTCTTGTTTAAGCTTTCATTAATCCTAGCTTGGCTTAAGACAAGATCTTTAAATGAAGGCTGATTGAAATTATTAAAGCTTTTACCTCCATTACCTTGATAGAAAGGCCGTGACTTCAATCTGAACTGTTGAGGTTGATCTTATTTGTTGTTGATGAAGCTCACGCCTTCATTTGTTTCAGGGCAATTATTTCCCGAATGATTTCCGCCGCATACCTTACACCATTGTTCTGCCTTGTTAGCTCGTGTGGAGGCATAGTGTTGGATGGCTTCTCTATCCTTCTTGAAATTGGCTCGTTCTTCGAGTTTCTTCATCAAGAGATCCATCCTTGTAGAGAGTGCATTTACTTCATGAATGGTTTCTGCACTCTTCTTCGTGACTTGGAGCTTTTCATATTTCCACCCTTGGTTCATCACCATCTTCTTGATGAGATCTTTTGCTTGTGTGATGTTGAGTGAAATGAATGCTCCTCTTGCGGCAGCATCAAGGTGACTATGGGCTATTCTTGTTAGCCCATAGTAGAAGCCTTGAATTAGGAGCCAATCTTAAATTCCAGGATGAGGGCATCCCTGAATGTACTCCTGGAGACGTTCCCATGCTTCGGGAATAATCTCGTCTACTTGTTGTTGGGAGATTGAAATTATTCCTCGAAGGGCGGTGGGTTTTCCCATTGGAAATAATTCTTGAGGAAGGCATTGGTACACTTCTCCCAAGTGGCAACTTCCTCAGAATGAGCATAGAACCATTGCTTCGCCTTTCCAAGTAATGAGAACGGGAAAAGGCGAAGGCGAATGATATCTGATGCAACATTCTTAATGCAAAGGGTGCCACTTACCTCCAGGAAGTGTTGGAGATGTGTATTAGCATACTCATGGGACTTCCCACTAAAAGGGTTGGCTTGCACTAGGTTGATCAAAGCTGGCTGCAGCTCGAAGGTAGCACCCCCTGTATTAATGTCTGGTCCTTGGGCCACATGAGCGACTGAAAGAGCCGAGAAGTCGGAAATAGCCTCTTGAGCCATAGCTTGCTTGATGAACGGAGTGGAGCCTCCTTCCTTGAGTGGATCCAACTTTGAGGTGAACTTTTGAGGAGACACTAGACGACATCTAGAGTTTCTTCGAAAGCTCTTAGGATTTTCAGATGTGGTTGCTCGAAACTAGAACTCACTCATACAATGCCTTGCATCACAATTAAGGAAAACAGAGGCAAGGGGTAAGCCCCTACAACTATTTGATAAGTAACTTGATAGTAAACTCTGGATTCAATTCTATTAAAATTTCTAGGCTATGCTTTCCCTGGCAACAGCGCAAGTGCACATATTATACCACTGTAGCACTTCACCCAGGAGTATTCTGGGGTATCGTAATTTATATTCTCCCAAGGGAAAGCGGAGCTAGAAATAATAATAAAAGAGAGATCCTAGAGATCACCTCAATTTAGTATCAACTAGTGTAAGGGGGTAATCGACATAATGATAGGAAGGTGATGATGCAACAAACCGAGATAAGATAAGTAAGAGATGACTAGTGGGTATAACTATGTGGGAGGAAAACAAGAGAGTAAAAGGGCTCCTATGATTCCAACTCTACCCATGTGGGTTTAACAATGGCACACAATTGATATAAACATCGGTTGATTCCTCAATACAAGTATGCTAGGCGAGGGGATAGATCAGTAGGAGGACAAAACTCCTACCGGACCGCGCCCTCTACTTACGGGGGCCTTATCTTTTAAAAACTTGCCTAAAACACGTGGTGGAATATAAAGACTAGACAAGGCTGTCACTCTCTTGCTAGCTACCACAAACAATCCGTGCAACAAGCGATAACCAAAGGTAAGATTAAGTATAAGCACCACACTTACACCTATTCTTACTACTCTAATCGTGTATACGACAACTAAAGCACCCTATGACAGGCGATGATCGCATACAGGAAAGGCCACAAGGACCTCAATCTAGTTTATAACAACTAAATGACTAGATAAACCACAACAATACTATAGCAAGTATAATATTGCACAAAGTAAACACTAAGTAAAGTAAAGAAGGAATATTGCATAAATAAGTAAAGTCTTACAGAAGAGGAAAGATACAAGAGCTTATACCAGATTCTCCAGGAAGACAATATCCAGAAATCCCGAGCAAAGCTTAACTCAACTCTAACTCCCACACTAGAGAACACCACTAGACTAATCTCCACTTGAGAACAAAAGTGGTTTGTATGGATTACATCATGACTAGAGAGAGAGGTATGAGCCTCTATTTATAGTGAGGGGTGGAGTATGGGCTACTCCAGCGCCACGTCATCGATCCAGGAGGCTTCAATCCTCCACCCTTGGATCCAACCGATTTTGAACCACCTTAGGATGGATGGTGTTGATTTCTAATATGTGTTTAGTGAGTATGGCAGTTACCAGGGGCTCAACCGACCTAGGGGGAGGTCGGCCGACCCCCCTATGGCCTATGGCCCATCCTTCAGTCTTCTAGGTGTAGCCCCACTGGCCAGGGACCAAGTGGGGGCCAGGTGGGCCCATATGGAGGTCAGTCGACCCCCCTTGGGGTCTCTAACCCACCTCAGCCTTCTAGATGTTGGTCCTACCTATCATCTGGCTCGGTTGGTTCTTTTGAGTTGTTTTGTCACATTGTTCTCTTTGATGTGGGCCATGGATCCATGTGCTTTGTTTGTGAGCCGTTGGGAGAAAGCACAGAGTGATCCAAGGGTTGGGATTCACTCTAGAGTGCTTCTCCTGGATCATGGCTAGAGGGGAGAGCTGGTTGGTCCATAGGGAGGTCGGCCGACCCCTATGTGGGTCCCACTGGCTCTCCTTTGCTCTATTTCTTCATTCCTGCAATCAAATACTCATGGACATGTGGAACTTGTTATTTGATAAGGTATGCTCATGATGTGATTGTTTTGTCCTTGATCCTGAGTTTGTTGGTAGCATTTTAGTTATATAAAAGTGTGTCATTCTTGATGCCAACAAGATCCCCAAGCTTAACCTTTGCTCGTCCCGAGCAAACAATTAAACTTAGCTCAGTGGATCAGGAGTTGCTACTATGATTCATATTTTAGGAGTACTAAATCTACAATAAGCATACTTCTCTTTTGAATGGAAAAATTAGCAATAAAGACTCACCCATATTACCTTAGTCCTTCATGGGGCTTATGGCTTTATCCTTTGTCTTGGACGGTTGAGAGATAGAACAACTTGACTTGAGCACTAATTTTCTCATTCTTTTACAATTTTCATATCGGAGGTTTTGTAAAGTTTTGTAAAAGAAAGACTTAGTGTTTCTCAAATGGTACTCTCAAGTCGCTCATATGGTGTATGATTCCTCACCAAGGCACATATCAAAGTTTTGCCTTCTTTTTCATCCTACTCTAAAGGTTTATATGGAGCTATAGGTAGGGATAAAAGATGTAGCAAACTTACCTTGCATATATTATAAAGTCAAATTCCGGATCCAAGGAGAGAAATGTCATACTCTTAGATCAAGATGTGCAAGTGCGTGGAAACATGGTAATTGATAAATACTCCTCTATATGATCTCTCTTTCCTAATTTATAATTATGAGACATAGCTATCTTTTTTTATGAGCTTTGAATTGCTCATTATTTTTTCTAAGACTTGGGACCTTCATGTGCCCCCCTTTTTTTGTAATTTGGCATAGTCTATGTCTCATTTAATAGCAGCATACTAGAGAGAGTTTCTATTAGAACATGGAGTATGAACTATGTGGAAAATATAAGGCATGTTTCTGCGTATTTCCAGTGTAGAAGTAGCATGTATATGTGGCGTGTACGTGATCTTGATCTTGGAAGCATGATAAATCTCTCAACAAGGGTCATAGAACTTAACAAAACTCAACACAAAGCTAGCAGCTTATGTAGAAAGCTTATATCATGAAAGAGCATATATGACTTTGGTAGAAATTTTCACCATTGAGGAACAAAAAGTGTTTTTAATCATTTTAATAAATAAAACTCCGATAATTATTCTTGCTTAGAACAATATTATAGCAACTCTTATCTTGTCATATCATGTCTCACAACAACTTAGACTTAGTTACAACATTTGCAACCCACAAAAGTTTCAGGTTCATGATGATTTCTTTTAGGCCAAGTAATCCATACTTAGAGAAATATCAAGTTGTAAACTAAGTACTAGAGAAACATTTAGCAGAGCAACTATTCATCATTTCCATATGGGATAAATATTCATAGCACATGTGAGAGTAGAGATAAGTCTTTTTATTCTTTTTTTAGATGCTGAAAATTAAAATGCATAATTAAAATGCTGAATTTAAAAGTGCGGAAATTAAATACAGAATTATAATGCTGGAAATTAAAAACTGACCTTAGTGGGGGAGGGAACCTCCCCCAAGCTTATTCCTTTCATGGTCCTGGTGGAGGGAAATGCATTGGATGCATTCCCTACTGGGCACAGAACATAGCCCATTGCTGGGCATTATCATCTCTCATTGCTTGAACCCGCTGCTGATTTTGGACCGCATTCTGGTAGAGCGCTCCATGCTCCACTCGTAGCTCACCCACTTGATTAGTGAGTAAATTTATGTTAGGACGGAAATCACGGTACTCTCTTTCCTGTGAAGAAGCCAAAGAGAATCGTGCACTTTGGGCATGTGATGATGATCTCTGAAATCCGCCACTTGATCTAGAGAACTATGTGGCACTAGTAGACTCATCTTCCTCATAGTCTGGTCCTAAGGATGTGCCTTCTTCTTGTGCAGCGTACGCCATGCTGCGTGTCACCCGTTGACCTGCAAAACTCCTACATCCTTCTTGGGTATCTGTATTCAAGGTTAGTCGCCTACACCTATACAATTTAAGTCTTTCACAGGGAAGTGGAATCCTGAGTGTAGGGTCACTGGATATATAGATGACAAAATTATTTGGTGCATTAGCCAACATGTGACCTTGCACAAAGTAAGCCATGTCTAAAACTGCCCTAGGTGTGTCTAGGAAAAATTGATAATCATCAAGCGGAACCATGTTACTCATAAATTTGGTGATCATGGATGTAAACTCAAAGGATCCTTTTCTTTTAATGGCTGAACACCAATGATCTACCATGGCTCTAACAGGAATAACAGGAATCTTATTTAGCATGGCAAAAAGTATTCTTAGTTCATTCTCTGTTACAGTTCTTACATCATCTCTAGGAAACAAGGTTATTCCTATCCAACGATGCATGAAATGTAAAGTGGGATTATGAATATCACTTGTTCGTGGGTATCTAGCATGGTCTTTTCTAGTAATTAATTTCCAAAATTCTTGTCTATTATACCCCTGAGTAGCATGCTCAAGATTAACAACATATTTTTCTCTACACCCAAGACCAAACTCTTTCCAGGTAAAGGTAAATGAATGATTAAGCAACCGGAAAGTGAGTCTTTGTGCATTTGTATTAACCGTGCTTAGGAATTCTAGAGTTAAAAGTCTACTTCCTGGGTCTCTAGAAACATCCCTTCACGAGTCCACCCCATAACTTTAAAAACTTCATCAAACTCTACGTCTAACCCCATTTTTGCTAAGAGGGTAGGATCAATTACCTTGGTGTGCTCGTAATCACGTACCTTCAGTTTGTTGAAGGTGGTCATCTCATGAGGTGTGAGCTGGATGCCGGTTTCAGGGTCAGTGACCCATGATGATTGATCTTCTAAAATATCGGCCGGTTCGTAATGACCGGCACTAAGATGTTCTTGCTCATAATCACCATGGCTAGCACTGCTGGCCATGATTTCGGTGGCACCCAAACTATGCACTAACTCGTGTCTTGAATCAATTGACATGATCTCCGTACCTTGTGATGAGCTTCCTCCTTGGGAGTTTTTGGATGAACTCCCACTAACTGAACTACGTGCCTTCTTGAGTGCTTTCTTGAGGGACTTCATCTTACCACTCTAACTAGCTAAAGCTGTACCCTTCTCTTGATTAGCGATGAAGCTTATCGGAGAGAGATGGCAAGGATTTTTAGCTCGTGAGCTTGCTGGTCGAGAGTGTATGTTGAAAGAGTCTCTCTGCATGCGTACATATAGCAAAGAGGGAGGAGAGTTTTGGGAGCACTAGGGCCCGGTCGACCGACCCCTAGGTGCTCTCTAAGTGCTCTGATTTGCAAGGTAGTGGCATGCAGGAAGATGCTCCACAAGGATTTGAAATGAGGGTCCTCTACTGCACCGGCCGACCACCCTATGGGTGCTTTGATGATGGGCCTTGCACCACGCCAACTTCAGTGGTAATGGGGCGCAAGGAGATGACAGGAGCCATTTGGCCATGTCGGCTAATTAGCAAAAGATGTTCCACCCCTTGGTTTTGAGTGATTAGAGGAAGGGGATGAAGAGCATGGTCAATTGCTGATGTTTCATGATCAAGAAGTTAGGGAGATAAAAGAAGAGTCTAGCTCCTAGTGTTTAGTGATACGCTTCTCGTGATGGTTGAATGATGAGAAGGTATATGATTGTTTATAGAAGAGGTATGGTAATTGTGGTCTTCTGATATTTGGAAGAGATGAGTGGTGAATTGGATCGTAGTGATTAGTGAAGTGCTCTTGTCAGGATGCCTCTCGTGGAGTATCCAAGGATGGCATGATTTTTGTGGCATGTGAGTGAGAGGAAAGAGAGGGACAAGGAAAAGATGGGAGGAGTCAAGGCTATGTCCCCTCTTTGGCTCCTAGCCTGATTGTTCAGAGTTCAGACACAAGACATCTTGAGGAAGAAAGAGAGAGAGAGAGAGAGAGAGAGAGAGAGAGAGAGAGAGAGAGAGAGAGAGAGAGAGAGAGGAGAGGACCAGGTTGGCCGATCACTTATTATGATTTTGGCTCCTGGTGCACTACCTCATGCATGGCACTTCGAGGCAGGGAAAAGATAGAGGGGAGTGGGCCCCAGGGCCAGGTCGGCCGACCCCACTCTGACCTCTAAAGGCCCTGGCTTTGTGACACTAATCTACTTACACTATTTACTATACAATGCAACTTTCGTGGATGAAAAAGGATTCAAAGTTTTATAGGTTAAATTGATTTTCAAAGTTTATTATGACTAAGCATGATTATGTTTTGGAACTAACAAGAGAAATGATCATGCGATGAAAAAGATTTCAAAATTTTTAAAAGAGAATGCAAAAGAAAAGTTACCTTTTTGTGAAGCCATGATTTCAGTTGGTGAGGTTAGGACCGTCCTCCTCACTTGCTTGTCGGATTTGCTGGCATGGTTTCGGCAGTGGAGCGGTGCATGGCTTGATCACCTTCTTCCTCCATATCCGTTTGGGTTTTGCCCGAGGTTGTTGCTTCACTTTTGTCAGGTAAGTATAATTAACGTAAGGATCGATTTCAAATACCTTGACTATGGAGCATTGCTCGATTTTTGGCTTGAAGTGGAGTATCTCCTGGGTTCCATTGATGTTGAATTGAATTTCTCCAGCTCCTACATCGATGTGTGCATTGGCGGTGCTGAGGAATGGCCTTCCTAGGATGAGTGGAGTCTTCTTGTCTACTTCCATATCCAACACCACGAAATCCATGGGGATGAAAAATTCTCGTATCTTGACGGGAATATTTTCAGTGATCTCCGTGGGGTAGCGAATTGATTGATCCGCCAGCTGCAAACACATGGGTGTGGGGGAGAAAGTAGTATGACTTAATTTATCAAATACTACCTTTGGCATGACGCTGACGCTTGCTCCCAAGTCGTAGAGTGCATACTCGAATTGCTGAGTCCCGATATAGCAATCGATGGTAGGACACCCTGGGTCCTTCTTCTTTAATGGCAAATGGTTGAGTATAGCAGCGCTACACTCTTCTGTTAGCTTGATGACTTCAGTGGTGGACAACGGCCTTTTGTTGTTGAGGATGTCCCGCAGATACTTGACATAGGTTGGAACCTGCATTGCATCAAGTAGGGGAATATGGCTACACTCTTCTTTACAACAGAAGCAAAGTCATCCATTTTATTGTTTAAAGCTTCAAGGGTCTTATCATTAGCAGCTAGTTTCTTGTTTAAGCTTTCATTAATCCTAGCTTGGCTTAAGACAAGATCTTTAAATGAAGGCTGATTGAAATTATTAAAGCTTTTACCTCCATTACCTTGATAGAAAGGCCGTGACTTCAATCTGAACTGTTGAGGTTGATCTTATTTGTTGTTGATGAAGCTCACGCCTTCATTTGTTTCAGGGCAATTATTTCCCGAATGATTTCCGCCGCATACCTTACACCATTGTTCTGCCTTGTTAGCTCGTGTGGAGGCATAGTGTTGGATGGCTTCTCTATCCTTCTTGAAATTGGCTCGTTCTTCGAGTTTCTTCATCAAGAGATCCATCCTTGTAGAGAGTGCATTTACTTCATGAATGGTTTCTGCACTCTTCTTCGTGACTTGGAGCTTTTCATATTTCCACCCTTGGTTCATCACCATCTTCTTGATGAGATCTTTTGCTTGTGTGATGTTGAGTGAAATGAATGCTCCTCTTGCGGCAGCATCAAGGTGACTATGGGCTATTCTTGTTAGCCCATAGTAGAAGCCTTGAATTAGGAGCCAATCTTAAATTCCAGGATGAGGGCATCCCTGAATGTACTCCTGGAGACGTTCCCATGCTTCGGGAATAATCTCGTCTACTTGTTGTTGGGAGATTGAAATTATTCCTCGAAGGGCGGTGGGTTTTCCCATTGGAAATAATTCTTGAGGAAGGCATTGGTACACTTCTCCCAAGTGGCAACTTCCTCAGAATGAGCATAGAACCATTGCTTCGCCTTTCCAAGTAATGAGAACGGGAAAAGGCGAAGGCGAATGATATCTGATGCAACATTCTTAATGCAAAGGGTGCCACTTACCTCCAGGAAGTGTTGGAGATGTGTATTAGCATACTCATGGGACTTCCCACTAAAAGGGTTGGCTTGCACTAGGTTGATCAAAGCTGGCTGCAGCTCGAAGGTAGCACCCCCTGTATTAATGTCTGGTCCTTGGGCCACATGAGCGACTGAAAGAGCCGAGAAGTCGGAAATAGCCTCTTGAGCCATAGCTTGCTTGATGAACGGAGTGGAGCCTCCTTCCTTGAGTGGATCCAACTTTGAGGTGAACTTTTGAGGAGACACTAGACGACATCTAGAGTTTCTTCGAAAGCTCTTAGGATTTTCAGATGTGGTTGCTCGAAACTAGAACTCACTCATACAATGCCTTGCATCACAATTAAGGAAAACAGAGGCAAGGGGTAAGCCCCTACAACTATTTGATAAGTAACTTGATAGTAAACTCTGGATTCAATTCTATTAAAATTTCTAGGCTATGCTTTCCCTGGCAACAGCGCAAGTGCACATATTATACCACTGTAGCACTTCACCCAGGAGTATTCTGGGGTATCGTAATTTATATTCTCCCAAGGGAAAGCGGAGCTAGAAATAATAATAAAAGAGAGATCCTAGAGATCACCTCAATTTAGTATCAACTAGTGTAAGGGGGTAATCGACATAATGATAGGAAGGTGATGATGCAACAAACCGAGATAAGATAAGTAAGAGATGACTAGTGGGTATAACTATGTGGGAGGAAAACAAGAGAGTAAAAGGGCTCCTATGATTCCAACTCTACCCATGTGGGTTTAACAATGGCACACAATTGATATAAACATCGGTTGATTCCTCAATACAAGTATGCTAGGCGAGGGGATAGATCAGTAGGAGGACAAAACTCCTACCGGACCGCGCCCTCTACTTACGGGGGCCTTATCTTTTAAAAACTTGCCTAAAACACGTGGTGGAATATAAAGACTAGACAAGGCTGTCACTCTCTTGCTAGCTACCACAAACAATCCGTGCAACAAGCGATAACCAAAGGTAAGATTAAGTATAAGCACCACACTTACACCTATTCTTACTACTCTAATCGTGTATACGACAACTAAAGCACCCTATGACAGGCGATGATCGCATACAGGAAAGGCCACAAGGACCTCAATCTAGTTTATAACAACTAAATGACTAGATAAACCACAACAATACTATAGCAAGTATAATATTGCACAAAGTAAACACTAAGTAAAGTAAAGAAGGAATATTGCATAAATAAGTAAAGTCTTACAGAAGAGGAAAGATACAAGAGCTTATACCAGATTCTCCAGGAAGACAATATCCAGAAATCCCGAGCAAAGCTTAACTCAACTCTAACTCCCACACTAGAGAACACCACTAGACTAATCTCCACTTGAGAACAAAAGTGGTTTGTATGGATTACATCATGACTAGAGAGAGAGGTATGAGCCTCTATTTATAGTGAGGGGTGGAGTATGGGCTACTCCAGCGCCACGTCATCGATCCAGGAGGCTTCAATCCTCCACCCTTGGATCCAACCGATTTTGAACCACCTTAGGATGGATGGTGTTGATTTCTAATATGTGTTTAGTGAGTATGGCAGTTACCAGGGGCTCAACCGACCTAGGGGAGGTCGGCCGACCCCCCTATGGCCTATGGCCCATCCTTCAGTCTTCTAGGTGTAGCCCCACTGGCCAGGGACCAAGTGGGGGCCAGGTGGGCCCATATGGAGGTCAGTCGACCCCCCTTGGGGTCTCTAACCCACCTCAGCCTTCTAGATGTTGGTCCTACCTATCATCTGGCTCGGTTGGTTCTTTTGAGTTGTTTTGTCACATTGTTCTCTTTGATGTGGGCCATGGATCCATGTGCTTTGTTTGTGAGCCGTTGGGAGAAAGCACAGAGTGATCCAAGGGTTGGGATTCACTCTAGAGTGCTTCTCCTGGATCATGGCTAGAGGGGAGAGCTGGTTGGTCCATAGGGAGGTCGGCCGACCCCCTATGTGGGTCCCACTGGCTCTCCTTTGCTCTATTTATTCATTCCTGCAATCAAATACTCATGGACATGTGGAACTTGTTATTTGATAAGGTATGCTCATGATGTGATTGTTTTGTCCTTGATCCTGTGGCAGCATTTTAGTTATATAAAAGTGTGTCATTCTTGATACCAACAATGTGCTTGCACAAAATAAGTCTTGTTTAAGACAATTTTGGGTGTGTCTAAGTACTGTTGATAATCATCGCGAAGACACAAGTTATCAGCAATTTTGGTGATCATGGACGTAAAGTCAAATGGTCCTTTTCTTGTATGGGCGAGCACCAGTGAGCTACCTTGGCTTTGACAGGTGATACAAGAATCTTATTTACCATAACATAGAGCAATATTAACTTATCATCTTTAACGATTCTTACATCATCTCTACGAAATAAAGTGATTCCTGTCCAACGACGCAGAAAACGTAAAGTGGGATTATGGATGTCATTTGTTCTTGGATAATGGACAACATCTTTACTAGTAATTTGCTTCCAAAAATCAAGTTTATTAAAACCATGGGTTGCATTTTTTAGATTAACAGAGCATTTTTCTTGAAAACCAAGAATAGCGCCAAACTCTTTCCACGTGAACTTGTATGGGTAATTAAGCAGGCGAAAGGTGAGCTTATTACCAACTATTTGGACCGTACTTAAGAATTCTAGAGTTAATATTTTACTCCCTTGGTCTCTAGATACGTTCCAAAATATACTTGACCAACCCAAGGCATCAAAGACTTCATCAAAGTCTTCATCCAAACCTATTTTCTCAAGAAGGGTAGGGTCAATTACGTTTGTATGCTTGAATTCTATTATTCTGATTTCGTTGAGCGTGATGAGATCCTGAGGAGTGAGATGAAGACCAGTCTCGCGATCTATGACTCGTGCTGGATGCTCCTCTAAATCATCAGTCAGCTCATAATGGCCAGCGCCGGGATTCCCCTGGCAATACTCACCAAGGCTCCCATCGCTCACCATGACTTCGGCGGCACCTAAGAAATGCGTCGATTCTATTGAGATAATCTCAGTGTCATGAGATGAACTTCCTCCTTGAGAGCATCTGGAGGAGCTCCCGCTGACTACATTACGTGCCTTCTTGAACTCATTCTTGAAAGACTTCTTCATTCCTACGACATGAAGGAACAAAAAGCCACTCCAACAAAGGGGTTAAGGTTAGTAACCATACTACATCCTTTGATTAGCGAAGATGCTTTGCTCAGGAGAGATGGCCAGGACTTGGGTTCATGTGTTTCTGAAGAGTGGTGTACGTAGGATGGTTGAGAGCTGGTGTTCTTAAGAACAGGCAGATGAATGAGTGCGGAGTGCAGCAAATGCAGGTCGGGTGACCGGTGATTGAGAGCTACAACAGAGCTAGCTAGATTTGGTGAATGAGTGAAGCAAGTGGCAGATAGACTTTGGCAAGGAGGTGCAGGAGCATGTCGGGCGACCTGCCCTAGAGGTCTATGATGTCCTCGCAAGCACCTGTGATCATTTGATCACTCAAACACATAGAAAAATAGAGACTGGGGTCATACACAGGTCGAGTGACTTGTGTATGTATTTTATAGCTAATTTTCTGAGTTTGAAAATTCTTGTGGCAGAGAGAAGAGAATGAAAGATTAATTATTTGGGTCAAGAAATATTTTGTTCTCTTTTCCTTCTTTATTAAGCTCTCCAGAAATGCAGCAAGAAAATAAAGGAGAGTAGAAGAAGGAAACCGGGAATATAACCCCTACATAACTTCATGCCTACTAAACCGAGCTCCTAATTATGCATGCAATGCTTAAGCTAAGCTAATTTGAATGGTGGTCTTGCTAGGAAATTAATGGGGAGCATGGATGTGACCAAAAGCTTTGCAAAAGACAAACAAAAGCTCATTCATTGCGATGTTTGTAAGTGCATGGAGCATGGGATTCCTGCATGGGACATGTGAGAGGCAAAGAAGTGAAAGAAAGGGTAGAGAGGGGGTCGAGCAACATGGCTAAGCTCCAAATGCCCGGAGTCACACCTTGGATGCTTGCTTAGTGCAAGTGGGAAACAAAGGAGTGACCCTAGGGTCACACCCATGTCGCTCGACGTGGCCTCTGCTATCTCTGAGCGCCCTTATGCATGCACTAGATGCTAAATGAGTGCTAGGACGAAAAGGAGTGGAGGAGGCATCTTGGTGGGGCCGGCCGACCCTACCTTGGGCCCTCCAAGGCTCTAATTGCAGGGTTAAGTTGATTATTATGTTTTATTTTGACTAATGATGCATTTGCTCAAAAAAAAAATTATGAAAATGTGATAAAGAAAATTCGGAATTTAAAGATGAGTTTGAATGACTTACCTTTTATTGGAGCTTCATGAATGTTGACGGTCCTTAGCATCAACTTTTTAAGCAATTATAAATTAAATAAATGGATCAATCAAATATAATATCTAGAAATATAGGGATTTAATTCACCATTTCCACAAGTTTTGGTGTTTCATTATTTTCCAGGGACTATTCTAGAAAAGAGAATAAAGAAAAGCAAATCAGAGAAGATATTGAATAAATCCCGCGGGAGAAACACCTGCCAAAATACTCACAGAGGATCCCGCACACACTGGAGCAAAGCGGGGCCCCAGAGCCAGCCAGGTGGGGCCGACAGGCATGGGGTGGGGCCGGGCAGCACCCCTTGGGCCCATTGCCCGCCATCTTCTAGAAGCTTCCTCCACCGCCTATGAGGGGTCATCTCAGCCCTACGTGAAGTCGGTTTGATCCAACGGCTCTCGTGCATCCCACCGTACTATAAATAAAGAGGGCATACCCCCCTGGAGGCATCCCAGATCATTCAAATTATTTGGAGATGCATTCAGTCTAAGTCATAGGAGATCTAGTCATCTAGAGCCATAAACCCTAGTTAATCTAGAGCACTTTCTAGTTCATAGCATAGCCTAGTTAGATTCGAGAGTAGAGGAAGTCAAGATTCGATCTTAGACTCCCAACGTTATCAAGAAATTGGAGTCTGGTACAGTTCTTATTCTCTTATTCTCTTTTAGTATTTATCTGCAGTTGTATGATATTTATAGGCAACACTATTCTTCATTAATATGTTCTTGTTTACTTTGGTCATTGTCTACGTTAATATATCTAGTATAGTTAGTTTGCTATTGAGTTCATGCACATGTTCGTATAGCGCTCGTCTATTTGATCATATGGCGAGTGGTAGGCAATATGTAAGCATGGTGCTTAGATACTTTGCTTATCTGCGGATGCCTCCAGTTGTTGCAGGTTGTGAAGTAGATCGTGGACGTGACAGATCCATTGAGTCCTTTGTAGGCTTCCCCTCGTACAGTGGTTTGGTAGGGAGGAATTGTCAGGTTGAGGATATTTGTTATATCTAAGGTTTCTGAACTCAACTCATCCTGTTGATGACCCTATTGTGGTTGGGAATATTGGTAGTATTACTTAACAATGATTACTAGCACTAACTAGCGTAGGTCTGATGGTAGCTAGAATACTTAGGATGTTATTTCTTTATTGGAAAAAGTATAAATAACCCCCCGACATATCATGGGTGGTCTACTTAACACCCCCACCTATAAAACCGGGTATCCAACACACTAAACTTTGCAAAACCAGTCATTTTACTCCCTGGCCAGTTTTGGGCAGCTGGTTTTGCCTATGTGGCGCTCCAACGTGGCAGATAGTGACACGATGGCTGCGGGACCCAACTGTCAGACGACCCTTTCCCTCTCTCTATGCACACCTTCTCTCACTGACAGGTGGTCCCTACTTGTCACCCCCACCTCCAACTCCATCTCATACTTCAACCCATGGTGGAACAGAGGAGGTCGCCCTCCTCCTCAAACTCCTTCCGCTGCGCGCCCATGTTGGTATTTCTTAACGCACACAGATAAATCCGCAAGCACACGGATACCGCTATAGCTTTCACCCGTGAGTATTCCAATGATATCGATTTCCACGAGGAACGTGAAGTGTACTAGATAGGAACTAAGAGCGTCCAAGGATAAATAAGATAACTAGGTAGAGAGAGATTTTAGAGTTTTCTAATGGGTTCTATCTAATCAAAGGCCCACTATACTCTACTTACTTTGGAGCAACAGTACCTTCCCGACTCTCGATAAAGACTGGGAAAAAGGTAGTCGGGAGAGGCTGCCAAAAGCTCTACGAAAACACCAAGCCAAACGTGGTGGACTACAAAGGCCTTACAGAGCTGTCACCCCTAGGGCTACCACAACTATCCGTAGGATTGGGTGCAAACTTAGGTAAACTCTAGTCTAGACACCACGTCTACACTATCTCTTACTACTCTAATTCAACGTTTAAACTAGAGCACTCAATACGAGCGGAGATCCCATAAATAGAATAAAGTAAGAACTAAAATAAGATACTTAGAAATAATAAATAAAGAACCTAGAGATTGCTCAGAACCAGATGCTGCAAAGGTACAATGTTGAGGAAGATCCGACAGACCCGGCTCCTCCTAGCTCTCTCCTCCTCTCTCTCACCTCTAGTTACAACTAGATGAACTAGAACTAGATCTAGACAACTAGAGGGACCTCTCTCCTTCTCTACATCTAATTGAAACCCTAGCTTTTGCTCTGGAGAAGAATAATGAGATGAGATGCTCCTCAGGGGGGTCAGGGACCTTGCTTATATAGCCTCCTCAAATGAACATGGGCCATCAGATCAAACCGACCTTAGGTGAAGGGTTTAGATTGATCCTCAAATGCGGTGGAGCATAATCCGCAAACTTGAGGCTGATTGGCTGGAACAGCAGGGTGGGCGCCCTAACTCCGGGCCCGTTCCACCTCCCGTTCGTTCTGGTGTCTCTTGGAACCTTCTAGAGTATAGAAAATTGTGCGGTTGATAATTATCTCTATGTAAACATGACATGTGGGCCTTTACTTGGTATTTCCTGATAACCCCCTGCAGAAACAAACATTCACCAAAACTTGTGGAATTCTGTTAGTATAAACCCTAATTCTAGATATTGGTTTCATTTTGATCCTTTTCCTTGTTTAATTGACAGTTAAAATTGGTACTTGAGGACCGTCAACAACTCCCCCAAGCTTACCTTTTGCTCGTCCCTGAGCAAAGATGAACTCAATGATGGATCAGGAGTTGCTACAATGATTTCACGCCTTAAAGGTACATATGCGTTCAAACAAGAATTCTCCTCTAGATTAGCGTAAACTATTCTGACTTTCAAACTTACCCATATTACCTTTAACCATGGGGCTTATAGCCATCACTTGGGTCTTGAGTAATTGAAAAGCAGAATGATCAAGCCAAGTACTATGTCTCAAGCTCTTCACTTTACCTTTATCCTGGAGTTTTGCAAAGTTTTCAAAATAAAACTCAAAGTCTCTTTTGTATGACCCTCTCAAGTCTCTCTATATGTGGTATTTGTGGATCCTCACCAAGGCAACAATGGTGTTATGCCTTCTCTCAGAATATTATTTGGAGCAGGCAAAGTAACAATGTGCCTTCTCTCTCTCACCCTATAACTAATAGGCAATATATGGAGTTCATAGGTGGGGGAGAAACAACACATACATACTTGCAAAGCATATATTGTAAAGTCAAATAATGGATCCAGAGAAACCGGGCATACAATCAAACCAAGATGTGCATGTGTATGGGATATATGGTGGATGTATGAGGGTAGATATGTGGTGGATAATGGTGTATGCTGGATATATGAGGGTGTATGGTGGAAACCTAATTCTACTCTGCTCCTTGAATATATATATACATAGATCTCTTTTTTTAGAACTTGGAATTTTGAGAGAACTTGGGCTTGCTTTTTTCTTCACTTTTTTTAGAGAGGCAGGCATCTAAGTACCCATTGTTTTAATAGGACACTTGTCCATGTTTTACTCTCTTTATTTTTTTTCACAACCCCAAGTCTCTTTCTATAATAACACTTTTGAGAGATGATAACAAGGAAATCTTTGGAGCAGTTACATTTGTGGTAATGAAATATATGGATAGGTGGAGAACTGGGATATTTTTGGTTACTTACTCTCAAGGTAGGAGTAGAGCATTTTTTGGTGGATCTGAATAGCATATATGTGGATGCGTACTTCTAGGATAGAAGTAGCATATATGAGTGGAGTGTAAGTGATCTTGATTTTAAAAGCATGACACGTCTCTAAGGGTCAACAAAACTTGACAAAACTCAATGAAAATACAAGCAGTAAATTTGATAGTGGATGTTTTCCTAATCTACCAGGCATGTATATATGGCTGTGGTAGGAATTCAAGCTCTCGTCATACAGAAACTCATCATTTAAAATTTTTAATTTTTAAAAGATAAATTCTTCAGAACTCTAGTATTGCTAGGAACAAAATAAACAGTAGCTCAGACTTTCTCATATCGTACCTATCAACTATCTAGACTTAGTTCAAGCATTCGTAGCCCACAAGTTTCAGGTTCAGAGCAAATCTCCATGTCAAAATAGTTATATCTAAAACTCAGGAGAATTCAAGGCTGAAAACTTGGTATTTGAAAGGGATTACGACAGAGCAACTATTCATTATTTCCATAGAGTTATCTTCAGAGTTCTTCATTTTACTATTAACAACTTCTAAACACACTTATTATTATTACTAAATAGGAAACTCTATTAAGGATAAAGTAGATTGTGACACCCTGTGTCAAGCTTTGCATTAGGATCATCATTAGCCTAAGCATAAGCAGTGCATTGCATTCATGTTTACTTATGCCATCATTTCATGTGTGTTTATTTATATCTATTACACTAGAAATGGATAGATGTTTTGTGCTCTAAATCTTGATCAACATGTTTAGCTAAGTTTGCTATGCTTAGAATAAAGAATGGTTTGCTTTTATGATTAATTACCCTATCTAATTAAGCTTAGTTTAATTGTTAAGAATAAAAGTTTTTCTTTTCTAAAAATGGCTTAAGTAGTTTTTTTAATCTAGAACCTTGTATAATAATGGTTTTCAGAAAGTATGACCTACATGAAAAGTGTAGAGAATATTATTCTGAACAACTTTGGTTTAAGTTTTAATTCTTAGTTTGGAGTTTTTGAAACTATTTTGAAGTAAATTCAGTTTGAAACAAATAGCAGAAAATAAAAAAGGGAAAGGAAATCGGAAACGGGCCGAGTCCAGCCTTTTGGCCCACTCGGCCTTGCCCGTGGCCCGCTTTCGCGCACGCGCACGCACACCCGCTGCTCTCGCGCCCGCGCTTCGCACGCGTGATGCACGCGCACCGCACGCCTGCGTGCCCGCGCCCGTGCCTGACACCGGACGCGCCGTACGCCGGCAGCCGTGCCGTGTGGCGCGTTGCCTCTGCCCGTACGCCGCCGACCGCCACTCGCCTCGCGCTGCTCGCTGACACCCTGCGCCGACCAAACCGCAGCGCCACTTCCACCGCCTCTGCCGCGCAGAGCGCAGCGCCGCGCCACGCTTTCACCTCGCCGTCGCGTCGCCTTTACAGCGCCTGCCGCCGCCCAGCGCCCCGCCCCGTCTCGATCACTTCTGAGCGCATATCCGTGCTAACGGCGCTAGGGCCAAGAACACTCAGCGCGCAACCGTTACCGCCTCTGCTTCGCATGCCGCAGACGCGCAGCGCCGCTGCCGCTCTGCTGCGCGGCCGCCAAACCGTTGCGTCACCTTAGCACCGCCGCATCGCCAGCGCCGACCATCAACTACGCCTCGTCACAGTCGCGATCGATTGTGAATCCGCACTAACGGCGCGTAGACCAAGAGCCGCTCTTCCCCGCACGCTCTCGCCCTCTCGCATCGCACCGCAGACACGTAGCACACGCCACCGCACTGTCGCCGTCGTGTCCCGGCCTCCACCGGCCACGCCGGTCGGCCATGACCTCGCCAGAGGGAGTGCCTACACCCCCTCTCCCTCTCGCAACCGCAAACATTCACCCTCATTCACTTTCTCGCTCGCTCTGCCTCTGCTCTCGCCGCGCCAAGCGCACCAAGCACCGCAACACCCCCTTCATCAGTTTGCCACCATCCGAGCTTCTCTGCTCGACCCATCTCGCACACCGCTTCGCCTTCGCCTTGCACATGCCCTGCTCGCCTCGCCTTCGCCAGCGAGCACTCCTCTCGCCAGAACGCCGTCGCCGTTCCTCGGCCCTCAGTCGCCACCGCAAGCACCGCGCCGTGTTCCCTCTCCTCCGACCCAACTCCGTCGCCTCCATCTCCATGGAAGCTTCACCGGAGGTAGTAGAGGTGAGAACACCCTTCCTCTAGCACTCTTTCACCCTGGAGCAACGCAGCGCCGTTGGCCGTGCCCCATTGCCGCCGCCGCAGAGCTCGCACGTGTCCGGACCTCCTCGGAGCTCCTCCGGCTCAACCAACACTTGCTCTGCACTCATCACACCACCGTGGTGCTCACGCAACCGCTAGCCTAGCATAGCACCGCCAGTGATCACCCCGCCGTGTTGCGCCGCCATTGCACGTAGCCGGCCACTTTCACGGCCGCACTGGTTCAACCAACACCACCAGTCGCTTCGCGATGTCACCCCGAGCATGCCAAGCCTAGCCTCACCTCCAGCAAGCTCGCCGCCGGCGAGAAAGCGCCGGTCAGCGCCATGCTCTGCTCGCTGCTCACCGACAGGTGGACCCGAGTTGACCGCTGGGCCCCGCCTATCAGCCGCTCAGCTCACTCCCGCGTGCACTGGGCCGAGCCCAACACTGTTCACCGTGGGCCGATTCCAAAACTGCTTTTCCTTTTATTCATTTTCAGTAAATGTGTTAATGCTTGTTTATTTAATATCTGGAGTTTGGTAAATCCTAAAATGATGAAATAAATTGTGTTAGGCTCTATAAATGAAGATCTTCCTGTTAAAAATATAAAAGTAATTTTTGGAGAACGTCTTTAGTACTAATGTTTAAATAATCCTTTTCTGCATTTATCAAAGTTAAATGTGTTCCTGCATAAAATGATCAGATAAAAATGTGAGGTTTTTATGCTAGCTCTGTTATCCTGTGTAGAAGCTAGGAAAAATATGAGTTGCCATGTTTCTGTGGAGAATTTATTTGTTAGGAATTAAAATGTGTTTCTGCTGTTTTCTTAGATTAATTCCTATGATAAATTTGTGCATGTCTAAAATATGAAACTTTTTGGGTAGTCTCTGTGTGTCATGCTCTGTCTATGAAAAATATAACATGTAGGGTGTTGTATGGCAGAAGAGATACTTGTAGTTCAAGTGTCCTTTTCTAGGGTTTTCTTTGGAAAATCATATAGAAAATAATCTGGTAGTGTTGATCATGGAACTTGTTAACACTGGATTTTGGTACGCCTAGAAAGATGACAGGTGGGCCAGTGCATAGTAAATTTGCAGAGAAAAGTGTTCGGAGCGTTCGGCAAGTAATCCTGCGGTCGGCTAATTTTTAAAGATTCGGCAAGTGTCCATGCAGTCGGCTGATTTCCAAGGGTTCGACAACTGATCGTGCGGTCGCCTATTCTGAGGAAGGGCAGTTTTCCGTTGAAGAAGCGACAAAAGCGGCAAGAAAAAACCGATCGGGCAACGAAGATCGTGACGATTAAAGCAATGAAGACTTCGAAGGAAACTAAAGTTAAAGATGTCATGTTTTCCTTTGATATTCTTATAGTCGTGTCCTTTTAGGACTCATGTAATGACCAGGGTATAAATATAAAGCCTTGGCCATTGTAAAAACTGTTCACAACCAATTCGATACAACCGGCCCCGTGCCAACTTTGAGTCCTTTGTCGTGTCATCGAGTTCTTCGAGAGGAGCCATCGATCCATCGACCTCCGTAAGTCCCGACAACCTTGTTATCATGTCTAGTATCATGCGGTGGATTTAGATGTTTATGTAAGTAGTCTTGTTTGTTTTCAATGATCGTGCGGCGGATCCTTGCTTGACAATCAAGAAGTCTTTGCTTTTGTTTCGTTTATGAGTAGATACCGTGCGACAGACATTTCCTCAATATGCTTAGAAAAAGCAAGATAGTTATCGGCTCTATTAGATTGGCAAGATCTAGTAGATTCACTAAATTATCACGTGTTGCATGGTTTTAGATATTTTATATATTTTTAACACTCTTTTTTCCCAATCTAGATTGATACGGTTCGGCTTTATTCTTTATCATAGATCTATTTATGCTCTAATATTTATTCATGTTATCTCTACAAATAGATCTTACGTTTATAATAGCTGAATTAGTTTAACCTAGATTGCTACGTGTTGCGGGTTCATGCATGTTAATTACGATTAAGCTTTGATAAGGCTAGGTATCGTGCGACAGATACAAGCTTTAGATTAGTTTGATCGTGTTAGCTTACCTGTTCCTTCATCATGAACCCCAACTCGGATGGATTGCTGAGCTTGGTTATGCTTTAACTCACAGTTAATTATGATTCGTTCACACATACTTTTCTCATGCATGCATGTTCGGCTATTAATGCTTTATGTACTTTATGTTTGTTTTAGCAGAATGATCTATAAGACTTGTTGGCAGACAACTTCTATAGCTGTATGTCGTCGTAAGTGGCTTCAGGACCGTATATATGGAACTGTCTGGTCTCACTCGGCATGTTCCAGTTTTGTATCTAATGATTTTATCCCTTGTTAGTTTCAGGTCAAACTGACTGGCACGTCTTCGGATTTCGAAACACCCGGGCACCCGATTGAAGCCATGCTTTCCGGCTTGCTGTGTGTTAGGCACAGTGCACCACATTTTGTGTAAACACACCTTTTGACACGCCCAGTGGGACCACATATTTCAAGATGCCTAAATTCGAGAATAACCAGGTTCTGGATGTGACTATGGATGAGTTGCCAGAAGACCTGAGGAATACGGTCCAGCAAGCATGTGATGAGTTTCAACACAAGTGCTTGATGTCCTTTTCAAAGAATAAAAGTAACAAGGTTTTTCAGAAGCAGTTGCTCCCGAGGACTCTCCTTCCACATCAGACTGATTACACCGAAGAGGAAGATGCTCGGAAGCTGTCCGAAGTGGTTTACAAGGCCATGAGTGACACTATGAGAAATCACCATACGACTTTCTTGAACACCTTTCACACGATCATGGTCAATACTTTCGGTCCATCCGCTGATAAGTGCTTTGAGGAAGCTGCTGGTCCGATGCAGGGACTGACATTGTTCCATGTCCCAAAATACCAGGAGAAAACTGCTGAGGATAACGGAGCGCCTAGCATGAACCAAGGTGGGACGGTTTCTCACCAAAAACAACAACCTCCCATGACTTATGGCCAGCTTGCATTTGGTGCGTCAGGAAACATCCCACAATCGGCTTTCAAGGTGTCCCCAGCAGCGAACAGATTGCAGAAGAATATTTATGGAGACGTATATCAAGAGTTTGCCAATTACAATGCTATTGATGCTCTCCCAAATCCAGGGTATAAAAACTCAGCAGGGTTGCCTTTTGAAGGGCAAGCACATGGAGCTCCAAATTCAAATATTGATGTTATCATGCACAGGATGACAACCATGATGCAGAATCAGTTTGGCTTAAAGCCAAAGAACCAGTCCTATGCATACAAGTCCCCTTATCCAGAGTGGTATAACCGAGTGGCACTTCCTCCGAGGGTGAAGCCTCCCACAGATTTGACCAAGTTTTCTGGCCAGGATGATACTAGCACCATAGAACACATCAGCCGATACTTGATGCAGCTTGGAGAGGCGTCTGCAGATGAAGCTTGGAGGATTCGGTATTTTCTGTTGTCTCTGACAGGGCCAACTTTCACGTGGTTCACATCTCTGCCGGCAAATTCCATTGGTACATGGGCAGAATTAGAGCATAGATTCCATGCATATTTCTTTACAGGCACTAATGAGAAAAAGCTAGTTGACCTTATGAGCTTGAGGCAGAAGGTTAATGAAACACCCCAGGAATATCTCCGCAGGTTTAGAGAGACCAAAAACCTATGGTATTCCTTAAATCTGCCAAATGACCAATTGTCAGGGATGGCAATAGCAGGCATGCAGCCGAATGTCAGGGAGAAGCTGTTCGGCATGAATTTTGATGACCTTGATCAGTTGTCGCAGCGGTTGGCGATGATGAGCAATCAGGCTCAAGGGTTCAGGAGAGACAACCGCTTCCAGAAGGGTGATGTGGCTAACGAGATGTATCAAAGTTTCTTGGAAGAAGCAGTAGAGTACGATGATGAAGATGAGATAGCCGTAGCCGAATTGGTCTGGGCGAAAGAGCCAACTCAGGTTAGTCAACGATGGTTGAGGCAGCAGAAGGGTACTTATGACTTTGATGTCTCTAAGTCAGACAAGCTGTTTGAGTTCTTGTTAAGAGAGGGACGCATCAAATTGCCAGAAGGGCACCCCATGCTGCGCCGTGAAGGGGTAAAGGACAAGAAATTTTGCGGCTATCACAATACTAATTCCCATTCCATCAATGATTGCCGAGTGTTCAGAGTGCGAATCCATAAGGCTATTCAAGAGGGGCATTTGAAGTTTGCCGGTAAGATGAAAATTGATGCTAATCCTTTTGCGCAGAACATGATGTCTTTCTGTTGACACAAAAAGCGTCAGGATCTACGAACACCTCGGGCTTATACCCAAATTCGATATCCAAAGGTGTGCCAGTTGATTTGACCAGTTAATCGACAAGGACGATAACTAGAACAAGATTGAATAAGGCTCAACCTTGATCAAGATAACTAGAGCAGAGCTGAACGAGACAACGGCGATGCGGCCAGATGTCAAGGCTCAGATTACTCCCACGCGGAACTTGCAAGGGTTGACGGAGATCGAAGAGATGCAGCCCATCGAAGCTTGAAGAACTCGTAAGCTAGGTCTAAAGCGATAAAAAGTAGAGTTGCTGAAAAAGTAAATAAGAGTAATAGATTTGTTTTGATATGATTGATCTCCTTTTCACGTGGCCCTTGGACACATATTTATACTCCCGTATGGGGAGTTGTACATGGATTCGACTCATACCTTCCTAAACAAACACTCTATTCTTAGGGAAATAACTGACTCGCGCAGGAGTCGGACCCAAATAATAATAATCTTTTCCTAAACAGACTCTTCTATTATTAAGGAAATAAAACAACTCGTACAAGAGTCGAACTCAAACTCCTACCACAATACTGGTATAATAACACCAGTTTCCTTATCTATCTTCTTCAACAAAATCTTCCATCATCAGATTCATTTAATCCGCAACTTGCTTCTAACGCCATCAGTAGTCTTCTACTGACATCAGTTCCCTTATTCTAATTCCATTAGCAACGTCCCCTCATCGGCAATATGCTTCAATCGGTAACTCTTCACTCCTGAACCTATTTTTACCAACCAACTTATCGGCAAAAATCATCCAGTTTCCATCAGCAACAAACTTATCTCATTTGCAGCATTCACTCTCATCGGTAATCTCAACCGATGACCTTTTGATGCCGATAGAAAACGGCTACCGACCAATGCAAGTCCTAGTTCATTTGACCATGCCGAAAAACGGTGTCAACACATGCACCCCAATTTTGGAGCATAAAATATTTTACGCGCCGAAATTCTCTGTGCCGCAATCTTCTCCTCTAAGGCACCTGCGTGAATTCCTCGATTCCCGCACGCAAAAATTGCAAGTTACCAACAGAAAATTTCATATCTCCTCGATCAGCGCGCAAATCCACTACCATACCCTTCCATATTCTTGCCCTGTGCAAAGAAAATTCCAAAATACCCCTAACTGGGCTTGTAAAAGTTACCACCATTCAATCTGCCTTTCACTCCGAGCTCGCATTCATTTTTACCCCCGTCTTCAAACCTTCTCCAGTGCTCCCAAGAGTCCTCCGGCATCCTCAAGAACTCCGGCGATCAACGACAGCTTCTTCTCCCTTCGGAAGGCATAATTCCTGCAAGAACTCCTTCTGCTCCAATGGCGATCAACTTTGACGTTCCCGCGGTAAATCTTTTCCCTTCTCAATCTGCCTCCCGCGATTTTTCGTTCTGCGCCGCTCCGTAATCTTTTCTTTCTTCCCCTTTTTACTGTTTGAACCCTAGGAACTGTGCAACAAGATAGTGATCCCCCTCGATCAATCACATTTCCACTGTCTGGGTCCAATGGGAAACGCAGATCTCACCAATTTGATCAATGCAGAGACCAATCGCATTCCTTTCAGATCTGAGTGTTTCAGTCTAGGGTTGTGGAAAGATGCTTTTCGTTCATGGCCCAAACCCACCAAGGGGTGGAAAAATTGGTACCTTAGGCTATCTAGGACCCAACAGGCTCTTTGGTCGGCATGCAACATAGACCAATGCATCGGATTGTCAATCGCCGATATGGCCAAGAACGAGAATATGATGATAGCAGCCTCCTATTTTTGGTCCGATACAATGAACGCATTCTTGTTTAGACATGGACCAGCCACCCCCACTCTCGCCGATGTACATATGCTTACAGGCCTTGTTGTCTCTTCTGCCGATCCATCCGCCCTTTTCGGTAGGAAAGCTGAGTACAAGGTGATCACACGCAATATCGGCGGTTGGACTAGATACATTCGAGAGAACCAGAAGACTGAATCGGTAAATCAGAGGGAACACACCATCTTTCTGAACATGTGGTTGGAAAATTTTATCTTCTACGGCAGGACAGTTGGACCCACGACTACATATCTCCCGGCTGCAGAACTCTTGGTCAGCGGAGGATTCCCTCTTGGCCGATACCTCCTTAGCTCGGTATATCATCTCCTGCACCAAGTATCCAGGAAGATGTTGCTAGGTGAGCCTATCGGCAACCTTGGGGGCCCTTGGTGGTTTGTAAACATGTGGCTAAACGCCCATATGCACAAGGTCCTCCGATTTGACTTATTCAACCAGCAATTTCCAAGGGACATATCGGAGGATTACGAATTTGATGATGATGAATCGGCAACTCGTCCCCCATTCAATTTTGGGGAAGCTATCATAGTGCTACCAGGAACCGATGCCAACGCAGATCAATTTGGTAGGTTCTTTCAAAGGTTTTATAATGGACTATCTACCACAGAACGGCTCTGGTGGCCTTATGTTGATGAAGACAACCGATTCCCCCTGTCCTTCAACCTCACCGATGGGAACATACCGCAGAATGAGATGATTATGAAGGCCGTCATTGTCCCCTGAGCCATTCCAGTCAACATCTTTGGAACTGGGAAAAATACTCCTGCATCTTACGAGTTCTACTACCCATCAGCAGCAGCAAGACAACTAGCATTTGGTCAGCTGCCGATCAAATTCAGTTATGCCAATGTGATTAAGCCAAGAGAAGTCATTTCTAGTGCCATGGATTGGAACATGATTGTCAATCTCTCTCCTCATGCTGATACATCAAACATTGACTTATCCACTTGCGCACCAACATCTTTCATCACGGAATTATACAAATCCTGGTGGCAAGAATGGAAAAGTCAACTATTCGCCAAGTCATCACATTATTATCGACATTTGATCGATTCCCGTCACATCATTCCCGATGACACAGTAAGTTCATTCCTCACTTTGATTCATCCCTTATAATTTATTTCTATTATTAGCATTTGACCACCTTCTACTGACAGATTGATGACCCGGTTCCGAAAAAGAGTAAGAGTGGAAAACTCTTCAATCTTCGAATAATGAACCCTACATCGGTCATCGGCATCAAAGCTCCTTCGCTGACTGCTTTCACTCCACAAAGGGTACCCAAGGCAACCCTCAAGCCCAGGCCAACACCAGTTAATGCCACTGCTACCCCATCGGTTGCTACTGCCGCCTTGGCGCAAGCTTTCGCAGTAAGTTTTTACCTTATTGATACCGATTACAAATCTTCGTCGGCAATGTTCATTTTATCTAACTTGCACCAACAAATATTTTGCAGGCAGCAAGCTCATCGACAGCTGCTCCAGATATACAAGCTTCTCCGATTCGTGCTACCGATGCCCCCAAAGTTTCGCAACTGAAACGCGCTGGTTCACCAAATGTTGTCCCCAAGAAGAAAAAGAAGCGCTTGAAACTGGCTACTCCCGTGTCACCCATCCCTGTTGATACTCCAACACCAGAATCAACATCGGCGACTACCTCTGATCAACCATCGGCTGAGATTCCCGACCAGGGAATAATACCGTCACCACATGAGTTAGGTGAAACAATAGGAACAACATCGGCATCGGTACCCATATCAGCGCCAGATGAAACTCTTGACCAAGGGATGGTACCACTGTTGCAAGAGCCGGCTACACCATCGATTCCATCAACTTCTGCACCAGTTTCTGCTCCCCAACTGGCTCCATCAGCCTTCGCCGATACCGCACTGTAAGAGACAGCCCCTGCTCCTGATACGACATCGGTTGAAATCCCAGCTCAAGAGGCGGAACCGGTGTCACATGAACCAGCTACCATAGCAACAGACATGTCATCGGTTCCAGCACCAACTACTACTATGGAAGAAGGTACACCGGCAACTGCTACCAATGGAGATGCTGCTGCACAAGCTACTTCGCTGAACCAGATGCGAGAGATCCGTATGAAGATGGTAAGCCACTTAACTTATAATACAAATTTGGGATCGACAAACCCTAATCCTTTTCTTTTTAGGCTCAAGACTCTCCGAATAGTCTGTTCTCCTTCGCCGTCGACATCCCAGAAGATGGTGAAGAAGAGATTTCCACTCAAACCTCAATCACGGTATCAGCAGAATTGAAGGCCAAACTTGAAGCATTGCTCCTTCTACTACAACAAGACACTTCACAATTAGTCCAAGATTCTAGCGCAGCAAAAGCAACCTTCAAGGAAATCCAAGACCAACTGCCTGCCGATATTGAAGAGATACTCTTCCAAGCGGCATTCCTCGAGAGTCGGCGGCTGCAATACCGAAGGGCTTCACGTCGCATTGCCGAAAGAGCTGCTCAGGCGAGATTTGAAGAAGAAATACTCAAGTTCAAACAAGTCACTGATGAAAAGCACAAGGACATCGGCCATCTAGAAGCTTCCAACATTGACCTTGAACAAGAAATTTCCCGTCTATCGGCAAAGAAGGAGAATCTATTGGCAGAGCTGAAACAAGTTGATGGAGCTTTAAGTTCAGGTAACCAGAAGAAAACTCAACTTCCCGACGCCACCAAGATCTTGCAACAAGAGAGAAATGCTGCTGCTCGCGAGGCTCTGACGTTGAGGAAGAAAGTCAAACCAGTAGAAGGTACTGCCGATGACGACGCCAAGGAACTTGAGGAAGTGGACCAGATTCGCCTGCATGCGATATCATCCATCCAATCCTTGTTGTAATCTATTGTAACCCATCATGTCGACAATTTGCAAACCTTGACATTTGATTTGGCATGTAATATAACGTTAACACGCCTTCTGCCGATATTCTGTATGATGGTTATCTTATCGGCACTTATACTTTGTGTTGCTTCATGCATCTACCCAGATACTAGGATAATACTTGTTTAAATATTTACCGTTGATTGCTCTAGGAAACGCAACCCCTTCGAGGGTCTCCAAAAGATAGGCATTACCAGGAACTGACCGATTTATCCGAAACGGACCCTCCCAATTAGGAGACCATTTTCCAAACTTAGAACTCTTAGTCCCAATCGACAAAATCAGCTTTCACACCAGATCACCATTGGCAAACTCTTTTACCTTGATTTTCTTGTCATACCATCTGGCATCTCTTTTCTTATTCTCTTCAATACTAATCAAAGCCCTCAACCGATGAATCGCCAAATCCTCTAACTCATTCTTCATAAGAGTACCATACTCATCGTCCGTCAACTGATCTTGAGAAGACAATCGCCTAGAACCAGTTTTAATCTCCCAAGGCAAGACACCATCATGCCCATAAACCAACTGATACGGCGAAACCTTAGTTGCACCATGACATGCCATCCGATATGACCATAGAGCTTCATTCAACACCATATGCCACCTTCTAGGGTTTTCTTGAATCTTGCGTTTGATAAGTTTAATAACTCCTTTATTAGTTGCTTTAGCCTGACCGTTGGCTTGAGCATAATAAGGAGAAGAGTTTAATACCTTGAAACCTATACCAGCAGCAAACTCATCAAACTCTCCCAGCGTGAACATAATTCCTTGATTGGTAGTGATAGTCTGAGGGATACCAAATCGATAAACAATATGCTCTTTCACAAAATCTATCATGTTTGCCGATGTCACCGTCTTCAAAGGAATTGCTTCAACCCACTTTGTAAAGTAATCGGTAGCGACAAATATAAACTTATGCCCCTTGCTTGATGGCAGATAAATCTGACCGATGAGATCAATAGCCCATCCTCTAAACGGCCAAGGCTTGATTATATGATTCATTGCCGATGCAGGTACCCTCTGAACATTACTGAATTTCTGACAATCTTGACATCCCTTGAAGTATTTGAAGCAATCCTCAAGAATTGTCGGCCAGTAATACACATTCCGTCTAATCATCCACTTCATCTTGAATGCCGATTGATGTGCTCCACATACCCCTTCATGAATCTCACCCATCAATTCTTCTGACTCCTCTTTGGCAAGGCATCTGAGCAAAACTCCATCGATTGTCCGATAATACAATTCATCATCAAGGAGCACATACTTGGTAGCTTGAAACCTTAGACGCCTTTCAACCTTTTTAGACGGATCTCTTAAGTAATTGGCAACTTCTTTTCTTCAGTCATCGGCGACCATCACCGATGTCATGACTTCTTGAATTGGCTGATACCCTGAAGCGTTCTGCGCTAACCGATTAGCCTCTTCATTATGCAACCTGGGAATATGCTCAAGGCAGTATTCTTTGAATTCTTTTAATAACTGTAAACACCTATCATGGTGTGCAATTAACACTTAAATTCGGCATTCATATACCCCAATCAATTGATTGATCACCAACATAGAGTCGCCAAAGACTTCGACAGCATCGGCACGCACTTCCCTGAGTAACTCCAACCCTTTTATTAAAGCCTGATACTCAGCCTGATTGTTTGTCGACGTAGCAACAATCGGCAACGAAACTTCATATTTCTGCCCTCGGGGTGAAATTAAGAGAACACCGATACCTGCCCCTTCTTTGCATGTAGACCCATCAAAGAACAAAGTCCAAGGAGCAATCTCTACAAAGCTTATCACATTGCAATGCTGAGTAACAAAATCAGCCATCACCTGACCTTTAACTGCCTTAGCCGATTCATACCTTAGATCAAATTCTGAAAGTGCTAGAATTCATTTGCCGATTCTCCCACTTAATATCAGCATCGACCGCATATACTTAACCACATCATCTTTGCAGATAACAGTGCATTCGACCGACAATAAATAATGCCTTAATTTTATGCAAGAGAAATATGAGCATAAACATAATCTTTCTATGGTCGAATACCTTGTTTCAGCATCTACCAGCCTTCTACTCAAATAATAAATCACACGTTCTTTCCCTTCAATTTCTTGGATTAAGGCTGATCCGATAACGCCGTCATCGGCAGACAAATACAACCTGAAAGGCTTCCCGTGTTGAGGTGGAACTAAGACCGGAGGGTTTACCAAATATTTCTTAATCTCTTCTAAGGCTAACTGCTGTTCCTCTTTCCACGTAAACTCTTGATCAACTTTCAGCTTTAACAACGGGCTAAAAGACTTAATTTTTCCAGACAAGTTGGATATGAATCTCCTGATAAAATTAATTTTGCCGATCAAAGATTGTAGCTCAGTCTAATTGGTAGGAGAAACTACTTTGTTTATTGCATCAATAGATTTCCTGCCGATCTCTATACCTCTCTGATGTACCATGAAACCCATAAATTGACCTGCCGATACTCCAAATGCACACTTATTAGGATTCATCTTTAACCCATGTTTCCTTGTGCATTCTAGGATCCTTCGTAAATCGGCAAGATGCTTCTCAAAATTTACAGACTTGACCACCACATCATCAATATAGATTTCAACAATCGTGCCGATGTACTTATGAAAAATAAAATTCATTGCTCTCTGGTAAGTAGCACCGGCATTCCTCAAGCCAAAAGTTATTACAACCCACTCAAATAAACCGACATGACCTGGACATCTAAAAGCAGTCTTGGATATGTCTTCTTCAGCCATTAATATTTGATTATATCCAGCATTACCATCCATGAAACTAATGATTTGATGTCCAACAGTAGCATCAACCAGCAGATCGGCAACGGGCATCGTATAACCATCCATCGGCGTAGCCTTATTGAGATTCCTGAAATCAATGCAAACACGTAGTTTTCCATTTTTCTTATACACAGGAACCACATTAGAAATCCATTCGGCATATCAGCATTGCCGAATAAATCCAGCTTCAATTAACTTTGTAATCTCAGCTTTAATGTCGGGTAAGATAATAGGGTTGCATCGGCGTGCTGGTTGCTGATAAGGTTGGAAATTAGACTTAATAGGTAACCGATGTTCAACTATTGATCGGTACAAACCAGACATCTCTATATAATCCCAAGCAAAACAATCTTTGTATTTCTTTAATAAATCACTTAACTGTTGTTTACATTGGGAATCTAACTTAGCACTAATGAAAGTTGGCCTGGGCCTACTGCCATCGCCGATATCTATCTCTAGTAAATCATCGACGGATGTGAACCCCTGCCCCAGTTTTCCATCATCGGCGAATCGATCCATTAAAACTCTTCTTCAGGACTGACTACTTGGATCGGTGTAATGTGGTAATCGACAACTTTGAGGAACTTCGTGTCCCAAGCTTCACCTGATATGCACCTGATTTGCTCATAAGTTTCCGATTCTGCCGATGCAACAATTGACGGAGTTTCACTCCGGACAACTTCAATCTCGTCTCCAACCCATTGCACCAGGCTTTGGTGCATTGTAGAAGGAATGCAACAATTAGCATGGATCCAATCCCTTCCTAAGAGCAAGTTGTAGGTACCTTTGCCACTGATCACGAAAAATGTTGTCGGAAAAGTTTTACTGCCGATGGTTAATTCAACACATACGGCTCCAATAGCTGGCGACACAATGCCTTCAAAATCTTTAAGTTTCATGTCCGTCTTGACTAAGTCTTGGTCACCTTTCCCAAGTTTCCTGAACATGACATATGGCATTATATTGATTGATGCCCCACCGTCCACCAGCATCTTCGTCACAGGGCCCATCTACTTTACCTTTGATGAACAGAGCCCTTAAGTGCTGTCTTTCATCATCGGCAGGCTTCTCAAAGACAGCTGTCATTGGATCTAACACCAACTGTGCCATCTTAGTAGCTTCTTCCTCAGCATCAATAGGTGCCATGAATTCCATCGGCAATATGACGACCATATTGATTTCTGCCGATGGATCCCTATCCTTGCACTTTGGCCTCCACTGCTTGACTGGAGACTTTTCCCTTGAAGGATTTTCACTCTCATATAAATCTCCTTGGCATTCGCGCTGAATCCTTCTTTTCTGAGTGTTTGTCAGACCTTTGGGGCACCATTGAGGAAGCTTAGTTTTCCAAACAGGCTGGTACTATTTTTCACCGCTTGTATCGGCACCACGCCTTATGTTTGGATCTCTAGAGAATATCTCCTCATCGGTACTCTTTTATTGGCCATTTTCTCGAGCTCCTTCTGACTAACGCGCCTGCCAAGTCTATCATGTGTGCTGAGTTTGCCCCCCAGCCGATCATGCGCTGATTTCTTCTCTTTGATCGGCGTGCGATAGCTTGATGCCCGATCATCAAAGCAGGGTTTCTTTTCTGACCGATTGGCAGGATAATATCCATTGCATTCAGGGAAATTATCGGCAGTAGGTAGCTTGATGCCTTCTTCCCAGCAATGAACAAAGAAGGGACACCTCCAATGATCTTTATGCCGAAGCCACTCTTGGTGCCTTTTTTCTTCCTGCTGCCGATATCGTTCCTCCTGCAATTGCGGATAATCTTGTTGTGGCCGCCTATGCGTGATCACGACGCCATAAGACCTCCCGACGCTACTGCTATCTTTGGCAACTCTCTTGCCTTTTCTATCATCGGCAAACTTCCTCCCTGTTACTTCATGCGCAGCTATTTGATGTTCAGGGTCTACCGATGCGCTTTTCTTGGCAGCTTCCGATGTCAACACCTTAGTCTTTCCACTAGTTTCCACCATTTTATTTGGAAACGGGTGCTGATCGATCTTCATCGGCTTCTGGGCTTTAGAATTTTCAAACTTAATTCACCTAGATTCGATTTCTGACTGCAACTGCTGCCTAAATACTTTGCAATCATTGGTACTATGCGAAGTCGCATTGTGCCACTTGCAATACCTGATCTTTCTGAGCTCTTCGGCCGATGGAATTACCTGGTTAGGCGCCAACTTGATCCGCCCTTCTTGATGCAATAGGTCAAACATCCTATCGACCTTGGTGATATCAAAGGAGAACCTCTCAGCTTCTTTTTGGCCGAACGGACAAGATACTGGCTTCTTATCTTTCACCCATTCAGCATCGCCAATACTTAGTTTTTCGTCTGACTCAGAACCTCCTTCTTGTCCAATAAAGGACACCTTCTTGTTCCAAGTCTTCCTAGGCTCAAAATTTTTAACATCGTGATCGGCAATTCTCTGCACAAGATGACTTAAACTTTCAAACTCCTGAGATGCATATTTATCTTTGATATGCGGCAGCAATCCTTGGAAGGTCAAATCTGCGAATTGCCGATCATCAAGCACCAAGATCTAGCACTTATTCTTCAAATCTCGCAGCCTTTGGACGAAGTTTTCTACCGATTCGTCATTACGCTACCTCAGCTTAACCAAATCGATAATCTTCTTCTCATGTACGTCGACGAAGAAGTATTTATGAAACTGCCTCTCTAAATTGGCCCAAGTGATCACAGAGTTTGGAGGCAGTGAAATGAACCATGTGAATGCCGATCCAGACAATGATGACGAGAACAATCTCACCCTTAGTTCATCTTGGCTAGCTGTTTCTCCACACTAGATAATGAAGCGGTTGATATGCTCCATCGTGGATGTATCATCTTGGCCAGAAAACTTTGTGAAATCAGGCACCTTGTACCGATTTGGGAGAGGAATTAAGTCATATGCCGGAGGATACGACGTCCGATAAGAATATGTATTAACCTTGGGTTTAATGCCGAATTGCTCTTTCATCACTTCGGCAATCTTATCGGCCCAATACGCATTCTGTTCTTGCCGACTCATTGGCTGATTGTTGACTGGTGGAGCCGGATGATGCACCCCTTCAGGTCTTGGTGGAAGATGATTCGGAGCAGTTGGCATGGGCGCAGCACCAGTCATCTGGACATTTATGCATCGGCTGATTCACCAATGGATAACTTTGCACACTCATTTGGTTATGATGTGGCATCATACCCATCGGTTGTTGTACCGATGCTCCACTCTGAGTGTTTGCTGGGCCTCCATAATGATACATTAGCACGCCAGGTTGTTGAATCGGCGGCTGATTGGTCCATCCAGGATTATAAATCATCGGCATGTGTCTTACCGATGGCTGATAGCTAACTGGCGCCTGCTACTCCTGTACCTTGGAGTAATCAACAAATTGGTTACCTTGATGTTCTAGTACTCCAGCTTGAGGATTTACCACCATAGGTTGACTCCCAGTTGCTATACTGTGTTGCATCAGCATAGAATTTACCGATGGTGGCATTAGAGGTACTTTAGGAATCACCACCTAGAGATCTTCTGATGACATTTGCACAGTTGGAGAAGACGTGGAGTAATGCATCATAGGGATCACTAGTTGTGATTGCATTGCCGATGAGAAGAAGAGAAGCTCAAATTCAAACACATTGCCGATGAGAAGCATAAAGGCATCAGCCAAGCAGAGGTCTCCATCGGCAACCTTGATCAAGAAATTTCCCGACTGTCGGCAAAGAAGGAGGAGTTGCTTGCAGAGTTACAGAAGGTTGAGGGGAATCTGACTGTAGCCAACCAGCAGAGAACTCAACTATCCGACTCCATCAAGGACCTGCAGCAAGAAAGGGACCAGAATGCACGACAGGTTATACTATGGAAGAAGAAAATCAAGCTGGTCGAGGGCTCTGCCGATGCCGACGCCAAGGAAATGGACGACATAGAGCAAATCCGTCTGCGTGCGATATCAGTTATCCAACAAAAACTGTAAACTGATACTTGATTTTTGACTTGTAATATAATGCCAGCTTGTTTTTTTTACCGATGTCTTATATTTTCCCTTTCCTCGGCACCCAAACGAGCACGTCATGTGTCAACTCCTTCGAGAGTTTCCGGAATGTATGCTTTGCTGGAGGCAGCCTGTCTTACCCGATAGGAACTTGATTAGGAAACCGCTCCAGGCCTAGAATTCAATCCTGACCGGTAAAATCAATCTCCACGCTAGTGCCATCGGTAAACTCGTTCACCCAATCATTGGCAATCATCACCGATACCATAACTCATCAAGTCGGCTAAAATCCTGAGTAATCCTCGCTTATTAACAGAGCCTGATGCTTAGCCCGATTGTAACAACAATCGGCAGCAAGGCTCCATACTTCCATCGGATCAGAATTAGAACAATGCCAATAGACCCACCAAAGAGTACGAAGAGTAACTCTCAGAACGCCTGCACCGCACACTTAGTCATCGCAAGCGCGGTAGAATCATCCTCACAACCGTCTTCTGGCAACTAACGCATTTATCGGCAGCACAACATCTCTATATACAAACCATCGGTAGGTGTCCCCAAGTATAATAATTGAAATCGCCAATTTGCCGATTGCAGCCCCAAGCCCGCAGGTCCAAGATTGACCTCGATTAGACCATCGACACAATATTGCTGTCTGCCGATGGATTTCCATCCTTGCGCTTTAGCCTCCACTGCTTCTCCCTTGAGAGTTCTGCATCACCGTACAGGTCATTGCGGCGTTGGCACTGAATTCTTCTTTTTTGGGTTTTTGTTAAACCCTTAGAGCACCACTGAGAGAGTTTGGTTTTCCAGACAGGCTGGTGCTGCCTTTCATCACTTACGTCGGCATTTCTTCCGATGTTTGAGTTTCTGGAGAGCACTTCATCAGGTATTTTTACCTTGGTTTGCTCCTTGCTCTCCCCTTGATCAACCTGCCCGCCAAGCCTGCTATGGGGATTAAGCCTGCCCCCCAGTTGGTCGTATACCGATCTCCCCTTTCTAAACGGCTTGGCGCACCTAGATGCCCGATCATCCAAACAAGACTTACTTGACCGATCGGCAGTGTGATACCCGTTGCATTCATGACAGTCATCGGCAGTGGGTAGCTTAATGCCTTCTTCCCAACAGTGCACGAAGAAGGGACACTTCCAATGATTTTTCCAACGAAGCCACTCCCGATGTTCTTTTTCTTCCTGCCGATATCGTTCATCTCGTGATCGCCGATAGTTCCGCCTTGGTAGCTTGTGTGTGATTACTATGCCAGGAGCCCTGCTGACACAAGCACCTTTATCGGCAATTCTCTTGCCTTTCCTGTCATCGGCAAACTTTCCGACGTCACGCTCAGCCACTTGATGATCAGGATCTACCGATGCACTCTCTCTAGCAGCGTCTGATGTTAGCACCTGAGTTCTTCCACCGGCTTCCACCATATTATTTGGAAACGGGCGCTGATCAATTTCCATCGGTTCTTGGACTTTAGGACTTTCAAATTGGATCCGCCCAGAGTTAATTTCCGACTACAGCTGCTGCCTGAACACTTTGCAGTCGTCGGTACTATGAGAAGTTGTATTGTGCCACTTGCAGTACCTGGTATCCTTGAACTCCTCGGCCGATGGAATTACCTGATTAGGGGCTAGCTTAATTCGCCCTTCCCGAAGCAATAAGTCAAATATCCCATCGGCCTTCGTGACATCGAAGGTGAACTTTCCAGCCCTTTTCTGGTCGAGCACACAAGGCACCGGCTCCTCATCATTCACCCATTTAACAACGCCGACGTTCCCCTCCTCGTCTGACCTGGAGCCCCCTCGTTCAACAAAGAGCACTTTTGCGCTCCAAGTCTTCTTGGGCTCGAATGACTTGACATCCTGATCGGCTTCGATGATATCAAAGGCGAATTTCTCCAATTTGGCAGCATCAAGGCTTGGCTCTTCGTCCAGCTCTGAGTGTTCCATCTTTTTGGTCGAAAACGCCTTTGTGTCCGGACCTTGCCGATGCACAGATTCGTTCTCTAGTGGGGCATATGGGTGTGCTCCTTCATGTTTCCGTGGTGAGCAAGTCGGAGCCATTGATGCATCAGCAGCATCAATCTGTTGAACATCATACATCGGCTGCCTAACTGATGAGCCATCTTGGACGTCCACTGTCTGAGTAGATTGGTGCATCTCTCCAGGTCTTTGCATTAAGCAGACCGGAACGATCGTCTCATCGACAGTACCCACCTGTTGAATACCGTGCATCGGTTGATTGACCGACGGGTCACTATGGATGTCCACTAGTTGATGTACTTCATATCTCTGTGGCGAGCGAATCGGGGCAACCGATATATCAGTAACCCAATCTGCTGAATATTGTACATCAGCTGATTAACCGATGAGCAATTCTGGATGCCATTCGGCTGAGTATGCTGATCTATCTCTCCAGATCTTGACGCCAAGGCACTTGGGGTGATTGGCGCGTACACAACACCAGTCATGATAACACCATGCATCGGCTGTAGTGCCGATGAGTAATTTGGCACCGTTGCTAGCTTATGCTACGGTGTTATATTTATTGCATTCATCGGTTGTTGTACCGATGTCTCATTGTACACTCTTTCCTGCGAGCATTGTAGTGTAGTACTTATCGGTTGATGTACCGATACTTCATTCGGAAGACTCGCTGGACGATGCTGTGGAACCCCTGTCATTTGGTGTTCAGGCTGCACATATTGCTGCTGAATCGATGATTGACCGATCCAACCTGCATTAGGTGTCATCGGCATGTGATTTACCGATGGCTGATAACCAGCTGACCCTTGCAACCCTTGTACCTTCGGATAATAGTGTTGATTTGCAAGTACCATAGGCTGAGCAACTACTGCTGATGCGGGTTGATTGGCATTTAACGCACTTCGCATCGGCTAGGAATTCATCATCGGTTGATCACCCGCTAAGATCCGTCGCTCTTGTACCCTAGAATGATCGCTTTGACCCGCGGGTACCACAACTTGAGCGGTCATTGCCTCCACAGACTGATTGCCAATCGGCACACCTTGTTGCATCGGCCAAGCAGTTGCTGATGATTGATAGCCAGCTAAGGCTTGTAACTCCTGTGTCCTGGGACGGTAGATTTGATTTGTAGCCACCGTAGATTGAACAGCTACCTCGATTAGCAGTTTGAAGAACCATAGCCTCCATGGGTTGACTTGCAACTGCCGTGCCCTGTCGTATCGGCAAGTGGCCCGCCGATGATTGGGTGTGCGGCCCTCTGGGCATTGCCGTTTGCAGATTCCCTGTTGGCGACTGCGCCGTTGGAGAGGATGTAGTATAATGCATCACTGGAACCATCGGCTGTACAGATGTTGCCGATGCCATGGGAGCCTTCCACCCTGCCTGGTTACCTTGGACCGACCTGGAATTAGTAGATTGATTCGGAGACATACCATATCCCCGCCAGCTGGCAGAAGTTGACTGACTCTGGATGACAGGTCCGGACATTGCTGAAGCCACCAGATTTATATTTACCTGAGTAAAGCTTGTTGGGCTCGATCTTGGTGGCATGATCTCATCGGCAGATTGGTTCATAACCAGTGGAGACACCCTTGGAACCACTGATGGAATCGCAACAGATGCCGATCCGAGTTGACGATGCTCTGGACCAACATAATATGGTGCCTGCCCCTTGAAAGTTTGCTTGAAGGCATTGCATATAGCATCGGACAACACATTGGATTGACTAATAAATGCATTATTGAATGCAGAATTAACCATCTCTTGTATTTTACCAGGATCGGCGTCGAAAGTGGTCTGCCACCACGACGGCGGATCTTGCTTCTGTATTGCTTCGCCGATCCCGTCTAGGCTGAAGGATCTAAGATACGAGCGCTTGTATTCCTCCATTGCCTGCTCCAGAGCCTGTTTCTGATGACCTGTCAGATCTGCTGTGGAGACTTCAATGACACTCCTGGGATTAGTCATGATAAATATATTTATATAATCGTGTCCCACTGGGCGTGCCAAAAGAGGTGTTGACACAAAAAGCGTCAGATCTGTGAACACCTCGGGCTATTACCCAAAGCTCGATGTCGAGGGCGTGCCAGTCGATTTGACCAATCAATCGACAAGGATGATAACTATGACAAACTGAACGAGACGACAGCGATGCGCCCGGACGTCAAGGCTCAGATTGGTCACGGATAACTAGAGCAGAGCTAGACGAGGCCAACAGCGATGCGCCCGGATTGCCAAAGCCTAGGGATACTCCCAAGCGGAACTAACAAGGATTTTGACGGAGATCAAGGTGATGCAGCCCGTCGAAAGTTTGAAGAACTCGTTAAAGCTATAACTAATGCATAATAAGGGTAAATTGCGATAAAAGGTAGAATAAGATAAAATTGGTTTGGTTTGAATTGGATTGATTTTTTATTCCATAGCCGTTGGGCACATATTTATACTCCCGCATGGAGAGTTGTACAAAGATACGACACATATCCTTTCTAAAACAAACTCCTACTTTAAAGGAAACTGACTCGCGCAGGAGCCGGATAACAATATTTATCTCCTAAACAAACACACCTATTTTAAAGGAAAATATAACGACTCATGCAAGAGTCGGACTCAAACTACTATAATAATAATACTGGTACAAAACACCAGTTTCCTTATACTTTTCTTCGATGGAAGCTTTTCATCGGCAGACCCTTGCAACTTCCTTCTTTGGCCACCTGTAGTCTTCTGCCGCCATCAAGTGCTGACACGTCCATCGGCATCGGCAATACTCTCCCGATCGGCAATCGGCAACATCTCCCAATTAGCGACCTTGTGCTGGTAACCGTCTTCACAGATCATTCCTAACCGGCAACCACCCTTTATCGGCAATCGACAATGACCCCTCATCGGCAATCGACAAGGACTCTTCATCGGCAATCAGCAATGACCCCTCATCGGCAATCGGCAAGGACTCTTCATCGGCAATCAGCAATACTGTCAGCAATTAGCAATTTCATAGCTTAAGCTTTTCCCCAATTAACCTTTGTCGGCAAGAACCATCTAGTCTCCATCGGTAGCACACTTGGCCTTCCTGCGATACTCCCATCGGTAATATTGGCTCATACTTTACCGATGCCGATGGTAAACGGCTGCTGACCAGTCATACCTTAGCTCATCTGACACGTGCTGAAAAATGGTGTCAACACCGAGGCTCTTCCTTCCAGGGAGCCTCAGCGTAGATTGAACAATGCGATGAGGGAAGTAGTAAAGAAGGAGGTCTTAAAACTCTTGCACGCGGGGATCATCTACCCTGTTCCTCACAGCGAATGGGTCAGCCCCGTGCATGTTGTGCCTAAGAAGGCAGGTATGACGGTCGTTCGAAATGACAAGAACGAGTTGATTTCTCAACAAACCATCACGGGTTGGAGAATGTGTATAGATTACCGAAAACTTAATAAGGCTACAAAGAAAGATCACTTCCCGCTACCCTTCATTGATGAGATGTTGGAGCAGCTTGCAAAGCATTCTTTCTTTTGTTTCCTTGATGGTTATTCGGGATATCATCAAATACCAATCCACCCCGATGATCAAAGTAAGACTACGTTCACATGCCCCTATGGAACATATGCATACAGGCGAATGTCATTCCGCCTATGCAATGCTCCTGCCTCTTTTCAGAGGTGCATGATGTCCATTTTCTCCGATATGATCGAAGAAATCATGGAAGTTTTCATGGACGACTTCTCTGTCTATGGAAAGGCTTTCGATGATTGTCTTGAGAATCTAGATAGAGTCTTACAAAGATGCGAAGAAAAGCACTTAGTCCTGAACTGGGAGAAATGCCACTTCATGGTTCGCGAAGGCATAGTGCTAGGGCATAGAGTGTCCGAATGTGGGATAGAAGTGGATAGAGCTAAGATAGAAGTCATAGAACAACTTCCACCTCCCACGAATGTCAAGGGAATCCGTAGCTTCCTTGGCCACGCAGGCTTCTATAAGCGGTTTATTAAAGATTTCTCTCAAATCACCCGTCCTCTAACAAACCTGCTAGCCAAGGATACGCCCTTTGACTTCACCGATGAGTGCCTAGATGCTTTCTACATTCTCAAGAAAGCACTCGTCTCAGCTCCAATCATTCAACCCCCTGATTGGACGCTCCCCTTTGAAATAATGTGTGATTCTAGTGATTATGCTGTCGGTGCGGTATTAGGCCAAACCAAAGATAAGAAGCATCACACTATTTCATATGCTAGCAAAACCTTAACAGGGCCACAGATAAACTATGCAACAACTGAAAAAGAGTTGTTGGCTGTAGTATTTGCTATAGACAAGTTTAGATCTTACTTAGTTGGAGCAAAAGTAATTGTTTACACAGATCATGCTGCTCTTAAATACTTGCTCACTAAGAAAGATGCTAAACCACGTTTAATACGATGGATCTTACTACTCCAAGAATTTGATATTGAAATCAAAGATAAAAAGGGAGTAGAAAATTCTGTTGTCGATCATTTGTCTAGAATGCAATTCAAAGAAGCACAGGATTTGCGCATCGATGATTTCCTCAGAGATGAGACACTCCTCAAGGTAATGGACACCAACCCCTGGTATGCAAATATCATCAACTTTATGGTTGCAGGCCATGTCCCACCAGGGGCAGATGTGAAGAAACTAGTACAGGAGAGTCGGGTGCATCTCTGGGATGAGCCATACCTCTATAGAGTATGCAATGATGGATTATTGAGAAGATGCGTACCTATGGAGGAGGCGATCAAGATCATAGAAAGATGCCATGGGGCAGAGTATGGAGGTCACTATGGAGCATTCATGACTCATGCTAAGATTTGGCAGAGTGGGTTTTTCTGGCCAACCATGTACAAGGACACTCATGACTATGTCAAAAGGTGTGCAAGGTGCCAGAAGCACAAGAACATCAATACCCGAGATGCTATGCCACTCACCAACAACCTACAACTCGAGCTCTTTGATGTATGGGGCATCGACTACATGGGGCCCTTTTCTTCATCAAAAGGTTATGAGTATATCTTAGTGGCGGTGGACTATGTGTCCAAATGGGTAGAAGCATTACCCTACCGCAAAGCCGATGCAACCAATTCAAAGAGAATGTTCCAAGAAGTGATATTCCCCAGATTTGGAACCCCAAAGTTAGTCATAAGTGACGGGGGATCTCACTTCATTGATAAAGGCTTCTACCAGTTCCTCACGAAACAAGGAATCCAACACAATGTTGCAACTGCCTATCATCCTCAAACAAGTGGTCAAGCAGAAACGTCCAATAAACAGATCAAGAACATTTTGCAGAAGACCGTGGATGAGATGGGTACAGCTTGGTACCACAAGCTGCCAGATGCACTTTGGGCATATAGGACCGCATACAAGACTCCAATTGGTATGACACCATACCAACTTGTATACTGGAAGACATGCCATTTTCCTGTGGAATTGGAATTCAAGGCACATTGGGCAATCAAGAAATGGAACATGGATCTGCCAGTTGCTGGAAAGTACAGGAAGATGCAAATCTCTGAACTAGAAGAATGGAGAGAGAAAGCATATCACAATGCCAGGATATACAAGGAGAGAACCAAGAAATGGCATGACAAGAGAATCAAGGTCAAGGAATTCAAGCCAGGGGACAAGGTTTTATTGTTCAATTCAAGATTCAAGCTCTTCAGTCATGGGAAGCTTAGAAGAAAATGGGAAGGGCCGTACCTCGTCGTCAACGGCGCGACTCATGGAGCAATCACACTCCAGGACAACGACGGCAACATCTTTAAGGTAAATGGCCAATGTCTCAAAATTTTCTATGAGCATCAAATTCCTGAACATGAAATTGATATTCTAGATTTTTTTCTTAATCCAAATTAGAACTAAAATCTACATGTTTAACTTTTTTGTTCAAGTTTCGAAAATGACCCTAGAATTAGCCTAGACTTAGCCTTGACTCCCCCTAGTGAAAGGTCGGCCCATTTGGCCTCTAAGGTGGATCGGCCGAACCTGTCTTTGGGCCAAACAGCCCGAAACTTAACGAGCTGGCTCACCTGACCCTAACACGTCCAGTTCCTGGTTCGGTCGGACCGAAACTTTCAAAAAGGGATCGGCCGATCGTGGTTCGAACTGGTTCAAACGTCCCGTTGCACAGGAATGTTGGGCCAACGTTCTCCCTCGGGTTTCATCGCGATCTGAGCGAAAACGAAGGCCCTGAACGTTGCTTCTCTTCTTCTTAACCCCCTCTCCTTCTTCTTCCTCCTTCCACCTTGCTTTCTTCCACAACCAGCACCACCACACCACTCTTTGCAATCCTCCACACATTCTTGATCACCTCCATGGCTCCACCACACAACAATGGCAAGGCATCGCTCGTTCCGTTCGACAGAAACCCTTCCAAGGCCCAAGAAGACATCAACGTCGACGCCATGGCACCACCACCGGCAGAGCCTATCACCCCTGGGGGGGTCGGCCGACCGGGGGGTGGAAGTCAGAGCGAATGAGAAGCATCGCTCGGTCGATGTCTCCGCGCCGCAACTTGAACAAGCCCGCTGCGCGACCAGTGACGCCCAAAGGCCAACCACTGGCCAATTGGGGGTGAAGAAGGCCCCCGTCTCCTCCTCCACCGACGGCGACACAAGCACCGGCTACACCCACTCCTACTCGCCGTGAACACCGCCATGGATGCGCCTCCAAAGGGCCAATGGTGGACTGGGGAGGGGCAAGGTGCTCGTTCCTCCTCTCACCTCCGAGGAGCGGAGGGAGGGGGTGCGCAGATCGCTTGAGACGGAGGAGTCTCGCAAGTCCGTTCAGCGAACTAGCAACCCGCCGTCGATCTCCGGTCCTCCTGGCCAGTTCGATGATGAAGATGAAGAAAGTGACATGGAGAAGCTGCTTCGCATAGTGGCTAGGCTTACAGAGAATAATACTAAATTAGTAGAGCATGCAGCAGAGGAGAGGATGACACGCCTTGATCTTGAGGATAATTTTAAGGCTCTTCGCATTAGCACCAATGCGAAGATCAAGCGCCTAGCCCAATCCATCGAGAGAGAGGATCTCTTTGCCCCTCCTTCTCCATAGATCACTAGTTCAAAATAAGATAAGCACTTAGGTTTATTTTCCAATCACTTAGGTTTATTTCCTAGTTTATTTTATGCATTTCCCTTTCTAACAATGTAATGTGTGCCTATAACAAGTTTGAATTGAATAAAATATTTGGTTTTGCTGGTATTTTGCCCAGCAGAACCTCTGCATTTGATGTCTTCTCTGTCACTGAATGCAGCATGCTTCGAAACAAGTATGGAGGAGGTCGGTCGACACTCCAACTTGTCAAACCACCAAAATGATCACTGAATCATGCTGAACACGTCCATGACATGTACCAGAAAAAAATTGGACCGAAATGGCCACTTTTGTGGATCGGCCGATCCACGTTGGAGGCCAAAATTAAGAAAGTTCAGAGAACATCAACATTCAGAGGTAAGGGATCCAAATGCAGAGTTCGAAGTGGCCAAACAGCTCCAAGAAGTGCTCGTCCGACCGTGCTTCTAGGGCCTGGACCCACCAGCCAGCGTCCTTTCGACTTTAAACACATATCCTGACTGGTTTGCAACGTCTGTCCCCTTTTTTTCTCTATGTTTTTATTTATTTACTCATTTTCTCTTTCAAAAATGCAAATAAAAATGAAATAAAATAATTCCTTCATGAAATTTATCACTTAGATTAAATTCCTTTTAATATTGAATAAAATAAGAGATTGCTTCCGAAATTAAAATTTTGAAAAGTGACATGATCTATGATGTTTAAAGGGCAAAAGCGTCATAAAGATAAATTCTTGCTTTTTGCTTATGCTAGTGGGAAAATACTTTGATAGGAAGATCATATGGACTAAGTTGTTGTTTAATGTGATATAGTCTCGGCTCATGATTCATACCCTTTCTATTTAATGTCTTGGAGATTTGTTTTTGAAAATGTTATAAAACCATAATGTCACTACTCCTCTATAGTGAGAAATATCCTACCAAAGCCATAAATGCTTATGCAAGTTCAAAACCTTCCTCATATGCTTCTTGTAATTACTTTGAGTTTTGTCAAACCTTGTGACTCTTGTTGAGAATTATGTCATAGTTCAAAGATTAAGATCACGCACACGCTACATATACATGCTGCTTCTACACTGGAAGTACGCAAAAACATGCCTTACATTTCCACATAGTTCATACTCCATGTTCTAATAGAAATTCTCTCTCTAGTTTATGTTGTTGTTAGTAAATGAGACATAGACTATGCAAAATTATGAAAAAAGGGGCACATGAAGGTCCCAAGTTTTAAAATGATGATGAGCAAATCAAAGCTCATAGAAAAAGAAAAGATAGCTGTCTCAAAATTATAAGTTAGAAAGAGAGATCTTATAAAGGAGTTTTGATCTTTCGCCATGTTTCCACACACATGCACATCTTGATCTAGGATTATGACATTTTTCTCTTTGGATCCTTGTTTTGACTTTACAATATAAGTGATGCAAGTTTGCTATAATGTTCATCCCTACCTGAGTTCCAGATAAGCCATATAGAAATAGGGAGATACAAAGAAGGCAACCTCTTTTATGCCTTGCTAAGGAAATATACACATGAGTGACTTAGAGTACTATATGAGGAGTAAGATGACTTATGAGATTTCTTTTGAAAAATTTATCAAAAACTCCAAGTACTAAAATTTGAAGTGGGAAGATGACTTTGCCTTGAGAATTGTTCCATTTCTCAACTTCCTAAGGATATATGTTAGCCAGTACCACATATCCCATTAGTATGACAAAATTTCTTGAGTGAATCTTTATGCTTGCTTTATTCTTTGAATAGCATAGACTTGTTATCTTTTAACCTTTACTCGAGGATGAGCAAAGAGGTAAGTATGGGGGATCTTCTTGACGGTAATTAAGAGCTAATTTGTAACCATCCAAATACTGTCAACATCTTCATATCCAAAGGAAAACAGAACATAATCTGAATATATTGTGCCAAATAAGTGGTTCCACATGTCCCATGAATATTTGATGCAGAGAATGACAATTGGGGACATTTGGGAGCCAGTGGGCCCACACAGGGGGTCGGCCGACCACCTTGTGGGGCCACTTGGCATCCCAAGCCCCCATGATCCAAGATCCACCCTTTGGAACACTCTCTACCCTTGGATCACAGTGTATCTCCTCCCAATGGTCCAGATTCACATCACAAGGATCCATGGGCCCACATCAATGACATCAGCGTGACAACTCAACTCAGAACCGAGATCCAAGGCAGATGACAGGTAGGACCAGTGGCCAGGAAGTAGAGGTGGGCCAGAGACCCTGCATGGGTGTCGGCCGACCCTATGGTTGGGCCCACAGGGCCACCACTTAGCCCCTGACTAATGAGCCACCATATGGAAGGCGGTGGAGGGCCCACAGGCCAGTATGGGTGGTCGGCCGACCACCCATATGGTGGTTTCACCCCCCCCAACCGACTCACCCACTCCCCACATCAACACCCTTGATCCTTAGGCGGTTCTGAAGTCAGTTGGATCTAATGGTGGTTGATGAAGGTGACGCGGATCGCTGATGTGGCACCGGAGTAGCCTCTACTCCACCTCTAGCTATAAATAGACCCCTAGAGCTCCCTTCTCATTCATGCCTCATTGGAGAAACACTACTCCTTAGTCTCTTAGCGGAGCTCTCTAGTAGTAGTGCTATTCTGGTTGGGGGAGAGTAAAGGAAGTCTTTTGGAGAAAGCCCCGGGCCTGTCGGGAATCTTCTCTGGAGCTCTTCCTCAGCGGATGCGAGTCTCTTGTAAGTTTAGCACTTGTAAGTGACTTCTTCTGAGTTCTTTATAGTATTCAGTATTCTAAGTATGGGTTAGCTGTTATACACCTTTTCCTGCTTGTCCATCGCTTTATTCTAAGTAAAGTGCTTTAATCTTAGGCCAAGGTTAAAGTAGTAAGAAACAATGTAGACGTGGTGTCTAGGCTAGATCTTACCTTTGTAAACCGCTTATCGCGTGGATTGTTCATGGATGCTAGTAGAAAGTGACAGCTCTATCTAGCATTTGTATTCCACCACACGTGTCAGATAAGTTTTCTTAAAAGGTAAGGCTTCAATACAACTTGACGGCGCGGTCCGGTAGGAGTTTTGTCCTCCTACTGATCTATCCCGTCGCCTCCTACAAGAGAAGGGCTGATAAAGCCAGTATAACCAGCTATACCTTGTTAGTCTACTTTTCTATATCGAACCTCTCTTCCCAGTTATCATAGTCTCCCTTGATCCATCATAGGACATACCTGCATTCCTAGTTAGATCACTACTCGTTCCCTGTGGATACGATACCTAGAACACTCCCGGTGAAAGCTACCTTGACAACCGTACGCTTGCGGTCTTTTTCCGTTTGCCACCTTTGGTGTCAACACCACCACCACCACCACCACCTCCGATCACACCGGAAGCGTTCTTTGGTCAGTTTCTGGGCAGCCAAAGAAGTGTGGAGAAGATGCAGCGCCAGATGAATGAGACCTTCTGCAACATCGCTGCCAACACGGCTTAGCAGCACAGGCAGCAGCAAGGGCCAGCACCTAACCAGTACAGTTCATATAAGGATTTCATGGACACCCGCCCTCTGATCTTCAAGGAAGCTACTGAACCGCTGGAGGCAGATGAGTGGCTGCACTCCATGACACAAAAGTTCTGACTTCTGCGCCTGACGGAGGAACTAAAGGCGGAGTATGCCACGCACAGGCTAAAAGGACCGGCAAGTATCTGGTGGTCCCAATACCGCGATAACTTGCCTGCTAGCACTGCGGTCACATGGGATCGGTTCTTCACTGCTATCTGCCGTCACTACATCCCAGAAGGTGTGATGGAGATGAAGCTCACTGAGTTCATGAGGCTCGCTCAAGGTACCAGGTCAGTGACAGAATACCTCACCAGCTTCAACAGGTTGGCTCGCTATGCCACCGACTTCGTCAACACCGACGCTAAGAAGATCGCAAGCTTCAAGAGGGGCATGAATGCAACTCTTCTGTCTAAGATGGGAAACATCTACCGCCTCACCTTCAGCGACTTCATCAGTGACTGCTTGAACCAGGAGACCAACGACAACAGGTTGCTCGCAGAGATTCATCGTCGAGTCCCAGAGGGAGGATCCCACCAGAACAGGGGTCCTAATGCCTCAAGGCCAGCGTTTCGTCCACCACAGGCTGGTGCTTGGTTCCGACCACCTCAGGGGAAGATGACCAATGCTCGTGCTCGACCAGCTTACCAGAGGCCTTTCACTGCACCTCTGCCACAGAACAAGGACAAGGCTGGAGGATCTGGAATTGGAGGGCAGAAGACGACCTATGTTGTGGGGCCATGCTACAATTGTGGTCAAATGGGGCACCTGTCTCGTTTCTGTACAAAGCCCAGGAAGCAGTACAATCAACAGAAGGCTCGCACTGGAAACGTCCACCACACCACCTTGGAAGAAGTGCCGGAAGGAGAACCCATCACAGCTGGTACGTTCCTCATTAATCAATGTCCTATGGTTATCTTGTTTGATTCTAGAGCATCGCATTCATTCATAAGTGGGAACTTCATGTTGCGGAGTCAGCAGAAGGTGGTAGAATTGGAAAAGGAGTATCAGATTAGTGCAGCTAGAGTTGTACTATATACTCGTAAAATGGTAAAGGATGTAGAAATTACAATGGGGATGACATCGGTTAATGTCAGCCTCATTGTAATACCTGAGCTAGGTCTGGATGTCATTCTTGGAATGGAATGGATGAAAGCTTGGAGAGTGTATCTAGACATAGCCCAGCGTGCAATATCTATCACCAACCCCCAGAATGGAGCCACTTTTGGAATCCTCTTACCTAAGAATCCGAATCAGTTGGGAGTCATGTTTGCCATCACCGCAGAGTTGTTGGATAAGATTCCTATAGTTTGTGAGTTTCCGGATGTGTTTCTTGACGATCTTCCGGGATTACCCCCGGACAGAGATGTCTAGTTTGCTATAGAGTTGGCTCCCGGAACAACACCTATATCCAGGAGACCATATAGGATGCCACCCAACGAGTTAGCAGAACTCAAGAAACAACTCCAGGAGTTGCTAGAAAAGGGTTTGATCCGTCCGAGTTGCTCACCTTGGGGATGCCCCGCCATCTTTGTGAAAAAGAAAGATAAGACCTTAAGAATGTGCGTGGACTATCGCCCTCTCAATGCGGTTACCATCAAGAACAAATATCCGTTGACGCGGATTGATTTGGTTTTTGATCAGTTGTCCAAAGCTAAAGTGTTCTCCAAGATAGACTTACGGTCGGGTTACAATCAGATTAAGATCAGAAAAGAGGATGTACCCAAGACCGCTTTCTCCACGAGATCGGTCTCTTTGAATATCTAGTGATGTCCTTTGGGTTGACAAATGCGCCTGCGCATTTTATGTACTTGATGAACTCGGTGTTCATGCAAGAGTTGGACAAGTTTGTAGTGGTTTTCATCGATGACATCCTAGTATATTCGGAAAACGAGAAGGACCACGCAAAACACCTGAGAATAGTGCTGAAACAGTTAAGGGAGCATAAGCTTTATGCTATGTTTAGCAAGTGTTAGTTTTGGTTGACCAAAGTGCCTTTTCTAGGTCATATCTTGTCAGCAAAGGGTATCTAAGTGGACCCCTAAAAAGTGCAAGAAGTCATGAATTGGAAAGCACCCGTTTGACAACATTTTATCCCGGACTTTTTAGGATTGGCCGGATACTACCGTCGTTTTATCCCGGACTTTTCTAAGATAGCTAAACCCATGACAAGGTTAACGCAGAAGAACAAGAAGTTTGAATGGAGCCTAGAATGTGAAACAACATTCCATACCTTACGGACACTATTAACTACTGCACCGGTCTTGGGACAACCAAATCTGGAGGAACCTTTTGATGTGTTTTGCGATGCGTCAACCATTGGATTGGGATGTGTGTTGATGCAAAATGGAAGAGTCATTGCTTATGCCTCACGACAACTTCGACCTCATGAGGAGAATTACCCGACACATGACTTGGAGCTAGCAGCAGTCGTGCATGCTCTGAAAATATGGAGGCATTACCTATGGGTAATTTGTGTCACATCTTCACAGATCATAAAAGTTTGAAGTAGTTGTTTACCCAGTCTGAATTGAATATGAGGCAGAGGAGATGGTTAGAGTTAATCAAGGATTATAACTTGGAAGTGCATTACCACCCTGGAAAAGCAAATGTTGTAGCAGATGCTTTGAGCCGCAAATCTCATTGCAACTTGTTGCAACCGCTGTTAGAAGATGGATTTGATCTAATGCATCCTTTAGTGCTAAATAATATTGTTATCCAGTGTACCTTGGATAGTGATATTATTGAGGGACAGAAATCAAACAAAGAACTTATGCAAACTAAACAAGGTATCAATTCAATGTGGATGAGAAAGGAGTCCTTTGGTTCAATCAGCGTCTGGTAGTTCCTAAGGACCAGGTTCTGCGAGATAGAATTCTCAATGAAGCACATAACTCTAAGTTATCAATTCACCCTGGCAGTAGCAAGATGTATCATGACCTCAGAACCAGGTATTGGTGGTCTAAGATGAAGTTGGATATTGTTGAGTATGTCGCAAAGTGTGATACATGTTGTCACATTAAGGCAATACACATGAAACTTGCCACAGGGTTACCTACAACTCAAAAAGGAAATGACTCAATATGGGTTATCGTTGATCGCTTAACCAAGGTAGCTCACTTTGTACCAGTCAAGGTTACCTACCGACCACATCAGTATGCAGAGCTATATGTCCAGAATATTCTGAGGCTGCATGGTGTTCCCAAGACTATCATATCAGACAGAGGATCTCAATTCATTGCTCGTTTTTGGGAGCAGTTGCATAAAGAGTTGGGAACAAAGTTGATTCGAAGTTCCGCTTATCACCCTCAAACAGATGGACAAACGGAACGAGTGAATCAAGTGTTGGAAGATATGTTGAGAGCATGTGTTGTGTCAGCAAAAGGATCGTGGGAGAAATGGTTACCTTTAGCAGAATTCTCCTATAACAACGGTTACCAAGAGAGCATTAAGATGGCACCGTTCGATGCTTTGTATGGACGAAAGTGTAGAACCCCTGTCAGTTGGATTGAAGCAGGAGACAAGGGATTCTATGGTACGGATTATGTGAAGGAGGCAGAAGAGATTGTTCGAGATGTTCAACAACATATCCGTGCAGCTCAGTCTCGACAGAAAGGATATGCTGATCAAAGGAGGAGACCTTTGGAGTTTCAAATTGGTGACTATGTGTACCTTAAGGTATCACATATGAAAGATGTCCGCCATTTTGGAATTAAGAAAAAGTTAGCACCCCGATATGTTGGACCCTATCGGATTGTTGCGAAGAAGGGCACGGTAGCTTACCAAGTACAGTTACCTCCAGAGATGAGTGCTATCTTTCCAGTGTTTCACGTATCTCAGTTCAAGAAATGTCTTCGAGTTTCGGAAGAAGCAGTACAGAGTTTCGACATCGCGATCAGATCAGACATGGAGTACTTTGAGAGGCCAGAAAAGATCTTGGACACAAAAACCAGAGTTACCAGAAACCGAGAAGTGAAGACTTTCAAGGTTCTTTGGAGTAATCATGGTCCGAACGATGCAACCTGGGAGACCGAGGCCTACCTAAGCGCAAACTATCTCGTTTTTAAGGGGGGAAGGGCTGTGACACCCTGTGTCAAGCTTTGCATTAGGATCATCATTAGCCTAAGCATAAGCAGTGCATTGCATTCATGTTTACTTATGCCATCATTTCATGTGTGTTTATTTATATCTATTACACTAGAAATGGATAGATGTTTTGTGCTCTAAATCTTGATCAACATGTTTAGCTAAGTTTGCTATGCTTAGAATAAAGAATGGTTTGCTTTTATGATTAATTACCCTATATAATTAAGCTTAGTTTAATTGTTAAGAATAAAAGTTTTTCTTTTCTAAAAATGGCTTAAGTAGTTTTTTTAATCTAGAACCTTGTATAATAATGGTTTTCAGAAAGTATGACCTACATGAAAAGTGTAGAGAATATTATTCTGAACAACTTTGGTTTAAGTTTTAATTCTTAGTTTGGAGTTTTTGAACCTATTTTGAAGTAAATTCAGTTTGAAACAAATAGCAGAAAATAAAAAAGGGAAAAGAAATCGGAAACAGGCCGAGTCCAGCCTTTTGGCCCACTCGGCCTTGCCTGTGGCCCGCTTTCGCGCACGCGCGCACAACCGCTGCTCCCGCGCCCGCGCTTCGCACGCGTGACGCACGCGCACCGCACGCCTGCGTGCCCGCGCCCGCGCCCGACACCGGCCGCACCGTACGCCGGCAGCCGCGCCGCGTGGCGCGTGCCGCTCGCTGACACCCTGCGCCGACCAAACCGCAGCGCCACTGCCACTGCATCTGCCGCGCAGAGCGCAGTGCCACGCCGCGCTTTCACCTCGCTGTCGCGTCGCCTTTACAGCGCCTGCCGCTGGCCAGCGCCCCACCATGTCTCGATCGCGTCTGAGTGCGTATCCATGCTAACGGCGCTAGAGCCAAGAACACTCAGTGCGCAGCCGCTGCCGCCTCTGCTTCGCACGCCGTAGACGCGCAGCGCCACTGCCGCCGAACCGTTGCGTCACCTTAGCACTGCCGCAGCGCTAGCTCCGACCATCAGCTACGCCCCGTCACAGTCGCGATCTATTGCGAATCCGCCCTAACGGCGCGTAGACCAAGAGCCGCTCTTCCTCACGCGCTCTCGCCCTCTCGCGTCGCGCCGCAGACACGCAGCACACGCCACCGCACTGTCGCCGTTGCGTCCCGGGCCCCAACGGCCGCGCCGGTCGGCCATGACCGCGCCAGAGGGAGCACCTACACCCCCTCTCCCTCTCGCAACCGCAAACACTCAACCTCATTCACTCTCTCGCTCGCTCGGCCTCTGCTCTCGCCGCGCCGAGCGCCTTGAGCACCGCAACACACCCTTCATCAATTCGCCACCATCCGAGCTTCTCTGCTCGATCCATCTCGCACACCGCTTCTCCGCCTCGCACACGCCCTGCTCGCCTCGCCTTAGCCAGTCGAGAACTCCTCTCGCCAGAACGCCATCACCGTTCCTCGGCCATCAGTCGCCGCCGCAAGCACCGCACCGCATTCCCTCTCCTCCGATCCGACTCCGTCGCCTCCATCTCCGTGGAAGCTTCACCGGAGGTAGTAGAGGTGAGAACACCCTTCCTCTAGCACTCTTTCACCCTGGAGCAACGCAGCGCTGTTGGTCGTGCGCCATTGCCGCTACTGCAGAGCTCGCACGTGGCCGGACCTCCTCGGAGCTCCCCCGGCTCAACCAACACTTGCTTTGCACTCACCACACCACCATGGTGCTCACGCAACCGCTAGCCTAGCATAGCACCGCCAGTGATCACCCCGCCGCGTCACACCGCCACGTTGCGCCGCCACCTCACGTCGCCGACCACTTTCACGGCCGTGCTGGTTCAACCAACACCACCAATCGTTTCGCGATGTCACCCCGGGCACGCCAAGCCTAGCCTCACCGCCGGCAAGCTCGCCGCCGGCGAGAAAGCACCGGTCAGCGCCATGCTTTGCTCGCTGCTCACCGACAGGTGGACCCGAGTTGACCGCCGGGCCCCGCCTATCAGCCGCTCCCGCGTGCACTGGGCCGAGCCCAACACTGTTCACCGTGGGCCGATTCCAGAAATGCTTTTCCTTTTATTCATTTTTAGTAAATGTGGTAATGCTTGTTTATTTAATATCTGGAGTTTGGTAAATCCTAAAATAATGAAATAAATTGTGTTAGGCTCTATAAATGAAGATCTTCTTGTTAAAAATATAAAAGTAATTTTTGGAGAATGTCTTCAGTACTAATGTTTAAATAATCCTTTTCTGCCTTTATCAAAGTTAAATGTGTTCCTGCATAAAATGATCAGATAAAAATGTGAGGTTTTGTGCTAGCTCTGTTATCCTGTGTAGAAGGTAGGAAAAATATGAGTTGCCATGTTTCTGTGGAGAATTTATTTGTTAGCAATTAAAATGTGTTTCTGCTATTTTCTTAGATTAATTCCTATGGTAAATATGTGCATGTATAAAATATGAAACTTTTTGGGTAGTCTCTGGATGTCATGCTCTGTCTATGAAAAATATAACATGTAGGGTGTTGTATTGCAGAAAATATACTTGTAGTTCAAGTGTCCTTTTCTAGGGTTTTCTTTGGAAAATCATATAGAAAATAATCTGGTAGTGTTGATCATGGAACTTTCTTGATAAATATGTTTCTGAGTAAAGAACATGTTAAAAATAATAAATAGCATGTTTCACTCTGTTAGCCAGTAGGTCTAGTTCAAAGTGCTTTTTCTGCATTTAAATTCATCTTTTTGTATCTGCTAGTTGGTAGCTTTGCGTTAAGTGAATTTCTGCAGTAGTATCCTTTAAGCCTGCTCTGTCCCCTGTAATTTTTGTTGATTTTTCTGAGCAGTTTATAATAGGCTTGCTGTGTAAAGTGGAACTAGAATGAATATTAGGTTAACTCTAAAAGCAATCTTTTAGTGTTTTAAATCTTGTTCAAGTATCATCCCTGCACCATCAAGTGTAATTATATGCATTTCAAACATTTAGGATCAGTGGAGGAACACCAGGTGCCACTTCCAGAAGCAGAAGTCCAGGAGGTGCAGGAGTTGAACGAGGAGTTCCCAGAGCCAGAAACTAACCTCCCCGAGTGCCCTGATCACCAGCCCTCCACCTTCACTCAAGGCAAGCCCCGAAGCATCTTTAAGCCTCCCAATATTTACAATTAATCTACTTGAGTATTTTATCCTGTGATGCATTAGGTGACAGGAGTTGATTGAATCCCAGTTGATGCATTACCTTCCTTGATATTTGAATTACCTACCTTGTTACCCTGTTAATAAAAAGTAAAAGCAACCGCTTAGCCTACTTAGAATAAATGGTTACATTTATATTTATGTTCGTATTATCCCATGGGGATAGTACCGATCATGGTTGGCTATATTTTGCTATCACGGGAAAGAATCAATGGTAGTAATGAAGTGCGGTCAACTAGAAGGCAAGGGCACCAAGTGGTTTAGACTTGGGGGCAGTCCGTCCGTTGGATCGTATAGGTTTGTATACGATGGTGGCACTCTTACATCTTTGAATGCGCCCTTTCACATAGGGGCCGTTGCGAGTATCGACCCCGAAGCCGAGTAAACACTGTCCGGGCCAATTCTCAGCCTACTTTTAGCACCCTCTAGTTTGGAGATACGACCTGCCCCGTGGTGGCCAACTGATTTCTCCAATTGGGTGGAGTACTCTGAGATCGCGGCGGTACTACCTGGACTTTGTTGAGCGGTAACCCAATGCATGGACCCGACGGTGAAAGTGTGGGCGTGTGTTAAAGGTAATCTTGCCAGCTGGTTGTATATCAATTCGAGTCGTCGCCTCCCACCGGATAGTGGGGGATTATGCTGAGCTTCACCACGGTACAACTCCATGTGACATCATAATGGTTCTACTAAAATATTGATGAAGGAATTGGATATATATTATTCTATTGATTGCTTAGATCAAGTGTGTGCTCTAGTTCAGCTGCAAACTTAGAGATAAATAATAGGATGGAAAATGGCTGCTCTCTAATCTTTAAGTTTCATATTGTTTGCGTTTCCGCAAAAGCAAAGTTTATCCAGCTCCACATATTTAGCCATGTATATCCTTGGAGTCTTTATTTTTAGTTAGACGGGTAAGTCTAGCTGAGTACATTCCCGTACTTAGGGTTTATCCCGTTTGTTGCAGATGGCCAAGTATACTAAGGCTATTGTAAGCACTGTCTCTATCCTGTCGAAGGAGAAGAGGAGTAGGCTCTGGGCAAGGTCTTCTGCGAGCTCATCTTTTGCTGTTGTCGGACATGGTCTCGTTGGCACCCCTATCTATTAATGGTATTAGCATGGAGTAAAACTTTGGGTTTGAGTTTCAAAGCAATGTTTTATTTGGCCACGTGTGTTGTGGCATGAGTGCTACTTTATTTGGAACAAAGTGTTGTAATAACTTTATTTCGTACTTCCCGTATTTTCATTTAATTTGTTGGCTCATTCGAATGTGCATACCTGAGTTTGCGCGATCTGGGTTGGATATACGATTGTTAGAAATCCTTCGAGATTTCCGAACTACCGGGATTATATGGGCTCAAGTGCTTTAAGTGGCAGTTAAATCGGCTCCTTGGGTACTTGATCTCTTATAATTTGGACGGTTCTGCCACATAGACAATGAAAAGTATCTAAGTTGTAACTCTTGTGATTAAGTGTGAACCTTCATGTGCTCACATTTTTTTTGAATTTATTTATGTAACTAATATCTAAGTAAACCTAAGTGAATAAGGATACTTACCTAGGTACATGGGGGTGCTATCCCCCAAGCTGGATGTTGACATAGTCATTCGTTTAGACAGTGCAGACTTACTTCACTTCTCTGAGACTTCAAAGATGATAGTTGATGTAGTTGTACTTCTCAAAGTAGATGAAGTTATCTAATCCTATCTAGTCTTTCCAAATCCTGCTAAACTCAAATAGACAACAAAGCTCGTGGAACAGATTAAGCGTTAGCGGTAAACCATTTATGCCTTGATTGTCTAGAGCTTTGCAGAATTCGAGTATTCAAATATATATTTTTAGATTTTCAATTTTATATGCAAATGACTAATGCAATAATTTTTTATGCCTCCACAGTAAATAGTTAGAAGACTTATTCACATGGGGCTTAAAGGTTTTTTTTATGATGCAATGCAGTGCAATAATATAGATATGCTATGATAAAGATGATTATGCACTAGATTAGACTAAGAATGATATATGAATAGTGCCATAAATACTTATGGAAAGTAAATATGCTAGAGTGCAACTAATGCAATGCATAGAAATAAGTATGTAGATAACTTACCGAGTTTACCTTCTGGCTGAGGTTCGGAGATTTAGGTCCGTCGAACCGGGCCTCTCTTCTGGCTCAAATGTCTTAAGGAGCATGGTCCACTCCCGATGAATACTTGGATGTTCATCTTGTGTGTTTCCGATGAAGTCTCATTCCTCTTCCACACTTCCTCAATCTGAGGTTCTGCTTCTCTTTCCTCTGTAGTAGGTGATACATCCTCTGTTGGTGGTACGACTTCTTACTTAGGAAAACTCTTATCTTTATTATTGAATTGATCTTCATATCTTGTTAAGTTTCCCAGATAGTCTGTCCATCCATCCTTGGAGGTTTGTTTCTTTTCTTCAGGAAATTGGAAATGGATCTCTCATGATTTCATGGAGATGATTGCACTAGTGGTGTTGAGGAGAGATCATCCTCGAATGAGGTGGACTTCATCTTCATCTCCCATATCTTGAACCATGAAGTCGGTGGGAACATAGTGATCTCTAATTGTGATGTCTTTTGTTATTCCCTCCAGAAATCAGAATGATTGGTCTGCTAGCTGTAGCTGCACATATGTCTGGTACCGTGGTCTACTGCCATATAAATGTTGGTATGTCACCTTAGACACTATGTCACTACTTGATCTAATATTGCAGAATATGTTGTAGAATGTACTTTCCTTGATCTTGCAATCAATGGTAGGTATTCCTGGATCTCCCAGCTTAGCGAGGTATTGTGATAGAAGGAGTTGATCAAACCCTAAAGCGATAGTGTTGATCATCTACACAGAGTCTTCTCTTGGTTGTTGAGATTTATTCTTCCTCTCCTATTGTTGATGTTCTTCTTTCTTGTAGCAACAGTTGTATCCTCGTAGATGTATGGCCTCTTAGGATGAGTAAGAGCCTTGAGTGTATGCTTCATGAAAGTGAATCTCTCCTTCTCATCCTTGATAGTGAAACAGATCTTGGTGCTATCCGTGTAGACGATGGCATTATCTATTCTTATGAATGATCATCCCAAGATAATGAGTGCTTTCACATCTCCGCATGTTTCTTCAATCACAAGGTTTTACCCGTACGAATGAGTGTCCAACTCGTATGCTGACATATTAAGGATTTCCTTGGGATAGCATAGTGTCTGATCTGCAAGCTTTACATGATGTTGACACTTTCTCCAAGGTTACAAACAACTTCTTCAAGAACTCCCTTGGGATAGCATAGTGTCTGATCTACAAGTTGGCATGATGTTGACACTTGCTCCAAGGTCACAGACCACTTCTTCAAAAGTGTAAGCTCCAATGGAGATTGGAATGATAGGTCACCCTGGATCTCCTTTCTTCATTGGTAGGATGTCATCCACCCATGCTCTTGATGGCATGGTGAAGAAGTGTCCTGCTCATAGAAACAAGGCAAAGATCAAGTGCATGGGCTTTGCTGGTGGAAAAACACCAACAGAACCAAAAGTTTATTCATTCATCTCTAACCTAAATATATTTGAGCAAGATTGAGTTGTATTTTATTTAGCCATGACATGAGTGATCAGATCAGAGGATGAGCATGAATGTAGTATTTTGACAACACATGGCTAATCAAATTGCTTCAACTCATGAAAAGATTGTCTAATTTATTTTTACATGATTGAGATTATCATATTTCAAGGTTGGATGTGCAACATTTTAGCTGGTTAAGACTGTGAGATTAAGAAGTGGTACTAGGATTAAGCTTTAAAGAACTAACATGTTGAGATAATCAGGTTGGATCAAGTAAAGTTGCAGCTCAAACATGTTTAGATCTTTATTTATGTGAATACCAGAATCAAAGAAAGTCTTTTAGAGTGATGCTTACTTACCTTTACCTTTGTCATTGGAGAATGATGGCATCGTACCTTCATGGGAGCTTCCCTTGATCAACTAGTTGTGCATTAATGACTTGTCTTCTTGTTCCACTTCTCTCTCATCCTTGTTCTTCCGATCTTCAATTTTTTTATTGATCTTGTCTTGAAGTTTTGTTTACCCTCTTCCATGGAATTGAGCGGTTGTAGATTTTGTTCTTTATCTTCTCCTTGCTCCATGGAATTCCTCTATGATGAATTAGTTGCATCTCTCTTGTGAAAATTGTTGAAGTTGATGTATCTCTCTTCATCTATGGTATGAGTTTATCTCAGGACTTCCCAATTTGATATTGAAAGTTTTCCTGTAGGGGTTAGTCCAACAAAATATCCAATATCTACTCTAGTATACCATCGGTTCAAAAATCAACCAAGACAAATCTAAATTAATTTAGGAAGACATTTTAACCTAAGCACCACGCTTAAATTAAAAAGCCTTTAGAAGTAATATCCAACTACCTTTGATTTAAACTAAGCACCATGCATAATTTAAAAGGTATATGAAAATACTTCAAAACCTAAACATATACTATGGCAGACAAAGGTAGCATGAAAGTATTATGGAGATTTACTCAAGTGAAGATGAAAGAGCATGATTAGCAATTTAGTAGTTTGAGCATGCCTTAAAGTTAGGTATAATTAAGATGTTGTAGCAACATGGAAAAAGGTGTTTTTACGATGGGTTATCCCCCAAGCTTGAATTTTGCAAAAATCAAGATTGGATGAATGAAATTCAATGTTGCATAATGATTGGTTGGACATACCTTATGCTTGTCATTCCTTCATTCTTTCTGTTCTTTACCTGGAAAGGTTAGTGACAAAAATACCCAAAGGAATATAATCATATATTTCTATTCTCACTTTACAAGGGTAGGCAACAAAAAAGGTGAACACTTATGTTAGGATCTGAGAGGTGCTTGTTTTAGGACACTAAACTTGTCCTTGGGAAACCTTTTAAGATGTGTTTTTAGTGAAACGGTTTCCCTACTATTACCTATCTCAAGATTTACACAACGAGGTCTACAATATTTATGATAAACATATGCATCGACAACCACCCTTTTAAAGTATTTATAAACAAAAAGTGTTAGGGTGTTGGAGATGTCAGGTGTGGTAATGATCAAGAGACCAATGGGTATGGGAGATCTCTCATATGAGCATGGGTTTAATCATATGGGTATGGAGTAGATTCCATGCTCATAGATGTCATCTTCCTCTCCAATCTCTATGGTTGATTCTAAATGGGTGTTCAAAATTCCACTTGGATTGTTAACTCTCAAATTGGTCTGTGTCACACCCAGTTTTAAAGAAAAAACGGGATGCAATAATCTTATGTGTGCCCAGAGATCAATCATACACATAAGCCGACAAATTATCAAAATTGTATCATCACAAGTGTTTATTACATAGCGAACAAGTATTTAAATAATGTTTATTACATAACAGCGGAAATATAAGATAACTCTCGCGAAGCTCCATAGCACAGGGACGTCAACTGGTTGACCCCAAACCTAGTAGTCCTCTGGATACTCCTCATAACTCTGATAATCTGGTACCCATTCGGGATTTTTATCCAAATATTGAAAAGAAAGAAAACAAGCGTAAGTACTTTCGTACTCAACAAGCATATATGGGGTTCATGAGGCTCAAAAAGTATGACACTGGTTTACTGCAATAATCATTTTTAATTTGCGACAAAACTCTATAAGTGGTAGATCAGAGTTATGCTTAAGCCCCCAAATTAAATTGCATGATCATGTAAACAAATGAACAAGTAACATAATATCATGATAAAGTGATTCATAATGATAAACAACAAGTAACCAAAGTTTCTGTGAGTTTTCTGGGCCGCTCATATCCGTGAGCACGACTGATATACCAGTTTTTAACAGTCTGCAGAGGTTGTACACTTTACCCATGAGTCGTGTTTGCCCAAATGCCTCGGGATCATGACTCCCTTAACACTACCGAGGTGAGCAGGCAGGGTACACTATGAAGTCTTTCAAAGGGGCTCGCTGACATACCACAGACAGTACGGATCCATGGGCAAGGGGTATACGGGAGCCCCGGGATTGTACACACACGCAGCGGTCCCCACTCCAGCCACAACCCGCAACCGCTCGACAATGGCAACTTTCGTGAATTGCCGCATGCGAGAAAGTGACCCTAATACTGAACTAAAGCCAGAGCCATATAGCCCTCATGGTTGTACTGTATGTCCCAGCTTTTGCTGACAGATAGAGTCCAAAATCCATGTTGCTAAAAAATCAAGTTTTACTTCATCATTTCATGTAGTCATTAATCAAGATTAAAGGATCATACTTATTTAAATGGAGCACTAGCAATAACTACCCATATGCAACGGTAACCCATAGGATTTCAAGGTTCAAGGTAATCAAATCTAGGTAAATCCTATGGTAACAATATTAGGCACATGCATATGATTTTATTGAAAACATCATGAATAGGACGTCAAGGAAGATCCCATATAATACTTGCCTTGCTCAACGGGCTCCTGCTGATCCTGCTCAAAGAGAAACTCCTGGTCACCCACGTACTGCTCACCGTCTGTACTCGATCACATCACATGCAGTCACACAGAGGCATCACATGCAAACAAACAAGGCTATAGATTAGAACAGTACACCAACCATAATAAAACAAGATTAAAAGTTTATAAAACAAATCTACGTCTCACTACGATCACATAGACGTTCGAATCACAAAAAACGGAACTATAACGAAGAAGATATGAATTAAAAAAGTTTCATAAATTAAACTGGAGATTAAAAAGGGATTAAGCGATTAGATGCTTTAAAAGTTGTCTAACATGAACTATGAACTAACTAACACGTAGATTACGTCGATACGAATCTAACGCAACTTGAATGGATGAAATCGGAGTTAAAATGAGCTTTTTATAAACATTTGAAAATGAGTGGCAATTCTGTAAATAGGATTTTCTATTTAATTTTGATTTAAAACAAAACCGAAAAGAATTGCGCCTTCCAGAACTGAAAGCGTAACGAGGGAATACGCCTTAGGACCGCGGGTTCAGACTTAGAAAAGGGCGAGGTCTCTTTTGCAAAACAGCGGCCGAAGGGGTACGGGGCGCTGTGGTCCATCCGATCCACGATGGATGGACGAGATTAGATCGGGGGGGAGGAAGGCGGCGCACGGCGGCCGGAGGCAGTGACGGCGGTGGCGCCATTGCCGGAGAGCGGCGGCGCAACGCGATCCGAGGCATCGGTGTACAATTCTCTGCGCAACCGGGACAGGAAGAGAGAGGGAGACACGGCGAAGATGATGGTGGGGTTGGTTGGACTGATCGTGCGCGGGAACGAGGCGTCCACGCGGCATAGCGGCTCGACAACGACGGCGATTGCGGACGGGGTGCACGCAGGCGGGACAGAGGGAACAGGGGGGTTTGTGAGCATCCTTGGAACGCTCTTACCGTCACGCGGCGCTCGGGGAGCAGTTGAACGGCGTGGAAGAGCTTGGCGACGCAGAGGCGGCGGCGGTGGCTCTGTGCTCGGTCGCGGTGGCGGCTGGGTGGTCTCTACAGTGCTCCGAGGGGTGAGGTGAGGGCGGAAAGGTGCGGAGGCTGAGCTTTTATAGCGCTGGGGAGTGCCGCAGGGAAGGAAAGGGATTACCGCGACATCAATCGCGCTCGGTCGAACGAGAAGTGCCGTCGCGCGGAAAGGAAGGGAGAGAGGGGGGAGAAAGGAAAGGGGCCGGTGGGTGTGCGGTGCTCGGCTCGGTATGCCGCAGGGAAGGAAAGGGGAGGGGGAATCCTGCTCTGATTCGGGATCGACCGAGAGGATCGTCGGCGCGGGAGAACAGGGAAAGCGGGGGAGAGAAGAAAGGAAAGGGGAGGAAGATGGTTCTGCCAGGTGGGGTCCACCTGTGAGCGCAGAGAGAGAGAGAGAGAGAGAGAGAGAGCTGGGCTCGTCCGTGCGTGAGGGGGAGGTGGGCCGGCCTGCGGGGACTACTGGCCCAAATAGAGAAAGAGGGGGAGGGAACTGGGCTGGGGGGAATAGGCCTGCGGGCCAAAGTAGCAGGGAGAGAGAGGAAGAGGGAATTTTGCTTTTCTTTTTATTTTTGGATTTTCCAAATAAATTTCCAAATGCACTTTTGAATTCAAGTTGAATTTTGCAAATTCCACACAATGCCAAATACTATGCATCATCATGAATGCAACAATCATGTTCCTACTGTGCTAACTTTTATTTTGTGAAAACTCATTTAATGTTCCCTAGGTTTAAAATGACCACACAAATGCATTTAAATTGCTTTTATTCTATTTTGAAAAATGCAAAAATTTAGGGTGTTACAGTCTGGTTTGGGGCGTCCTCTATACTTGGATGATTCATATTTTCAACTGGATTTAAAACTAAACCAAGCCTAGAGAAAGATTGCTCCCAAACCATGGCTATACAAGCAGGGCGAAGCTCATAGCAATTTATAAAAATAGGGTGTGAAGATGGTGGAGTCTCCAACAAGTCTCCCTTTGGAGTAGAGTATTTAGATATGTGGTAAGAAGAATATGGTAAGGTGAGAAAGATGGTAAAAGGGAAAAATGAAAAAGGTAGATGGATGACCATAGTTCGAAACTAGCACAACTACCATTCCCCGGCAGCGACGCCAGAAAGCTTGTTGGCATTTCTTAACGCACACAGATAAATCTGCAAGCGCATGGATACCGCTGTAGCTGTCACCCGTGAGTATTCCAACGGTTTTGATTTCCATGGGTAACGTGAAGTGTACTAGATAGGAACTAAGAGCGTCCAAGGATAGATAAGATAACTGGGTAGAGAGAGATTTTAGAGTTTTCTAAGGGGTTCTATCTAATCAAAGGCCCACTATACTCTACATACTTTGCAGTAATAGTACCTTCCCGACTCTCGATAAAGACTGGGAAAAAGGTAGTCGGGAGAGGTTGCCAAAAGCTCTACGAAAACACCAACCCGAACGTGGTGGACTACAAAGGCCTTACAGAGCTGTCACCCCTGGGGCTACCACAACTATCTGTAGGATTGGGCGCAAACTCAGGTAAACTCTAGTCTAGACACCACGTCTACACTATCGCTTACTACTCTAATTCAACATTTAAACTAGAGCATTCAATACGAGCGGAGATCCTGTAAATAGAATAAAGTAAGAACTAAAATAAGATACTTAGAAATAATAAATGAATAACCTGAAGATTGCTTAGAACCAGATGTTGCAAAGGTACAATGCTGAGGGAGATCCGACAGATCCGACTCCTCCTAGCTCTCTCCTCCTCTCTCTCACCTCTAATTACAACTAGATGAACTAGAACTAGAAGAACTAGATCTAGACAACTAGATGGACCTCTCTCCTTCTCTACATCTAATTGAAACCTTAGCTTTTGCTCTGGAGAAGAATAATGAGATGAGATGCTCCTCAGGGGGTCAGGGGCCTTGCTTATATAGCCTCCTCAAATGAACGTGGGCCGTCGGATCAAACCGACCTTAGGCGAAGGGTTTAGATTGATCCTCAAAGGCGGTGGAGCATAATCTGCAAACTTGAGCCTGATTGGCTGGAACAGCAGGGCGGGCGCCCTGACTCCGGGCCCGTTCCGCCTGCCGTTCGTTCTGGTGTCTCCTGGAACCTTCTAGAGTACAGAAAATTGTGCGGTTGATAATTATCTCTATGTAAACATGACATATGGGCCTGTTGGGGATATTACCTCGGCATATCCCCAGGGACCTATATGGGCCTCCCGACCAGGAGGTGGGCCAGCCCACAAGACGTAGACGTGTAGCACACGACGTGCACCGCACAAATAGTACCATACTGGCTACTTTACTTGTAACTCTGTCCCTTCGGCACATATAAGGAGGGACAGGGGACCCCCCAAAAGACGATCTCTTCACATCTTGTAATCTATCTTTCAGATCAATATAGCCACCAGAACATAGGACGTAGGGTATTACGGCGATTTGTCGGCCTGAACCTATCAAAATCGCCGTGTCTATGCTCTCTATGTTACGCTTGACCGTTGTTGCCACACCTCCGCCTACAGTCTACTACCGTACGGTACCCCCTAGGTAGACTGCGACACGTATTTCATCGACAGGGCCTTTCCTTGGTATTTTCTGACAACCCCCTGTAGAAACAAACATTCACCAACACTTGTGGAATTCTATTAGTATAAACCCTAATTCTATATATTGGTTTCATTTAGATCCTTTTCCTTGTTTAGTTGACGGTTAAAATTGGTACTTAAGGACCATCAACAACCCGCGGCCACTCGGCCACCGTCTTCCGCTGCCCGCTCCACCGCCGCGATGGCGACGACGCTGTGGCGTCGCGCCTCGCCGTGCTGGGCCACTGCCACCACGTCGCCATCGCGTGGCTCCTCGGCACCGCGTCGTCGCCCGACCGCACCACGTTGTTCCTTGCCTATGAGCTCGTCCCCGACGTGTCCCCGCTGTCCGTGCTCCTCCGGAACCCAAGAACCCATCCTTCACGCTGCTCGCGTCGTGGCACTCGCGCCTCCAGCTCACCACCGATGTCTGCGACGCGCTCCACTACATCCACCTCTAGGCCGGCACCGTCCATAACCGCCTCTCCGCGTCTTCCGTCCTCGTGTGCGGCGATGGGCCACTCCCGCATGCCAAGATTGTGCATTTTGGCGCCACCAACCTCACCGGCGAGCTCCCAGTCGACGATGACAGCGGTGGGTTGTCCAACGCCTCCTCCTCCTCATCCTCAGGCGGCGGCCACCGTCGCACTAGCAGCCGGGGGAGGCGGATCGAGGGAACGCGCGGGTACATGGCGTCAGAGCTGGTGGCGGGCGGCCCACCGTCGTGGAGGTCCGACGCGTTCGCGCTCGGAGTCGTGCTGCCGGAGCTGGTGTCCGGGCAGGAGCCGGTGCGGTGCGAGATGGTGAACCTGGGCATGGGCGAGTATGAGAGGACGTCGCTGATCGACACCGCGGTGGCTGCCGTCACGGAGGCCGGCGCCGGAGGAGGGGAGGCGGGGTTGCGGTGGTGGGTGGATTGGAGGCTTAGGGACTCGTTCTCCGTCGTCACAAAGGACCCACTGGCATGGCCAGACATGTCGTGGGACCCACTGCGTCGCCCGTAGACACCGCTGCTCTGTTCCACCATGGGTTGAAGTATGAGATGGAGCTAGAGGTGGGGGATGACAAGTAGGGACCACCTATCAGTGAGAGAAGGTGTGCACAGAGAGAGGGAAAGGGCCGTCTGATAACTGGGTCCTGTAGCCACCGTCTCACTATCTTCCATGTTGGAGCGCCACGTAGGCAAAACCAGCGCCACATAGGCAAAACTAGCTGCCCAAAACCGGCTAGGGTGTAAAATGACTAGTTTTGCAAAGTTTAATGTGTTGGATACCCGATTTTATAGGTGGGGGTGTTAAGTAGACCATCCATGATACGTTGGGGGGTTATTTAGACTTTTTCCATTCTTTATTACTTGTATTAGACGACGCTGGTGTAGTGACTAGAATGCTCTAGATAACTTTATCCTCATTATTATTATGATGACTGATCAATTTACCCTTATCATTTATTATATTTATCATGTGACTTACCCATCTTTAAGAGTAGAGATCATTAATGGCTAAATCACTTCATTCATTTCATATGTTTGTTATCAATATTATAGATTATCAGTTTCTACCAGACCTTCCTAGTCGTAGAATATAAATGACAACCTGGTAATACTCTAGGTAAAATGCTACAATGGTATATTTAATCTGTCCGCTTGTAGAATCATTATTCTTGACATTTCATATCTATCATTATTTATTTCTGCCTAGTCATACATAAAATATAGAATATTACATAAGTACCATAAAATATTCCTAGATTTATAATTAGGGATGACAACCTAGTTCCATTCCTAGGAGTATAAGGTAAAAGATAAGTGGCTAGTTGCTAAAGACAAGTTAATTACATACCATGCATTTTTAGCACCATTGCTAAGAACTATGTCCTTGGTGATGTCATTAAGAAATGTCAACAATGATTTTAAGTACTTGGAGTAGGGCCATCCATCTCACTTATCAGGCGAATTTGGTTGCGTGATTTTAGAGATGAGGTTGTGTATGGCTTCACCACCTTCTTCTGCCATACCCATTTGGGTTTCATCTGAGTTTGTTGCTTCAACTTTTTCAAGTAAGAATAATTAACAAAAGGATCTATTTCAAGTACCTTGACGATGGAGATTGCTCAGTTTTTGGCTTGAAGTGGAATATTTCCTGGGCTCCGTTGATATTGAACTGAATTTCTACTACTCTGACATCAATGTGTGCATTGGTGGTGCTAAGGAATGACCTTCCAAGGATGAGTGGAACTCTCTTGTCCACTTCTATGTCGAACACCATGAAATCCACGGGGACGAAAAAGTCTCGTATCTTGACAGGAATATTTTCAGCAACCGTTGTAGGGTAGCGGATTGATTCATTTGCTAACTGCAAACACATTGGTGTAGGGGACAGGGTAGTATAATTGAGTTTATCAAAAACTATCTTTGGCATGACACTGACGCTTTCTCCCAAGTCACATACTACATGTTCGAAGTGTTGTGTCCCGATGGAGCAATTGATGGTAGGACATTCTGGGTCCTTCTTCTTGGTTGGAAGATCATTGAGGATAGCTATGCTACATTCTTCAGTTAGCTTGATGACCTCTATTGTTGACAATGGGTGTTTGTTGTTGAGGATATCCCACAAATACTTGGCGTAGGTCGGAACCTGCATCGCATCAAGCAATGGAATATTGACATATAAATGTCTTATTACCTCAACGAATTTCCCAAATTGTTCATCGGTTGACGGCCTCCTTGGTTTTGGAAATGGTAACAACACATTGGTGTCGTAGAACTCATGGGAGCTGTCTTTCCAGGGAACCTACCATTGTCATCTTTTGATGGTTGTTCATCTTCTTCCTCTTTGTCTTCTTCCCTGTTCTTCCTTATGGTTGTACTTGTCATGTTAGGATGTGGCGGATCATGAGTGGTCTTACCTCCTCTTGTGGTTACTGCACTAACTCTAGACACAATTTCAGGTTTACCATAGTTTTTATTGAGGGATAGAACACTTGATGCCAATTTAGCTATGTGGGTTTCCATAGATTTATTAAAGCTTAATTGGTTTTTAACAAAAGAAGCAAAATGATCCATTTTGATGTTAAGATTTTCAAGGATCTTGTTACTAGCCTCTAGCGTTTTATTAATGCTTTCATAAATTTTAGATTGGCTAAGGGCAAGATGTCTTAATGAAGGTTGATTAAAACTTTTACCTTCATTACCTTTGTTGAAGGGTCGTGGCTTCCATCCTTCTTGAGAGCGATTCTCATTGTTGGTGAAGCTCACTTCTTCCCTTGTTTCGGGACAATCGTTTCCCGAATGTTCTCCACCACATACCTCACGCCATTGCTTTGTTGCTTTTGCACGAGTTGAGGCGTAGTGTTGGATGGCCTCTCGATCTTTCTTGAAATTTGCACGTTCTTGCAATTTTCTTATCAAGAGTTCCATCTTCTCAGAGAGCGCACTTACTTCATAAGTTGTGTGTGCGTCTCTCTTCTTTGGGTTGAGACGCTCTTCATTCCACCCTAGATTTGTCACCATCTTCTCAATAAGCTCCTTGGCTTGGGTGATAGTGAATGAAGTGAATGCCCCTCTTGAAGCAGCATCAAGGTGACTATGTGCTAGTCATCCCATGGTAGAAACCTTGAATCAAGAGCCAATCTTCAATCCCATGATAAAGACATTCCCTAATGTACTCCTGGAGACGTTCCCATACTTCGGGTATAGTCTCGTCTGCTTGCTATTGGAAGTTCAAAATTCTCCCCCGAAGAGCATTGGTTTTACCCATTGTTGATATTTGTTAACGCAGACAGAGAAATCACTAGGAAGTAATCCGCAAGCGCACGGATACCGATGAGCACTTCACCCGGGAGATTATCTAGAGTATCGTAATTTATTTTTCCACAGGGAGAAAGGGTGCATTTTACTAACCAAATCTATGCTATTAACCTTTAGGCTACAAACAAGGTGATTTTGATATGAGCGATTAGAGAAGACCGTGACTGCACTCTCGTTCTAGTCTATATAAGATATGAGCTATTATTCTATTGGGGAGAACCGTCGAGATAAGAAATACCTCAGAGGATGCTTAGCACGTGGCCTATAAACCCTACCAATCCTTCTAACGTTATTGTGGGTTCCAAAGGTATCTACGGAATTGTCACTTTTTGAGCTACTACCACAGATCCGGCTAGACAGGGGATATCTATGAGTATCCTAGCCCAAACACCACACTTACGCTAGACATGATTACCCTACTCTCTACGTGAAGAGAATAAAGTAAACTCACAAACCAAAGAATAATAAAACAGAGAACTTACTAGAATTAGAAGTCGAAATACCGAAGAAATCCTAGGAGCAAGCCTCGGGTTAGGAGACTTGATCCCGTCGATACAAACTGGAGAGGAGACACCGACAGGCCGGGCTTCCTCCAATCCACACCTCCACTCTAACTCTCTCAATCTAGAAGAGTAAACACTAATCTCACATAGAAACTAAGGATAGTTTTTCTTGAATGCTAAGCCCTAGAGAATAGATCCATAAGGGATCCTCTCTGGTGAATCCTCTCTGGAAAATATGCAAATGAATAATGGATTGCCTTTAGCCAGGGGGCAGGGTTCATCCTTATATAGCCCCCTCAAATGATCGTTAGCCGTCGGATCAAACCGACCTTAATGGAGGGTTTAGGTTGATCCTCAAAGGCGGTGGAACAATAATCCGTGAGGCAGGCCTTGGGCGGCCACCCTAGGGGGAGGGCACCCACCCTACCCTGCTGACAGGTGGGCCCCTCCTTCCTGGGGGGTTGGTTTGGAGTCTTCTAGATCGCTCTTTTTCGTTCGGAGGTGTTATGTGTCTATGTAATCCTTACTTGTGGGCCTCTTTTGCTCTTTTGTAGTTGTCTCCCTGTAGAAACAGATAAACACCAAAACTCATGGATTTCTTTTAGTTCAAACCCTATGTCTAGGTGGTGTGTTGCAAATATATCCTTTCTTCTGCTTAGTTGACACTTAAAATTGATACTTAAGAGGTGTCAACACCCATCAGGAAGAATTTCTTGAGGAATGCATTGGCGCACTTTTCCCAAGTGGCAACATCCTTTGGGTGAGCATAGAACCATTGCTTTGCCTTCCTGATCAAAGAGAATGGGAAAAGGCGAAGACATACGGTGTCCATTGCGATCCCCTTGATGGCTATGGTGCCACTAATCTCCATGAAATATTGGAGATGTGCATTAGCATCCTCATGGGACTTCCCACTAAATGGACTAGATTACCATCCTCATAGAGATCTTCTTATGGGCCATAGCTCGATCGAAAGTTAGCGCAGAGCCTCCTTCCTTGAATGAATCCAAAGTCGAGATGAACCTTCGAGAGGAAACTAGATGATTTCTAGAGTTCCTTCGATTGTTCTTAGGATGTTCGAGTGTGGTTGCTTGAAATTGAAAGTCACTCATACAATGCCTTGCTTCACGATAAGAGAAACAAGAGCAAGGGATAATCCCCTACAACTACTTAACACTAGATTGATTGTAATCTTAGGATTCAATATTTATTAAAATTCTTTGGCTACGCTTTCCCCGGCAACAGCGCCATAAATGCTTATTGGCATTTCTAAACATCACCACCAAGAATAGAGGTTAGTTCACTCTTAGCAATGTCGCTAGATTTTCCTTAGGTAATATTTCTTATGACTATTGGATTATTCCACAATTGCACAAAATATACCATGTAGCACTTCACCCGGGAGTATTCCAAGGTATTGTAATTTATATTTATCCCAAGGGAAAGTGGGAGAAAAGAATGATAATAAAGAGAGGATCCGTGTAGTTACTTCAATCTAGAGCTAACTAATTGCATAGGGGTAATCGAAGTATAAATGATAGGAAGGTGATGAAGAAAAAACCAAGCTACGATAACTAAAAGATAACTAGATAGTGTGACTAGGTGGGAGGACAACGAGTGAGTATAGGACTCCTATGTTCCAAACTTTACTCCTATGACTTAACTTAGAAAACATAAATGATATATTATAGATTGCATCCACACATCCTAAAAGTACTAGGTAGCAGACAAATAATAGGAGACAAAACCCCTATCCGAAGTGGCCACTATTTTACGGGAGTCTTACCTTTTAAGAACGTGCCTACAACACATGGCGGGGATCAAAGGCACAGAGAGGGCTATCACTTCCTGCTGGCATCCGCTAAAAATGTGCGACACGTGACAACCAAAGGAAAGCTAGTGTATAAGCACCACACTTACACCCTCTCTTACTACTCTAATCATGCGCACATGCCATCTAGAGCACCCTATGACAAGCGTTGACCGTACCCCAGTGTGGAATAACAGAATATCACTCTACACTATAACAACTCATAAACTAAGATAAGACACAACAATACTATAACAAGTATATAATTGCACAAAGTAGATACTGAGTAAAGTAAAGTAAGGATATATTGATAAATAAGTAAAGTCTTACTGAAAAGGGAAAGATACAAGAGCTATACCAGACTCTCCAGCAGACGACTCTAGAGACCCCAAGGCAAGCTCGACTCGACTCTAACTCCCACTCTAGACTACACTACTAAGAAGTAGAACTACACTAATCTTCACTTGTGCCTTGATTTCTTCATGATGTGAGAGTGGGGTGTGACCCTCTATTTATAGTGGAGGTAGAGTGGGGGCTACTCCATCGCCACATTAGTGATCCATGGCATCTTAATTGTGCTTCGTAGGATCAAACTGTCATTGCAACTGCCATAGATCAATAGTGGAGATCAATCTAGTGGTTGGAGGCATGCAGTAAGGCAGTGCAGACTTCGGGGAGTCCTAGAGACACCAGGGGCAAGTTAGCCGACCCCCATATGACAGGTGGGGATCTCTCCCTTCTTCTAGAAGGTGGCCTCATAGGTCAGGGGGCTTCCTGGTGGCTCCTGGATGCCTTGACCATGTCGATCGACCTGGTCCTGCCCCCTCTAGGGCCCCTCCTTCACGTGGAGCGTGGTCCACATGTCTGTGACATCTTCTGAAAGTGTCACGCTAATTTGAGTTCCTGTGGGGCCATGGATCCATGTGCTTTGATCTCTAACCGTTGGGAGAAAACACAGAGTGAACCCAAGGGTGTATCTTCACTCTGAGCTCTGCTGGATGGATCCTAGGGGTGTGGGAGCCCCTAGTGGGCCCACCTAGGTGTCGACCGACCCCTCATGTGGGTCCCATAGGCTCATGTACCCCCAATTGCCTTCACCTGCATAGAAATGCTCAAGGGACATGTGGAACTAGTTATTTGATAATAATATATTCATGATATGTTATTCTTCCTTCCAAACCGAGCCTGTTGACCGTGTTTTGATGGTGTAAAAGTGGGTCATTTGTACCATCAACAGCGACCTGGCTATCCGTGAGTCACTACTTATGGCTCAGAGAGGGGACCCATGACAAAACCCAAACTGTACCAAAGTTGACCTAAGGCTACCTTCACGCGGTGTGCCTGGGTGTGTGTTAGGAATAAACCTTCAGCTAGATAGGAATTTGATTCGAATCACGGTCTCTCCCTATTAGTGAGAAACTTGAAGGATCTACCGACCATTGTAGAAACTTGAACTTAATAAGTAACCAAAAGATGGTTATATGGATGTACATGCCAAACTGGATATGGTTATTAATGTACTACTTATTAAAGTGATTACTATACACTAGGTGCAAATCTAGCTAAGATAAGCTCCATTAATGTTGATGCTAAAATATTGACTAAAATATTGAAAGTCGGGTTTCAAGGTAGTAATGGTCTTTTATCAAAATTTATGCTATCCTATCAAGTTCGATATATAAAGCTTGCATGTCCTTGAGAGTCTTTCATTCCTCCCCTATCAGGTAAGTCTAGCTAAGTACAATTGAGTACTCAGGGTTATATGACCCTTGTTGCAGATGGAATGGTGTATTATGGATATTGTAAGACCTGCTTCTACCCTAATGGGAAAGAGGAGTAGACCAAGGGCATGGTCGATTTTGAAGTCTTATCTATGTGTTTTTGTGGGACAATACTGTTGCTTGCACCATATTTGACCTAAAAGAGTTTGTGGTGTATGTTTCAAACTATTTCCTTTTGCTACTTTAATTTCAAACAAGTGTTGTAATAACACTATTTGCAACTCTGATGTAATTTAATCGTTTGCGAACTTATCATTGTGAGCATGTGGTTACTGAATCATGTACAATCTTGGTTGTGAGCTAGTTTTTCAAGGGGTTTATAAATCCCCCAAAGCCTCCACCTTTGGAAGCTGCTAATTCTACTGGTTGACATATATGTTGTTGAGACTTGCAAACTCTCTCTAACCCTCTCTTAGTGAGTTATTGATCCAAATTGCCAAATCAAATTTACGAGTTAAGAGAAAAGCACTTGAGCACTAGACCATATTGTTTATCTCAAGTTTTACATTTGTTACTCTTGGATCTTCGGTCCTAGATGGTTAGGCATTGCCAAAGAACACCCAAGAGCTTGTGGTGTGCCTCGAATCAATGGGGATCAATGGTAACGGTCGATCTCATTGTCGAAAGGTAAGAGATCAAACTAGTGGAAGGAGCAAAAGCAGTTGGTCACTCGCACCTTGATCAATGGAGAGTAGGATCCACAGGGGGTCCAAACATTGGTAAAACAAACATCGTGTCTCAATTTGCATTTCATTTGATATTTGTGATCCACTTGTTTGAAATCATTTGTTAGGGTCCGGTCACTAGGGATTGGATGCATCAAATCATTGAAATGCCTCTCTAGATGCTTACTAGAAATGATCGAACACTACTGCCTGATGCGTCTAGTGCAACATTAACATGTGTTTGAAGTAAGTTAGCCGTTAGAGATCAACGACCTATGTTTGTAGCAGGTGACACGTGGACAGCCTGCATGCATAGGATGCGGTACATCCAGTCACCTTGTAGACAACATAGTGAAAGGGGTAACAACTCTATTGTTTGAGGGAGCTCTATATATACTTGTTGGCCAGCTTTGACGTGGATCTCTTGGCTTCTTGACATATTTGACATCCTGTAGATCTGAGCAACTCCCTCCCACTCATCTCGCTTGACTATGCAATTTAAAGTTAGATTGAGTGATTCCAAGTGCTTATGGTTGTGTAGTTGCATCTAGTGGCACTTGGGGATAATTTTCTGCTAACTTCTTGGTAATCTGGGTATTTGTGGATACCTATGTGGCTTAGAGGAGTGGTGAAGGTTTGGCATGAGTTGGAAATTGTTTGTGGCCAGCTCTGGTGATTGTGAGAGGTCTTGTACTCTCCTCTACAAAGAGCCAAAGGGTAACTCTAGTCGATTGCTTATGTCATTGAGTCACCCTCGCGAGTGAGCTGGGTGTGTACGATGTTATACCCTACACTTAAAGGAGTCCAGGCTGCTTTTTTGGGACCCATAAACTATCTACACCCTGTGTGGCGGACTGTCCATAGCAATCGAAAGCACTTGGAATATTGTTCCCGCCTCCGGTTAGTGCATTGTGAAGTGAAGTGGCGCGATGTGAAACGAACTGCGATCGGACATATCCTATCATGGAAAAAACATTCTAGAACTCTCTAGATATCGATTGGACGCTAGGTACAACATGTCCAATCATGAAAGCAGTCTACCAGTCTAGGCAGAGGCCCCAACAACTAGTTGTCGGTGAACGCCAGACTATTCGTGCCCCTCGGGCAGACTATCGGGAAGAACCATTGGAAGGGGAAAATAACTAGTTCTTCCCTTCCCTCTACATAGAGGGGGTGGACGACCCTTGGGTAGGTTGACCACCTTGGGGACTTAGTTTCCACCATTAGAGAGTTCTTAGCAGCCCTCCAACTCACACATACTTGATTTGTGATCATTCAATTTTGAGTGAGTGTTTCTAGTGCAAGTGCATTATAAGTTTGCATCGAGTGGCACTAGGTGATTGTGTTAAAAGCCGGTGGTGCTTGTTACTCTTGGAGGTTGCCATCTTCTAGATGACTTGGTGACTTGTGGCTCTATCGACGCTCATAAGGATATTGTGCGGCAATCTAGAGAAGAGCTTGTCAGGTGTGTTGTTCTTGCCCTACGGGAGATCATGAAGAGCAACTCTACTAGAGTGTGACGTTGAGTGTTGTCATATTGTGTTTGCTAGGCGACATCCCTTGATTGGGTTAGGCGACCGAGGCCTATAAAAAGTCATAAACCTCCAAGTAAGTGAGCCAACACGACTGGGACTAGCTTTGTGGTGACCGGATCATCAGCCCTCCACCTTCCTAAAAGGAAAGCCCTAAAGAATTTCAAGCTTCCCACTATCTTTTTAAAGTTTTCACCTACAAATTTCAATCTTGCTTGTGCATTAAGTTAATAGGAGTTGAATGACACCCTTTACTGCATTACCTTCCATGTCCAACTAAAAAGAACCCTATAGGCCCAGGATCAAAACATATGCTTAGCCATGCTTATACCGGTAGAAGTCAGGTAATTTCCTGTCACCTGCGAGACATAGGAAGATACTGGTCCCAGTTGGCTATATTTGCTATCATGCAAATTAACCATGTGGAAGTAATAAATCGAGACTGGACGGACTCGGTGTATGTGAGCCAGAAGACTTGGAGGTCTTGTGAGCAGGTTCTTTCCGCCTGTGTCGTTAAGCATTGGACCATGGTTAGACATTAGTCAAGATTGAACACATGGCTCTCACATAGCTGGCTAGATAACTTGTTCTGACTGCAAAGTCGAGTAGCTTAGCTCGGGCTGGGAAGACCCTTTTTGTTGGGTCATAATAACGGGAGCGACATACTAGCCATGGCCAAGCATGATCTGAGCGACCTGGCATCGTCCATGGGCAGGTATCCCCTAAATGTCCTGGCTTTGATCCATGGGCAGACTTGACTTGAGCGACCTGGCTATCCATGAATCACTACTTATGCCTTAGAGAGGGGCCCCGCGACAGAACCCAAACTGTACCAAAGGTGACCTAAGGCTACCTTTCCGCGGTGTTCCTAGGTGTGTGTTAGGAAAAAAGCTCCAGCTGAATATGAATTCGATTCAAATCATGGTCTCTCCCCGTCAGTGAGAAACTTGAAGGATCCGCTGACCATTGTAGAAACTTGAACTTAATAAGTAACCAAAAGATGGTTATATGGATGTACATACCAAACTAGATATGGTTATTAATGTACTACTTATTCAAGTGATTGCTATAGACTAGGTGCAAATATAGCTATGATAAGCTCCATTAATCTTGATGCTGAAATATTGACTAAAATATTAAAAGTCAGGTTTCAATGTAGTAATGCTCTTTTCACAAAATTTATGCTATCCTGTCAACTCCACTATATAAGCCTTGCATGTCCTTGAGAACCTTTCATTCCTTCCCTGTCGGGTAAGTCTAGCCGAGTACAATTGAGTACTTAGGGTTTTATGACCCTTGTTGCAGATGGAATGGTGTATTATGGATACTGTAAGACCAGCTTCTACCCTACTAGGGAAGAGGAGTAGACCAAGGGCATGGTCGATTATGAAGTCTTATCTATGTGTTTTTGTGGGATAGTACTGTTGCTGGCACCATATTTGAACTAAAAGTGTGTGTGGTGTAGTTTTCAAACTATTTCCTTCTGCTACTTTAATTTCGAACAAGTGTTGTAATAATGCTATTTGCAACTTTGATGTAATTTAATCATTTGCAAACTTATCACTATGAACATGTGGTTACTGAATCATGTACGATCTTGGTTGTGATGATTAAGCAATTTGGAATCCTTTGAGATTTCAAAGACTACCGGGCTTATATGGGCTCTAGTGTACTATAACTAGTATAGTAATGCTCAAAGTAAATACTAAGTAAAGTAGAGGAAAAGTAATGTATTGAATAGAGTAAAGTCTACAAAGAAGGAAAGATACTAGAGCTATAGCAGACTTCCCAGAAGACGACTCCAGAAATCCCCAGCACAGCTCGACTCAACTATAACTCCCACTCTAGACTAACTACTAAGAGAATTCTAAGTGATTGATCTTGTAGGCTTGTCCACCATGAGTGAAGAGGGGAGAGTGAGCCTCTATTTATAGTGGGAGGTGAAGTAGGGCTACTCCATCACCATGTCATCGATCCAGGAGGCTTCAACTCTCCACCCTTATCCACCGCCTCTAAACCGCCTTAGAGTGGATGGTATTGATCTTCAACATGTGCTAAATGAGTGAGGCGGTTACCAGGTGCAGCACCGACCTAGGGGGAGATCGGCCGACCCCCCCCCTATGACCTGTGGGCTCTGCCTTTGTCTTCTAGAACATGCCCCACTGGTCAGGGACCAAGTGAGGGGTTGGTGGGCCCTATGGGTGGTCGGTCGACCCCCTCCTGGGGTCTCTGGCCCACCTCAGCCTTTTAGATGCTGGTCCCACTTGTCATGTGGGTTGGTTGTTTGTTCTGAGATAATTGTCATGTTGATCTCCTTGATGTGGGCCCATGGATCCATGTGAGTTGCATTTGAGCCGTTGAGAGAAAGCACAAGTTGATCTAAGGGTTAAGAGTCAATTAGGGGTGCTTCTCCTGGATCATGGCCAAAGGGGACAGCTGGTGGGCCCTTTAGGAGATCGGCCGACCCCCTATGTGGGTCCACCTGGCTCTCCTTTGCTCCATTTCTTCAAATCTACATCAAATACTTCATGGACATGTGGAACTTGGTATTTTATAAAGTATGCTCATGATGTGATTGTTTATCCTTGATGCTAAGGTTGTTGGTAGCATTTTGGTTATATCAAAGTGTATCATTCTTGGTGCCAACACTTAATATGACATGACTTGAGTATGGTTTGATCAAGTGAAGATAGCAAGGAAAGGTCTTTGAGGTACTAAGCGAAGGTGAAGGTCAAGGAGACCAAGGTACAATGGCTAAGGTGAAGAAGAGAGTACTTTCATTGAGTCAATGTACTAATCTAGCTATGAAGAGTCATATTATGTTGAGGATCAAATCATTAGTGGAAGTTACTTAAAGCCATGGATCAAACTCACATGTGTTGAAATGGTTGAAGTCACATGCTCAAGGTATAATAAGAATGAGTGTTGGTATTTCTTATGACTATTGGATAAATCTGCAAGCGCACAGATTATACTGTTGTAGCACTTCACCTAGGAGTATTCCAAGGTATCATAATTTATATTTTCCGAAGGGAAAGCTGGGCTAGAAATGATAATTAGAGAGAGATCCTAGAGAGCACCTCAACCTAGTACCAACTAGTATAGGGGGGTAAACGATAAATGTGATAGGAAGGGTTGATGAATGAATAAGCCTAGGTAAATGATACTTAGAACGGACTAGATAGAATAGCTAGGTGGGAGGACAACGACAGAGTACAAGGGACTCCTATGCAAATCACTCTACTTCAATATACTTAGCCAATTAACTAGTCTAAACACTATAGTTTGCCTTCTCAATACAAGTATGCTAGTCGAGGGGATAGATCAGTAGGAGGACAAAACTCCTACCGGACCGTGCCTCTTCTTACGGGGGCCTTACCTTTTAAGAACTTGCCTAAGAACACATGGTAGAACACAAAGACTATACAAGGCTGTCACTCTCTTGCTAGCTACCACAAACAATCCATGCAACAAGCGGTAACCAAGGATAAGATGATGTATAAGCACCACGCTTACACACAACTTATTACTTTGACTATGATCTATAATCAAAGCACCCTATGACAGGCAATGATCGCATACGGGAAAGGCCACAAGGATCACAGACTATGAATGTAAAGGCTATTAAAGAGCAAAAGCATATAACAATACTATATCTAGTATAGTAATGCTCAAAGTAAATACTAAGTAAAGTAGAGAGAAAGGATAACATATTGAATAAGATAAAGTCTTACAAAGAAGGAAAGATACAAGAGTTATACCAGACTTTCCAGAAGACGACTCCGGAAATCCCGAGCGTAGCTCGACTCAACTCTAACTCTCACTCTAGACTAAACTACTAGAATAATCTAAGGAATAGAGCTTGTAGGCCTCTTCACCATGTGTAGAGAGGGGGTATGAGCCTCTATTTATAGTGGGAGGTGGAGTAGGGCCTACTCCATCACCACGTCAGCGATCCAGGGGGCTTCAATCCTCCACCCTTGGATCCAACCGCCTTAGAACCGACTTTAGATGGATGGATGTGATCTTTGTTGGTATTTCTTATGACTATTGGATAAATCCACAAGCGCACAGATTATACCATTGTAGCACTTCACCTAGGAGTATTCCAAGGTATCGTAATATATATTTTCCCAAGAGAAAGCTGGGCTAGAAATGATAATTAGATAGAGATCCTAGAGAGCACCTCAACTTAGTACCAACTAGTATAGGGGGGTAAATGATATATGTGATAGGAAGGGGTTGATGAATGAACAAGCCAAGGTAAATGATACTTAGAACGGACTAGATAGAATAGCTAGGTGGGTGGACAACAAGAGAGTACAAGGGACTCCTATGAAAATCACTCTACTTCAATATACTTAGCCAATTAACTAGTCTAAACACTATAGTTTGCCTCCTCAATACAAGTATGCTAGTCGAGGGGATAGATCAGTAGGAGGACAAAACTCCTACCGGACCGTGCCCTCTTCTTACAGGAGCCTTACCTTTTAAGAACTTGCCTAAGAACACATGGTGGAACACAAAGACTATACAAGGCTGTCACTCTCTTGCTAGCTACCACAAACAATCCGTGCAACAAGCGGTAACCAAGGATAAGATGATGTATAAGCACCACGCTTACACACAACTTATTACTTTGACTATGATTTATAAGCAAAGCACCCTATGACAGGCAATGATCACATACGGGAAAGGCCACAAGGATCACAGACTATGAATGTAAAGGCTATTAAAGAGCAAAAGCATATAAGAATACTATATCTAGTATAGTAATGCTCAAAGTAAATACTAAGTAAAGTAAAGAGAAAAGATAATATATTGATAAAGATAAATTCTTACAAAGAAGGAAAGATACAAGAGCTATACCAGACTTTCCAGAAGACAACTCCGAAAATCTCGAGCCCAGCTCGACTCAACTCTAACTCCCACTCTAGACTAAACTACTAGAACAATCTAAGGAATAGAGCTTGTAGGCTTCTTCACTATGTGTAGAGAGGGGGGTGTGACCCTCTATTTATAGTGGGGGGATGGAGTAGGGGCTACTCCAGCGCCACGTCAGCGATCCAGGGCCTCCCATCTTCCACCATTGGATCCAACCGACCCTTGAACCGACCAAGGGTGGATGGTGATGATTTCCACCATGTGTAGAGTGGTATGGCGGTTGGAGGGGCCAAACTGACCTAGGGGGGTGGTTGGCCGACCCCCCCTATGGTCAGTGGGTCCTCCTCTGGCCTCCTAGAGGTGGCCCCACTTGTCAGGGACCAGGTGGGAACCTTGTGGGTCCACTTGATGGTTGGCCGACCCGCCCCCCTTCGGGGTTCTGGCCCACCTCAGTCATCCTGATGCTGGCCCCACTTGTCATTGATGTTAATTGTTGGTTCTGAGGTGATTGTCACGTTTATCTCCTTGGTGTGGGCCCATGGATCCATGTGCTACTCTTGTGAGCCATTGAGAGGAAACACAGAGTGGTCCAATGGTTGGATTTCACTCTAGAGTATCTCTCTTGGATCATGGCCGAGAGGGGAGCCAGGTGGGCCCATAGGGTGGTCGGTCGACCCCCTATGCGGGTCCCACTAGCTCTCCTTTGCTCCATTTACTCATTCCTGCATTCAAACACTCATGGACATGTGGAACTAGTTATTTGATAAAATATGCTCATGATGTGTTTGTTTATCCTTGATCCTAAGGTTAGTGGCATCATTTTGGTTATGAAAAAGTGTACCATAATTTGTGCCAACGAGATCACCCAAGCTTAACATTTGCTCATCCCGAGCAAACAATCAAACTTAGCTTGATGGATCATGAGTTGCTACTATGCTTCATATTTCAAGAGTACTAAATCTACAACAATCATACTTCTCTTTTGAATGGAAAAAATAGCAATAAAAACTCACCCATATTACCTTAGTCCTTCATGGGGCTTATAGCTTTATCCTTCGTCTTGGGAAGTTGAGAGATAGAACAACTTGACTTGAGCACTAGTTTTCTCATTCTTTCACAAGTTTTATATCGGAGGTTTTTCAAGATTTGTAAAAGAAAGCTTAGTGTTCCTCAAATGGTACTCTTGAGTCGCTCATAAGGTGTATGATTCCTCACCAAGGCATATATCAAAGTTTGCCTTCTTTCATCCTATCTCTAAAGCTTATGTGGAGCTATAGGTAGGGTTCAGAGATGTAGCAAACTTACCTTGCATATGTTGTAAAGTCAAATTCCGGATCCAAGGAGAGAAATGTCATACTCCTAGATCAAGATGTGCACATGTGTGGAAACATGGCAAATGATCAATACTCCTATATTAGAACGATCTCTCTTTCCTAACTTATTATTTTGAGACATAGCTATCATCATCATGATTTTTTTTCAAGAGAGAGCTTTGGAGTGCTCATAAAACTTGGGACTTTAGAGTGCCCCTGAATTTTTCATAATTTTGCATAGTCTATGTCTCATTAATTAGCAACAAACTAGAGGGAGTTTTTCTATTAGAGCATGGAGTATGAATTATGTGGAAATGTAAGGCATGTTTCTGCGTACTTCAGTGTAGAAGCAGCATGTATATGTGGCGTGTACGTGATCTTGGTCTTGGGAGCATGATAAATCTCTCAACAAGGGTCACAAAACTTGACGAAACTCAACACAAAGCAAGCAGCTTATGTAGAAAGCTTATATCATGAAAGAGCATGTATGGCTTTGGTAGAAATTTTCACCATTGAGGAACAAGAAGTGTTTTATCATCTTAATAAATAAAACTCCGATAGTCATTCTTGCTTAGAACAATATTATAGCAGCTCTTATCTTGTCATATCATATCTCACAACAACTTAGACTTAGTTACAGCATTTGCAACCCACAAAAGTTTCAGGTTCATGATGGTTTCTTTTAAGCCAAGTAATCCATACTTAGAGAAATACCAAGTTGTAAACTAAGTACTAGAGAAACATTTAGCAGAGCAACTATTCATCATTTCCTTAGGAGATATTAATTTTCATGGAACAAATGAGAGTGGAGTAGAGAAAGGTCTTTTTATTTTATTTTATCATATGCAGATTTTTTTTAGATGCAAAGCAAAGATAAGCAAGGAAATGCATAAATATAGATGCTGAAATTTGAAAACTTACCTTAGTGGGGGAGGGAACCTCCCCCAAGCTTGTCCTTTGCTCAATAATGTGTCGGATGTGGATGTAGTTGCCGCCATGAGTCCCACTGTAGGTACTGTTCTTCTTGCATTGCTTGGATATCTTCAGCAGTTTGCTGGACGATAAGTGTTGTCTCACCGTGCTCAACACACAGCTCACCAAAGGTGTTGGTGAGATGATCGAATTGTTGCCGTAATTCACGATGCTCCCTTTCTCGTGTGGACGAGAAGGATGCCCGTGCTCTTTGCGGACGTGATGGTCGAGGAGGCATGCCACTAGAAGTGTGCATGGGATCGGAAGATGCATCATCTTCCTCCTCGTCAATAGTTTCTCAGGAAGGACCACCTTGCTCAAGATGAACAAAGTATAGCCCCTCCTGAGCTCTCCTGTCAGATCCTGCAAAACCTCTTTATCCAATTCCTTGATCTAAATCAAGGGTCAGCTTACGGGTCCTATACAACTGAAGTTGCCTATTTGGAAGAGGCACCTCAATTGTATAGCCACTGTAAATCATTTTAAGATCACCATTGGCATCTCTTTTTAACATTTGAGCAGATGTAAGATATTCTTCTAAGATTACAGCTATAGGAGCAGAGATGTAAACGAAGGGTTGAGTGCCATTTAGCAGGTTCATGGAGTCGGCAAGACGAGTAATTAAAGATGTGAATTGAAAAGATTCATTACTCTCAATTGAACTTTGCCAAAATTTCACTAAACATTTTACAGGAGAGATTTGAATTTTGTTTACCATGGCATAAAGAAATTTTAATTCCATGTCACTTATCAAGCTAGCATTACTTCTAGGAAACAAAGTCATATTCATCCAAAGATGTATGAAGCAAAGGGTTGGATTATGAATTTCCTTAGGTTTAGGATTTGACCAATCTTTTAGAGCAGAGATAGAGAACCAAAATTTCCTCTTGTTAAACCTACGCATGGCAGGGTCTAAATCTAGCAAGCATGAATTTTCAAAGCCAAGAGTAGTATTTAGATGACTCCAAGTTAAACTATGACTTTGATTAAACATGTGAAAAGATATTCCAACATTAGAGATTTGGAGAGAGCATAAAAATTCTATGGTGAACAACTCCATTCCAAGCTCTTCTACTTGCCAAAAGTCAGACCAACCAATAGCGGAAAAGATAGAGTCGAATTTGGTGGTCATACCTGCGTTGGAGAGAAGACTCTGATCCAATCCCCTTGTATGCTTGAAAGATCGATCCTGAAGAGAGAGATATCTTTGGTATTCTAGTTGGTCGAACTAGAGACCACTCTGTTGGTCATAGGTCCTCATCGGGGGCACCATGAATGCCCCGATATGAGGTACCTCCGTTGGCACTTCTTCCTCCTGAGGGTGTTCATTGGTTTGGAGGTTCTCCCAAGTGTATCGGGTAGAACCTCCCCTTCTTATTCCTTGGGAACTATCCTCGGATTGGTGGGAGTGACGAGATGAGCTCTCACCTAGAGCTTGCTTCATTTACTTGAATGCGGATGTCAATGGGTTCTTCATCTTTAGAGAGGAAGAGGCAAGACTAGGACAAGGTTGTGTGTGGAAAAAGTTTCCTAGTTTGCCTTGCGGGGATAGGCTTGAGTTTAAGAGAAGCTCGATGAAGGCAAGAGATCTTCTTGTGGACTAGTGATAGCAACACTACTTCTCTTGAGTGAAGAGAGGAGAGAACAAGGCAAGGAGAGGCTTGATCTAGAACTGAGTTCTAGTTGAGGTGTGAGGGAATGAGCTCTCCTTGCATGGGGTTTTATAGGGGAAGAGAATGGCATCAAGGGGGTACCATGGGATGGTCGGCCGACCACCCCTTGGGCATGCCCTTGGGTGCCATGATCACTATCTTTAGTAGATGCCTCACGCAAAGCAAAAGAGAGAGAGGAGGTGACCATAGGGTGGTCGGCCAATCCCCTTAAAGTGGGGATTCCACTCATGCTTTTTCTAGTGCTTGGTGAAAGGTGAAAGATGCTATGTGATGTGATCAAAAACTGAGCTAAAGTGCTCAAGATTCTCCTCTTTAAACAAAGAGTAGTGGGGGACAAAGGTATGTCATGCTTTGATCAAAGGTGATTGATGTGTTTTCTTTTTCAAAGCATGACAAAGTGAAAGTGATAGGTGTCATGATTCCCCACTTTGGACAAGGAGTAGTGGGAGACAAGGATGTGTCATGCTTTAACCAAAAGTGATTGATGTACTTTAAAGCTTGACAAGACAAAATAGATGTCCCCTAAAGATAAATCTAATTTTTGAAAGTCTCACTACTCAAAATCATGAGATTCTTGGACAAAGGATGGTGGGGAAGAAAGAGGGATGGACATGGGGTACCTAGGGTGGTCGGCCAACCCCCCCTAGTCCTCCATTTTTTTCTTTTTCTTTTATAAAGATCAAAAGCATATTGTGATTTAATGAGCCAAGGTAGGATGCATAGGGTGGTCGGCCGACCACTCTATGGCCCTACCTTTTGTCAATTTTTAGTGCTAAACTAATTCTTAGATTTTATTTAAACTAACTTTTAGTTGTCTGAATTTTAACCATGATAGAAATTAAATATTTGAACTAAATGTAAGAAGGGAAATAAAAGATAACTACCGACTTACCTTTCGGCGAAGGCTCCTTGATTTTAAGTCCTTGGAGTAGGACTCTCCCTCTTGTTCATTCCTCGGGTGCACTTGATTGCTCCGGATATGGAGACCATGGTGTGTGTACCTCCTTTGCTTTCCAGACCTGCCTTGGATTAGCAGGTTCGTCCTCCTTGAGTTCATTGATCTTGGCCTCCGGGTATTGCTTCTTTTGGCGCGGAGCTCGAACTCTTCTTCTTGGTGGTTGTGCTTTAGCCTGTTTGTTCAGTTTATAACCATTGAAAGCACATTTTACCTTGTGGCTTGGGAACTGGAAGTGGATCTAGCCCGATCCTACATAGATGACCGCGTTGGTGGTGTTGAGGAAGGGCCTCCCCAAGATGACGGGGACTTCTACATTAGCTCCCATGTCCAAGATGATGAAGTCTGTGGGGATATATTCATCTTGGATGTTCTCCAAGATATCCCTTGCAAGTCCCTCGGGAAACCTTATTGTTTGATCTGCCATCTGCAAGCGAACACATGTAGGGACCAAAGCTCCTCCTAACAAGTTATCATAAGTTACCTTAGACATGATGTTGACGCCCGATCCAAGGTCGCAGAAGGCGGTGTGGATGGTTTGTTGTCCGATTGAGCACTTGATCGTCGGGTGGCCTGGATCTTCCTTCTTCATGATGAAGGGATTATCAAGAAGATAGCCCCAATTGGAGCGAAGTGGAGGCTTGCCGAACTTTGTTGTTACCATATTAACATGCTCAATTGAATCCTCTGGTTTCCCAGGAATTTTACCTTATTCTATAGATGGCATAGCTGCTGCTAATTGAGCTAGTTGTGTTTCTAGCATTTTATTAAAACTTAATTGATTTTTCATGGCAGTTGTAAAGCTATCCATCTTTTCACCAAGAGTTTCAAGAACTTTACCAGTGGCAATCATCTTTTTATTTATACCATCATTAATCTTAGATTGACCAAGAACAAGATCTTTCAATAAAGGCTGGTTATTATAAGAATGATAATTATTATAATTTCTATTACCTCCATTACCTTGGTAGAAGGGATGCGAGTTCCATCCTCCTTGTTGTTGGGGTCGATACCCGTTGTTATTGTTGTTGTTGTTGCTGATGATGAAGTTCACGTCCTCCTTCGAAGTCTCGGGACAATTGTTGCCCGAGTGATCATTTCCTCCGCATACCTCGCACCATGGATCGGCTTCAATAGCTTGTGCGGCGGCGATGGGGTAGATGGCCTCTTGTTCCTTCTTGGAACTTTCTTCTATCTTCTTCATTAGGAGGTCCATCTTGTCAGCGATCATGTCCACCTCATTAACAGTGTGCATACCTCTCCTCTTTGGATGGAGACGTTCCTCACCCCATCCTTGGTTGATCACCATCTTCTTGATGAGGTCCTTGGCATTTCTCACTGTGTGTTGGAGAAATGCCCCTCCAGCAGCAGCATCAAGGTGACTACGGGCCATGTTAGTCAGCCCGTGGTAGAATCCTTGAATCAGGAGTCAGTCGTCTATCCCATGATGAGGATAGGCACGAATGTACTCCTGGAGACGCTCCTATGCTTTGGGAATCGTCTCGTCAGACTATTGTTGGAAGCTTGAGATCTTTCCACGAAGAGCATTGGTTTTGCCCGTCGGGAAGAACTTCTTGAGGAATGCGTTAGCACACCTCTCCCATGTAGTGGCTTCTTCTTTGTGGGCGTAGAACCATTGCTTCGCCTTTCCCAATAGCGAGAATGGGAAAAGATAAAGGAGAATGGCGTCAGACGCCACTCCCTTGATAGTGAAAGTGCCACATAACTCCATGAAGTGCTGGAGATGAGCATTGGCATCCTCATGGGGCTTCCCGCAAAATGGATTGGCCTGCACCATGTGGATCAAGGCGGGCTTCAGCTCGAAGGTGGAATCCCTGAAGTTGACCTCGGGACCCTGAGCTACGTGGGTAGCTGACGGAGCCGAGAAGTCAGAGATCGCCTTCTGGGCCATAGCTTCCTTGGGTGGTGGTGTAGAGCCTCCTTCCTCGAACGGATTCAGGGTCGAGATGAACCTCTGAGGGGGAACTTGATGACGTCTAGTTCTCCTCAACAGCTGCTCGGGATCTTCTAGATAGTTTCCCGGCAGTTGGAAACCACTCATAAACTGTCTTGCTTCACAAGAAAGGAAGACACAGATAGGGGTAAGCCTCTATGACTAATTGATAGCTAAGTTAACAAGAATCTCTGCATTCAATCTAATTAAAATTTCTAGGCTAAGCTTTCCCTGGCAATGGCGCCAGAAATGCTTGTTGGTATTTCTTATGACTATTGGATAAATCCGCAAGCGCACAGATTATACCGTTGTAGCACTTCACCTAGGAGTATTCCAAGGTATCGTAATTTATATTTTCCCAAAGGAAAGCTGGGCTAGAAATGATAATTAGATAGAGATCCTAGAGAGCACCTCAACTTAGTACCAACTAGTATAAGGGGTAAACGATATATGTGATAGGAAGGGGTTGATGAATGAACAAGCCAAGGTAAATGATACTTAGAACGGACTAGATAGAATAGCTAGGTGGGAGGACAACGACAGAGTACAAGGGACTCCTATGCAAATCACTCTACTTCAATATACTTAGCCAATTAACTAGTCTAAACACTATAGTTTGCCTCCTCAATACAAGTATGCTAGGTGCGGGGAGAGATCAGTAGGAGGACAAAACTCCTACCGGATCGCGCCATCTTCTTATGGGGGCCTTACCTTTTAAGAACTTGCCTAAGAACACATGGTGGAATACAAAGACTAGACAAGACTGTCACTCTCTTGCTAGCTACCACAAACAATCTATGCAACAAGCGGTAACCAAGGATAAGATGATGTATAAGCACCACGCTTACACACAACTTATTACTTTGACTATGATCTATAATCAAAGCACCCTATGACAGACAATGATCGCATAGGGGAAAGGCCACAAGGATCACAGACTATGAATGTAAAGGCTATTAAAGAGAAAAAGCATATAACAATACTATTTCTAGTATAGTAATGCTCAAAGTAAATACTAAGTAAAGTAAAGAGAAAAGATAATATATTGATAAAGATAAAGTCTTACAAAGAAGGAAAGATAGAAGAGCTATACCAGACTTTCCAGAAGACGACTCCGGAAATCCCGAGCGTAGCTCGACTCAACTCTAACTCCCACTCTAGACTAAACTACTAGAATAATCTAAGGAATAGAGCTTGTAGGCCTCTTCACCATGTGTAGAGAGGGGGTATGAGCCTATATTTATAGTGGGAGGTGGAGTAGGGGCTACTCCATCGCCACGTCAGCGATCCAGGGGGCTTCAATCCTCCACCCTTGGATCCAACCGCCTTAGAACCGACTTTGGATGGATGGATGTGATCTTTGTTGGTATTTCTTATGACTATTGGATAAATCCGCAAGCGCACAGATTATACCATTGTATCACTTCACCTAGGAGTATTCCAAGGTATCGTAATATATATTTTCCCAAGAGAAAGCTGGGCTAGAAATGATAATTAGATAGAGATCCTAGAGAGCACCTCAACTTAGTACCAACTAGTATAGGGGGGTAAATGATATATGTGATAGGAAGGGGTTGATGAATGAACAAGCCAAGGTAAATGATACTTAGAACATACTAGATAGAATAGCTAGGTGGGAGGACAACAAGAGAGTACAAGGGACTCCTATGAAAATCACTCTACTTCAATATACTTAGCCAATTAACTAGTCTAAACACTATAGTTTGCCTCCTCAATACAAGTATGCTAGTCGAGGGGATAGATCAGTAGGAGGACAAAACTCCTACCAGACCGTGCCCTCTTCTTACGAGGGCCTTACCTTTTAAGAACTTGCCTAAGAACACATGGTGGAACACAAAGACTATACAAGGCTGTCACTCTCTTGCTAGCTACCACAAACAATCCGTGCAACAAGCGGTAACCAAGGATAAGATGATGTATAAGCACCACGCTTACACACAACTTATTACTTTGACTATGATCTATAATCAAAGCACCCTATGACAGGCAATGATTGCATATGGGAAAGGCCACAAGGATCACAGACTATGAATGTAAAGGCTATTAAAGAGCAAAAGCATATAACAATACTATTTCTATTATAGTAATGCTCAAAGTAAATACTAAGTAAAGTAAAGAGAAAAGATAATATATTGATAAAGATAAAGTCTTACAAAGAAGGAAAGATATAAGAGCTTTACTAGACTTTCCAGAATACAACTCCAGAAATCCCGAGCGTAGCTCGACTCAACTCTAACTGCCACTCTAGACTAAACTACTAGAACAATCTAAGGAATAGAGCTTGTAGGCTTCTTCACCATGTGTAGAGAGGGGGGTGTGACCCTCTATTTATAGTAGGGGGATGGAGTAGGGGCTACTCCAGCGCCACATCAGTGATCCAGGGCCTCCCATCCTCCACCATTAGATCGAACCGACCCTTGAACTGACCAAGGGTGGATGGTGATGATTTCCACCATGTGTAGAGTGGTATGGTGGTTGGAGGGGCCAAACCGACCTAGGGGGGTGGTCGGCCGACCCCCCCCCCCATGGTCAGTGGGCCCTCCTGTGGTCTCCTGGAGGTGGCCCCACTGGTCAGGGACCAGGTGGGAACCTTGTGGGTCCACTTGATGGTCGGCCGACACCCCCCCTTGGGGGTTCTGGCCCACCTCAGTCATTCTGATGCTGGCCCCACTTGTCATTGATGTTAATTGTTGGTTGTGAGGTGGTTGTCATGTTTATCTCCTTGGTGTGGGCCCATAGATCCATGTGCTATTCTTGTGAGCCGTTGAGAGGAAACACAGAGTGATCCAATGGTTGGATTTCACTCTATAGTGCCTCTCTTGGATCATGGCCGAGAGGGGAGCCAGGTGGGCCCATAGGGTGGTCGGCCGACCCCCTATGTGGGTCCCACTAGCTCTCCTTTTCTCCATTTACTCATTCCTGCATTCAAACACTCATGGACATGTGGAACTAGTTATTTGATAAAATATGCTCATGATGTGTTGACACAAAAGAGGTGTTGACACAAAAAGCGTTAGGATCTGCGAACACCTCGGGCTATTACCCGAAATTCGATATCCAAGGTGTGCCAGCCGATTTGACCAGTTAATCGACAAGGACGATAACTAGAACAAGATCTGAACAGGACAACGGCGATACGCCCAGATGTCGAGACTCAGATTGATCAGGATAACTAGAGCAGAGCTGAACAAGACAACAGCGATGCGCCCGGATGTCAAAGCTCAAAGGTACTCCCACGCGGAACTTGCAAGGGTTTGACGGAGATCAAAGTGATGCAGCCCGTCGAAGCTTGAAGAACTCGTAGATAAACTAAGACTAATGCAAAAAGGATAAATTGCGGTAAAGGTAAATAAGAGTAAATTGATTTGATTTTGATTGGATTGATATCTTTTACACGCAGCCCTTGGGCACATATTTATACTCCCGCATGGAGAGTTGTACAGAGACACGACTCGTCCCTTTCCTAAACAAAACTTCTACTTTAAAGGAAATAACTGACTTGCGCAGGAGTCAGACCAAAATAACAATATTATTTCCCTAAACAGACACCCCTATTTCAAAGGAAAAATAAACGACTCGTGCAAGAGTCGGACTCAGACTTCCATAACAATACTGGTGTGACATCACCAGTTTCCTTATGTCTTTCTTCGATGAAAACTTTCCATCGGCAGACTCTTCAATCCGCAACTTCCTTCTATTGCCATCGGCAATCCTTTACTGGTGTCAACCATATTACCTGGGGCTCATCGGCATTGGCAATTCATCAGCATCGGCAATCTACACCCATCCACATCTTTGCACTTCTAGTAACTTGTCTCCACAAATTAACCTTTATCGGCAAGAATTATCTAGCTTTCATCGGCAACAAACTTACCCTTCTTACAGCGCACTCTCATCGGTAAATTTTACCGATGACTTCCTGATACCGATAGAAAATGGCCACCGATCCACGCAAGTCTTAGCTCATTTGACACGTGCCGAAAAACGGTGTCAACACATGCCCCAATTTCGGAGTGTATAATATTTTACGTGCCGAAATTCTCTCTACTGTAGCCATTTTTTCCGAGATAACTGCACAACTTCCTTGATCTCCGCACACAGAACTGCAATTTATTAATAAAATTCCTCGACTATAGCGCAAACAGTTGCAAATCTAATCATATCTCCTTGATTATCGCGCACATCCACCGCAGGTCTCTCCATATTCCTGTACAGTACGAGCAGAAATTCCAAAACAACCCCTGACCTAGGTCTATAAAAGTTACCACGATCCAACTTACTTTTTACCCTGGGCCTTCTTTCACTTTTCACCTGCCTCCGTCTTCAACCTCGGCGTCTTCAACCTCGGTGGCGACTCCAAAGAACAATCTTGCGAGCCCAAGCAACAGTTCATTCCTCAAGCTAAGTGCGAGCCGTAAGAACTCCTCCAACTCCAATGGCAATCCATGTCGACATCCCCAAGGTAAATCCATTTCCCCCTTATTCTACTTTCTGCAAGTTTTCCTTCCATATGAACTTCGCAATCTTTTCCCCTTTCTTTCTTTGATCCTTCCTCTTCTTTTCGAAACCTAGGAACTGTACAACAAAGTAGTAAGCCCCCTTGAACAGTCCAACTTCAACTGCCTAGGCTCAATGGGAAATCCTGATCCTAGCTATCTGATCAACGCGGAAACCAACCGTATTCCCTTCAAATCCAAATGTTTCAGCCTTGGTTTATGGAAGGATGCTTTCCGTTCATGGCCTAAATATACCAAGGGGTGGAAGAACTAGTACCTCAGGGTAATTAGAATGCAGCTGGTTCATTGGTCAGAGCGCAACCTAGACCAGTGCATCAGGCTCTCCATTGCCGATATGGAGAAGAACGAGAACATGATGATAGCGGCTTCTTACTTCTGGTCCGACACCATGAATGCCTTCTTATTCAGACATGGACCAGCCACTCCTACCCTTGCCGATGTGCATATGCTGACCAGTCTCGATGTCTCCTCTGCCGATACCTTCACTCTGTTTAATAGGAAGGCCGAGTATAAGGTGAACACTCGTAATATCGGCGGCTGGACCGGTTACATCCAGGAGTACCAAAAAACTGGATCGGTAGGACAAAGAGAGCATGCTATCTTTTTGAACATGTGCTGGAGAAGTTCATCTTCTGTGGCAAAACAGTCGAACCGACCACAATGTACCTCCCAGCAGCAGAACTCCTAGCCGATGGAACAAGACTCCCTCTCGGCCGATATCTTCTTGGATCGGTATACCGCCTCTTACACCAAGTGTCCAAGAAGTTACTGCTAGGCGAGTCCATAGGCAACCTCGGGGGTCCCTGGTGGTTCATAAACATGTGGCTGAATGCACACATGTACAAAGTCCTTCAGTTTGACTTGTTCGCCCAACAATTTCCAAGGGACATATCGGAAAATTATATATTCAATGATGATGAATCAGCAACTCATCCTCCACTAAACTTCGGAGAGGCCATCATAGTACTGCCAGGAACCGATGCCGATGCAGACCAGTTTGGCAGATTCTTTCAGAAATTTTATAATGGAATCCCTGCATCAGAACGACTTTGGTGGCCATATATTGATGAGGACAACCGATTCCCCTTGCTATTCAACCTCACCGATTGGAACGTGCCTCAGAATGAGGTGATCATGAAGGCCAGCATTGTTCCCCGAGCTATTCCAGTTAACATTTTCGGAACTGGGAAGAATGCTCCTCCGTCCTTCGAGTTTTATTACCCAGCGGTAGCGGCAAGACAACTGGCATTCGGCCAACTGTCGATCAAGCTCTGCTATGCCAAGGTGATAAAACCAAGGCAAATCATCTCCAGCGCCGTAGACTGGAACAAGGTCGTCAACCTCCCCCCAAATGCTGATACTTCAGATATTGACTTATCCTCTTGGGCACCAACATCCTTCATCACGGAGGAATACAAATTCTGGTGGCAAGAATGGAGATATCAACTATTTGCCAAGTCATCACACTACTATCTGCATATGATTGACGCCAATCACATCATTCCCGATGATGCAGTAAGTTTTTAATCCCGATGCATTCCTCATTACTTTATTCCTATCATTGGCATCTGACCTTCTTATGCTTAACAGGTTGACGATTCAATCCCTAAAATGAGCGGGAGTGGCAAACCTTTCAATCTCCGAGTGATGAGTCCTATATCACTCATCGGCAATAATGCCCCCACATTGGCTGCCTTCACCCCTCAGAAGGTACCTAAGGTTACTCTCAAGCCCAAGCCGACGCCTACTACTCCATCGGCTATTGCGGCCATCTTAGCACGGGCTTTTGCAGTAAACTCAACCTTTACTTATATCGATTACATCCTGCTCATCGGAAATTTTTGCTTTATATAACTTGTACCAAATATCTTTCAGATGGTGAAGTCATCGGCAGCTGCTGCAAACATACAAGCTTCTCCAACTCCTGTTGCCGATGCCCCACAAGCTTCGCAACAAAAACGGGCAGGTTCACCAACTGCTGCCCCAAAAAGAAGTGCCTGAGGCTAGCCACACCAACGGCATCACCAACTCCTGCCGATACACCAACAGAAGAACTGCCATCGACATCTGCTCCTGAACAGCCAGCGGACGAAACTCCGATCCACGAAACAATGTCACCGCCGTAGGAACCAGCTGCAACATTGGTATTGGCACCAGATGAAAATACTGACCAGAGGACGACATCACCACCACAGGAGCCACCCACTGCAGCAGAAACAGCACCAGCAACAGCACCAACGGCGTCAACCGCTCCTCCAACAGAAGCTTGTTCATCGGCAACTGCTGCCGATCTCCAGGATGAGGCTGTACCAGCCGACATGCCAAATCCCAGGCAAGAAATACGCTTCAAGATGGTAAGTCGGTTACCTAAAAATTTGCAGTATAACCTTATGATCGGCACATCTTAACTTCTTCTTTTTCAGGCCCAAGACTCCCCAGACAGCTTATTTTCCTTCGGCGTCAACCTCCAGGACGAGGACAAAAACCAAGAAGGCCCTACCCCAGCAGATAGCTTGTTCTCCTTCGCCATTAACATTCCCGATGAGGACGAGGATGAAGAAAGCTCTGCTCTAACTTTATCGGCAGAAGTCAAAGTCAAGCTGGAAACGTTACTATCTCTACTGCAACAAGATACGCCCAATCTTGTTCAAGACTCCACCGCAGCAAAGATAGCTTTCAAGGACATCCAAGGCCACTTATCTGCCGATACAGAGGAAATACTCTTCCAGGCGGCATTCCTTGAAAGCAAGCAACTCCAGTATCAAAGACCTTCCCATCGCATAGCCGATAGGACTGCTCGATCCAAGATTGAGGAAGAAATGCTTAAGTTCAAACAAATTGCCGACAAGAAGCACAAGAGCATCGGCCAAGCAGAAGCCTCTGACACCAATTTTGAGCAAGAAATCACTCAGTTATCGGCAAGGAAAGAAGAGCTGCTGACTGAATTGTAAAGGGTTGAAGAAGCCCTGAACACAGCCAATCAAAAGAAAGCTCAACTGCCCGATACCATCAAGGCTCTGCGACAAGAAAGAGACCAAAACGCCTGACAAGCCATCTTGTTGAAGAAGAAGATCAAGCCAGTCGAAGGGTCTGTCGACGCCGATACCAAGGAGATGGAGGAAATAGAGCAAATTCGCCTGCGTGCGATATCAGCCATCCAATCCTTGTTGTAATTTATTACAATTCATCATATCGGCAAATGTAACATTGATACTTGATTTTGCTCTGTAATGTAATGTCAGTACAACTTTTACCGATGCTTATATAACTTTTCTTTCCATCGGCACTCAACTGAGCATTTTATGCATCTACCCAAATACTAGGGTAATATTTTTTCAAGTATTTACCATTGATTGCTCTGGAGAATGCAACCCCTTCGAGAGTTTCTAAAATATAAGCATTGCCAGGAGCAGACTGTTTTATCCGATAAGGACCTTCCCAATTAGGAGACCATTTCCCAAACTTAGAACTCTTAGTCCCAATTGGTAAAATCAACTTCCACACCAGATCACCATCAGCAAATTCCTTTACCTTTACTTTCTTGTCATACCATATGGCAACCCTTTTCTTGTTTTCTTCAATGCTGATTAGAGCCCTCAACCGATGACCTGCTAAATCTTCTAACTCATCTTTCATAAGAGTAGCATAATCATCGGTCGTCAATTGATCTTGAAAAGATAATCGCCTGAAACCAGTTTTAATTTCCCAAGGCAGGACAGCATCGTGTCCATAGACTAACTGATACGGCGAAACTTTGGTTGCACCATGACAAGCCATCTGATATGACCATAGGGCCTCATTTAACACTATATGCCACCTCCTAGGGTTCTCTTCAATCTTGCGTTTGATAAGCTTGATAACTCCTTTATTAGTTGCCTCGGCCTGACCGTTAGCTTGGGCATAATAAGGAGAAGAATCCAACACCTTGAACCCCATACCAGCAGCAAACTCATCAAACTCTCCCGATGTAAACATAGTTCCTTGATCGGTAGTAATAGTCTGAGGGATACCAAATCAGTAAACAATGTGTTCTTTTACAAAATCCACCATGTTTGCCGATGTTACTTTCTTCAAAGGAATTGCCTCAACCCATTTCGTGAAGTAATCGGTAGCAACAAGTATGAACTTATGCCCTTTGCCTGACGGCGGATAAATCTGGCCGATGAGATCAATAGCCCATCCTCTGAACGGCCAAGGCTTGATTATAGGATTCATTGCCGATGCAGGTGCCCTCTGGACATTACCAAACTTCTGACAATCTTGGCACCCTTTAAAATAGTTGAAGCAATCTTCAAGAACTGTCGGCCAATAATATCCATTCCACTTGATCATCCACTTCATCTTGAATGCCGATTGATGTGCTCCGCACACATCTTCATGGATTTCGCCCATCAATTCTTTTGATTCTTCTCTACTAAGGCATCTGAGCAAAACTCCATCAATTGTCCGATAATACAACTCATTGTCAAGGAGCACATACTTGGTGGCTTGGAACCTTAGACGCCTTTCAACCTTCTTAGATGGATCTCTTAAGTAATCGGCAATTTCCTTTTTCCAGTCATCGGCAACCATTACCGATGTCATGACTTCTTGAATCGGCTGATATCCTGAAGCGTTCTGTGCTAACCGATTGGCTTCTTTATTATGCAACCTAGAAATATGCTCAAGGCGATACTCTTTGAATTCTTTCAATAATCGTAAACACTTCTCATGGTGTACAATCAACACTTCACTTCGGCATTCATATACCCCAGTCAATTGATTGATCACCAACATAGAATCACCAAATATTTCAACAGCATCGGCACGCACATCTCTGAGTAATTCCAACCCTTTTATTAAAGCTTGATATTCAGCCTGATTGTTTGTTGATGTAGCAACAATCGGCAACGAAATCTCATACTTCCGTCCTCGGGGTGAAATTAAGAGAACATCGATGCCTGCTCCCTCTTTGCACGTAGATCCATCAAAGAACAAAGTCCAAGGAGCAATCTCTACAGAGCTTACCTCATTGCAATGCTGAGTAACAAAATCGGCCATCACTTGGCCTTTAACTGCCTTAGCCGATTCATACCTTAAATCAAATTCTGAAAGCGCCAGAATCCACTTACCGATTCTCCCACTTAATATCGGCATTGACAGCATATACTTAACCACATCATCTTTGCAAATAACAGTGCATTCAGCCGACAATAAATAATGCCTCAACTTTATGCAAGAGAAATATAAACATAGACACAATTTCTCTATGGCCGAATATCTGGTCTCCACTAACCTTCTGCTCAAATAATATATTACACGTTCTTTCCCTTCAAATTCTTGAATTAAGGTTGATCTGATAACACCGTCATTGGCAGACAAATACAATCTGAAAGGCTTCCCGTGTTGAGGTGGAACCAAGACTGGAGGGTTTACCAGATATTTTTTGATCTCTTCCAAGGCTAATTGTTGTTCTTCTTTCCATGTAAACTCTTGATCGGCTCTCAACTTTAACAATGGACTAAAAGACTTAATCTTACCAGATAAGTTGGATATAAATCTTCTAATGAAATTAATATTGCCGATCAAGGATTGCAACTCAGTCTTGTTCGTAGGAGCAACCACTTTGTTAATTGCATCAATAGATTTTCTGCCGATCTCGATGCCTCTCTGGTGCACCACAAAACCCAGAAATTGACCTGCTGATACACCAAATGCACACTTATTAGGATTCATCTTTAGCCCATGTTCTCTTGTGCATTCCAGGATTTTTCGCAAATCGGCAAGATGCTTCTCAAAATCTCCAGACTTAACCACCACATCATCAATATAGATTTCGACTATCGTGCCGATATACTTATGAAAGATGAAATTCATTGCTCTTTGATAAGTAGCACCAGCATTCTTCAAGCCAAAAGTCATGACAAGCCACTCAAATAAGCCAACATGACTTGGACATCTAAAAGCAGTCTTAGATATGTCTTCTTCAGCCATGAATATCTGATTATATCCAGCATTACCATCCATGAAGCTAATGATTTGATGTCCAGCAGCAGCATCAATCAGTAGATCGGCAACGGGCATTGGGTAACCATCCATCGGCGTGGCCTTCTTGAGATTCCTGAAATCAATACAAACACGAATTTTTTCCATTTTTCTTATACACAGGAACCACATTAGAAATCCATTCGGCATATCGACATTGCCGAATAAATCCAGCTTCGATTAACTTTGTAATCTCAGCCTTAATGTCAGGTAGAATAGTAGGATTGCATCGGCGCGCAGGTTGCCGATGTGGTTGGAAACCAGACTTAATAGGCAACCGATGTTCGACTATCGATCGGTCTAAACCAGGCATCTCTGTATAATCCCAAGCAAAACAATCTTTATATTCTTTTAATAAATCAGTTAACCGTTGTTTACATCGGGAGTCTAACTTGGCACTAATAAAAGTGGGCCTATGTTTACTACCATCGCCGATGTCTATCTCTATTAAATCATCGGCGGATGTGAACCCGTGTCCCAGCTTTCCATCATCAGCGAACCGATCCATTAAAACTCTTCTTCAGGACCGACTACTTGGATCGGTGTAATGCGGTAATTGGCAACTTTGAGGAACTTTGTTTCCCAAGCATCACCGAATATACACCTGGTCTGCTCATAAGTTTCTGATTCTGCCGACGCAACGATCGATGGGGTTTCACTTCGAACAACTTCAATTTTGTCTCCGACCCATTGCACAAGGCTCTGATGCAGGTGGAAGGAATACAACAATTGGCATGGATCCAATCCCTTCTAAGGAGCAAGTTGTAGGTACCTTTGCCACTGATTACAAAAAATGTTGTCGGCAAAGTCTTGTTGTCGATGGTTAACTCAACACATACGGCTCCCATAGCTGGCGACACATTGCCTTCAAAGTCTTTGAGCTTCATGTATGTTTTGACTAAGTCTTGGTCGCCTTTTCCAAGCTTCCTGAACATGACATATGGCATTATGTTTATCGACACCCCACCATCCACCAGCATCTTTATTACGGGCTGTCCATCCACCTTGCCTTTAACAAATAGGGCACTCAGATGCTGCCTTTCATCATCGGCAGGCTTCTCAAAGACAGCCGCCATAGGATCCAACACCAATTGTGTCGTTTCAGCAGCTGCTTCATCATCGCTGACAGGCGCCATGAACTCCATCGGCAATATGACGACCATATTGATTTCTGCCGATGGATCCCTATCCTTGCAATTTGGCCTCCACTGCTTTTCCCTTGAAGGATCTTCATTGTCATACAAGCCATTTCGGCGTTCATGCTGGATCCTCCTTTTTTGAGTCTTCGTCAGACCCTTGGGGCACCATTGGGGAAGCTTGGTTTTCCAAACAGGCTGGCGCTGCCTCTCATTGTTTGCATCGGCACCACTCCTGATGTTTGGATCTCTGGAGAATATTTCTTCATCAGGCACTCTTGTGTTGGCCATCTCCTCTAGTCCCTCTTGATCAACACGCGTGCCAAGCCTGCTATGCACGCTAAGCTTGCCCCCCAGCCGATCATGTGCCGATTTCTTCTCTCTGAGCGGCTTGGCATACCTGGATGCTCGATCATCAAAACAAGGTTTCTTACCTGACCGATCGGCAGTGTAGTACCCATTGCATTCGGGACAATTATCGGCAGTAGGTAGCTTGATGCCTTCTTCCCAACAGTGAACGAAGAAGGGACACTTCTAGTGATCCTTATGTCGAAGCCATTCTTGGTGCTCTTCTCCCTGCCGATATCGCTCCTTTTGCGATTGCCGATACTCTTGCCTTGGCTGCTTGTGCGTGATTATAACACCAGGAGCCCTCCTAGCACTGCTACCTTCATCGGCAATTCTCTTACCTTTTCTGTCATCGGTAAACCTCCTTTCATCACACTCAGCTACTTGATGGTTAGGATCTACCGATGCATTCTTCCTGGCAGCTTCCGATGTCAGCACTTTAGTTTTTCCACTAGTTTCCACCATATTATTTGGGAATGGGTGCTGATCAATCTTCATCGGTTTCTGGACTTTAGAACTTTCAAATTTGATTCGTCCAGATTCAATCTCTCACTGCAACTGCTGCCTGAATACTTTGCAGTCATTGGTACTGTGCGAAGTCGCATTGTGCCACTTGCAGTACCTGATCTTTCTGAGCTCTTCGGCCGATGGAATTACTTGGTTAGGCGCCAACTTGATCCGCCCTTCTTGAAGTAACAAGTCAAACATCCTATCGGCCTTGGTGATGTCAAAGGTGAACCTTTCAGCTTCTTTCTGGCCAAACGGACAAGATACAGACTTCTTATCCTTCACACATTCGGCTGCGCCGATGCTTAGCTCTTCATCCGACCCAGAATCTTCTTGCTCGATGAAGGTCACCTTCTTATTCCAAGTCTTTCTCGGCTGAAAAGCCTTGACGTCTTGATCGGCAATTCTTTGCACCAGATGACTTAGGCTTTCAAACTCTTGAGACGCATACTTATCTTTGATATGCGGCTGTAGTCCTTGGAAAGCCAAATCTTCCAGTTGCCGATCATCAAGTACCAAGCTGTAGCACTTGTTCTTTGTGTCCCGTAGCCTCTGAACAAAGCTTTCCACCGATTCTTCATTGCGCTGTCTCAGCTTGACCAAATCAGTAATCTTCTTCTCATGTATGCCAGCGAAGAAGTACTTGTGAAACTACCTCTCTAGATCGGCCCATGTAATTACTGAATTTGGAGGCAATGATATGAACCATGTGAATGCTGATCCAGACAAAGATGATGAGAACAATCTTACCCTCAGTTCCTCTCTGCTGGCAGTTTCTCCACACTGGATAATGAAGCGATTGATGTGCTCCATCGTTGATGTGTCATCTTGGCCGGAGAACTTGGTAAAATCAGGCACCTTGTACCGATTTAGGAGAGGAATTAAGTCATATGCGGGAGGATATGGTGTCCAATAAGAATATGTATTAACCTTGGGTTTAATGCCAAATTGTTCTTTCATCACTTCGGCAATCTTATCGGTCCAATATGCATCCTGCTCTTGCCGACTCATTGGCTGGTTGTTGACTGGTGGAGCCGGCTGATGTGCCTCTTCAAGTCTTGGTAGAAGATGATCCGGAATAGTTGGTATGGGCGTAGCACCAGTCATCTAGACGTTAGGCATCGGCTGACTTGCCGATGGGTAATTTTGCACACTTAGTAGATTAGATTGAGTCATCATATTCATCGGTTGCTGTATCGATGGTCCACTCTGAGTGTTTGCTAGACTTCTGTATTGATACATTAGTACGCCAGGCTGTTGAGCTGGCGGCTGACTAGTCCATCCAGGATTATAAATCATCGGCATGTGACTTACCGATGGCTGATAGCTGACTGGCACCTGCTGTTCCTGCACCTTAGAGTAATCAACAAATTGGTTACCTTGATGTGCTAGTACTCCGGCTTGAGGGTTTACAATCACAGGTTGACTTCCAGTTGCTATACTGTGTTGCATCGGCACAGAGCTTGTCGATGGTGGCATCAGAGGTATTTTAGGAATCACTTGGAAATCTTTGGATGGCACTTGTACAGTTGGAGAGGACGTAGAGTAATGTATCATAGGGATCACCGGCTGTGATTGCATTGCCGATGTCGTGGAGCCCTTCCAAACTGAATTGTTTCCCTGCACCAGATTAGAACCAGCGGATGGATTTGAAGGCATACCGTAACCCCACCAGTTGGCAGGAGCTGGATGATTCTGGATGGTAGGTCCTGACATTGCCGACGCCACTGGATCTGCATTAAGCTTGGTGACGCTTTCAGGACTTGGTCTTGGCGGTGTAGCCACATCGGCAGACGGATCCACGGGAGTGGAAGACGTCATTGGGGTTGTCGATGGGTTTATAGATGCCGATCCAGGTTGATGGTACGCTGGACCAACATATTGGGGTGCTTGTCCTTCTTTGAAAGATTGCATGACAGCATTGTAGACAGTATTGGACAACACGCTCGAGTGGCTAATTAATGCTTGATTTAAGGCAGAATTAACCATCTCTTGTAACTTACCAGGATTGGCATCAAACGTGACCTGTCGTGGCAACGGCGGATCTTGCTTTTGGATGGCTTCGCCGCTCCTGCTTAGGCTGAAGGACTTCATATACAATTGCTTGTAATCCTCCATAGCCCGCTCCATAGCCAGCCTCTGATCATCTTTTAGATCGGCCTCGGAGACTTCAATGACGTTCCTTTGGTTAACGTCGGAATTATCACCCATGATAGATGTATAATGGTCCCACCGGGTGTGCCAAAAGAGGTGTTGACACAAAAAGCGTTAGGATCTGCGAACACCTCGGGCTATTACCCGAAATTCGATATCCAAGGTGTGCCAGTCGATTTGATCAGTTAATCGACAAGCACGATAACTAGAACAAGATCTGAACAGGACAACGGCGATACGCCCAGATGTCGAGACTCAGACTTGATCAGGATAACTAGAGCAGAGCTGAACGAGACAACAGCGATGCGCCCGGATGTCAAAGCTCAGAGGTACTCCCACGCGGAACTTGCAAGGGTTTGACGGAGATCAAAGTGATGCAGCCCGTCGAAGCTTGAAGAACTCGTAGATAAACTAAGACTAATGCAAAAAGGATAAATTGCGGTAAAGGTAAATAAGAGTAAATTGATTTGATTTTGATTGGATTGATATCTTTTACACGCAGCCCTTGGGCAGATATTTATACTCCCGCATGGAGAGTTGTACAGAGACACGACTCGTCCCTTTCCTAAACAAAACTTCTACTTTAAAGGAAATACGTGACTCGCGCAGGAGTCAGACCCAAATAACAATATTATTTCCCTAAACAGACACCCCTATTTCAAAGGAAAAATAAACGACTCGTGCAAGAGTCGGACTCAGACTTCCATAACAATACTGGTGTGACATCACCAGTTTCCTTATGTCTTTCTTTGATGAAAACTTTCCATCGGCAGACTCTTCAATCCGCAACTTCCTTCTATTGCCATTGGCAATCCTTTACTGATGTCAACCACATTACCTGGGGCTCATCGGCATTGGCAATTCATCAGCATCGGCAATCTACACCCATCGACATCTTTGCACTTCTAGTAACTTGTCTCCACAAATTAACCTTTATCGGCAAGAATTATCTAGCTTTCATCGGCAACAAACATACCCTTCTTACAGCGCACTCTCATCGGTAAATTTTACCGATGACTTCCTGAAGCCGATAGAAAATGGCCACCGATCCACGCAAGTCTTAGCTCATTTGACACGTGCCGAAAAATGGTGTCAACAGGGGGTGAATAGCCTAATAAAAATTCTACAAACCACTAGAGCAAAGGTTAGTAAAACACTAAAGTGAAGCTTTTGCTCTAGCTCTACTAGGGATGCAAAGCCACCTATCCAAGCAATTCTAGTTAGTTAAGTGCCTAACAAACAATAGGAAGAACCTAAAGTAATTAACACAAGCTAGCAAGAACAACTAGCAAAGAGAGCTAACTAAACAAACTTAAAGCTACACAAGCAAGCTAGGCAAGATATGAAAGAATGTAAATACAAGATAGGAGGTGATTGATATACCGATGCCTTGTGATGTATGGATGTCAATATGAAGAACCAATCAAAAGAATACCAAAGAGTAGCCGGGAGACAAAGATGACACAATGATTTTTCTCCCGAGGTTCACTTGGTTTCCACCAAGCTAGTCCCCGTTGTGTCGACTACTCAAATGGTGATTCGGTGTCTAATAGGAAATCATAAGCCTAGCCCACTACCCGGGCGCCACAAGAATCCACCCAAATGAGAGTAACTCAATGACACGAGTAATCCACTAGAGTTACCCTTTGGCACTCCGCCGAGGTGGGTACAAGCCCTCTCACAATCGATGAAGCCTGCCATGAACAATCACCAACACGTGCCAGAGCTTCTCCTCAATCGCCAAGCCGTCTAGGTGTTGGCAAACACCAAGAATAACAAGAAATCCCGCAGCGATGACGATGACCAAGTGCCACTAAGATGCAATGCAATGATCAAGCACTTGGTTCACTCAAACTCTCATGAATTAGAAAGCAAACCAAAGAGAGATGAGTTGGGGGCCTTCTCAAGCAAGCACAAAAAGTGAGAATGAATGGGAGGTGCCAGATAGAGCCCTAGGAGCTGGCCACAACATATTTATAGCCTTCCACCAAAGACTAGTGGTTTTGCCCCCTTATCCTGATTTCCTGCGTAGCTCCGGACACTACCAGCAGGGGGGTCCGGACCATTGCGCGCGTCCGAACCCTTCACCATTTGAACTTTGCCATTGGCACCTTCGCCTGAGTCGTCCATGTGTCTATAGACGCTATGAATAGTTGGAGGTCCGGACCATTGCGCCATGCGTCCGAACCTTATGCAGAGCCGATCCAGAGAGCTCCAAGCCCCCGGACGGTGGTCCAGAGTGACCCGTCCGGACGCCACTTAGCGTCCGGTTGCTCCACCAGTGAAGTCCAGTAAGCTTCAACACTCCAGACGAGTGTCCGGAGTCAGCATCCGAACTGAGATCAGCGTCTGGACCCTCTGTCCCCGAAGGCCGAGGCTTAGGGTATGCCTCTGGATGCATAGCCGATTGTCCAGACCAGGCATACTGAGCATCCGGGCCTCTGTCTGGACCTCTGTCTCGAGTCCAAATGAGCTGCCTCTTCTTCTCCAAGTCTTCATGTGCTAACACCATGTGATCCAACACGTGTTCTCCTGTGTTAGCCTTTGCAAAGAATTATCTTGGATTTGTTTCATGTTTGTGTCACTTAGATTCATTTTATATATGCAATGCAAACCTAGTGGCACATGATAACCGCAATCGACACAAGTTTTCCCTTCTTGATAGTACGGCTATCTATTCTAAAGGTGATCACACTCTCTATAGTGTCCTGATCACTAAACCAAAAATGGCCCTATGATATACCTTTGCTTTGAGCCCATTTTTGTTTTTCTCTTTCTTCTTTTCCTTAGTCATGGAGCACTTGATCCATCATGATCCTTCATCTAGCTCCATTTGTCAAGGTGGATTACCCTAGCTTGATAACACACTTAGCACTAGGGTTAGTCCATAGGTTTCATCAATTAACCAAAACCAAACTTGGGCTTTCAACAATTCATTCAATGGTGGAGCCCCCAATTATCAAAGAATACGGTGACCAACTCAAAGGCATTTAAATTACTTTATGTTTTGATCTTGAGTTTAGGAAAAGTCGTACTATAAAGGGGATACATTGCGCAAGCTTAAATATGCAACTAAGTGCTCAAATTCTACCAAACATCCTCTCATACCCTGCCTAGACTCCATGTGAAACAATTTAGCATTCGGAATATTTTTGGCAGAGCGGCAGTGCCGCGGTCCAGCAGTGCCACGCCTTAGAGCAGCACTACCGCAACTTAAAGTATCTGTTGGATAGCAGGGGTATTTCTATCCCCTCCCTGCTGCCCCAAATGGTCGTCTCAACCATTCCCTTCTCCAGTGCTCAACAGTAGCTCTCTCCCTCTCTCTAACTCCATTGGAGCCCCTCAAGCTTCTCCCTTCGATTCCTCTCCAATTCTTTGAGAGATTGAACCTCCAAATTGCATTAGAGAACATCCCAAACTGTTCTTCAACGACTAGAGCACTTGGTTCATGTTCAAGCCGATGGATTGCATTTGTTACTCTTGGAGTTTGCTCCTAGCCAGCTAGAGCGTCGCTCGTGGAGCTTGCCAAATTGTGTGGTAGCCTCGAGAGGTTTGTAACCATACAACTAGTAAATCACCCCTCACTTCAAGAGTTTTATCTCTTGATTTGAGAACAAGGGAAAGGCAAGCCTTTTGTTGCGAGCCCAAGCCTTGTGTGGCGAACCTCAACAACATGGACTTAGGCAAGCCTTGGTGGCGAGCTGAATAATGGGATAAATCTTGTGTCACTTGTGTTTGTGTTATTTGCTTTACTTTCATTTGTCCTCAAGGTGATTTCTAGGGTTTGGTCCTGATCTACTTGGTGGTGCTGCTCCTACCTATTCTAAGTGATGGAATAGGCTCTACTCTACCCAAGGAAGCTCAAGACTTTTCTCGATCTAAATTTCATTGGGTAGATTTTGAACTACAGCCTTGGGTGTCTGCCAGAGCAGCAGTGCCACTCTCCAAAGCAGCACTGCCGCATGAGATTTTAATATCCATTTGAGCTGAAATTTTGCAAGCCTATTCACCCCTCTCTAGGCGACATCAAGGTCCTTTCACTCTGTTAGGGTTCAGTTACTAGGGATCAGACACATCAAATCATTGAAATGCCTCTCTAGATGCTTACTAGAAATGATCGGACACCACGGCTTGGCCCGTCTAGTGCAACATTAACATGTGTTTGAAGTAAGTTAGCTATTAGAGATCAACGACCTACATTTGTAGCAGGTGACACGTGGATAGCTTGCGTGCACCGGATGTGGTACATCCGGTCACCTCGTAGACAGCGTAGTGAAAGGGGCAACAACTCTAGTGTTTGAGGGAGCTATATATATACTTGTTGGCCGGCTTTGAGGTGGATCTCTTGGCTTCTTGACATATTTGACAACCTCTAGAGCTGAACAACTCCCTCCCCACTCGTCTCCTCGCTTGACTGTGCAATTTAAAGTGAGATTGAGTGATTCCAAGTGCTTATGGTTGTGTAGTTGCATCTATTGGCACTTGGAGATAATTTTCTGCTAATTTCTTGATACTCTATGTATTTGTGGACACCTTGGTGGCTTAGATCAGTGGTGGAGGTTTGGCACAAGTTGGAGATTGTTTGTGGTCATCTCTGGTGATTGTGACAGGTCTTGTACTCTCCTCTATGAAGAGCCAAAGGGTAACTCTATTTGATTGCTTATGTCATTGAGTCACCCTCGGGTGAGCTGGGTGCGTCCCATGCTATACCCTACACTTAGAGGAGTCCAGGTTGTTTATTAGGACCCATGGTTTAGATCCGTGATTAACAAGAACAGCAGGGGTTGTAGTGCAAAAGTGCGGCTGGTGTCGGCTGGATGCCGACCGTGTGACACGTGGCGGCGCGGGAGTGGCTGAGTCCACGGGTGCAGTGTGGACCGAGCGCAGGTGCTGGTCCACCGGTCCATGGTGGACAGAGGGTGGCGTACCCCTTCGTGATCTAATCCTGGCCGTCCACGCCAGATCGGACGGCGCAGAGCGGTTGTGGCGCGGCTGGAGCGCTGGAGCGGCGCGGGACGTGGCATCGCGCCGTGGGCGTGCCGTAGGAGCGGCTCGGTCTCGCCTGCGTGGGTGTTGGACGGCTCTGGAGCCACCAGGAAGGAGAGGCGAGGCCTCCTGGTCACGGCGGGGGACGGTGCGAGACCGTGTGGTGGTCAACGGACGACAGCGGGGCGATGGCGAGGACACGGACGCCATGGACAGGTGCTCTAGCTCGCCGGCAAGGTTGCAGGGAAGGGCACTGGGGACGCCGTGGAGGTGAGGCGAAGCCTCCGGGTCATTGCGAGGACATAGCGGAGTCGCGCGGGGAGGCCATCAGGCGGTGGCGAGGTCGTGGAACGGCTCACCGTGGCGGTCGCCATGGGCGCGGTGCGGAGCTCCACGACGGGCGGTGCCGGGGTGATTCACCGGAGGAGGCGAGGAGCCGAGGGGGCTTGGGCGGGCACGACGCACACGGTAGCGGCCTCGATAGAGGACGCGGGGTCTCACCAGAGCGAGACGACGGCGGTGACGGCGCTCGGGAGGGACGGCAGTAGAGCAGAGGGTCGGGGTAAGGGATAGAGGGCCAAGCGCTCCTTTTATAGGACAAGGAGGGGAAATGGTCAACGGCGCGAGTGCCGCCATCAAGGCTGGGGCGGCTGAGTGGCCATAAAGGGCACTCCGGCGGGCGGCGGGCGTTACAGGAGCGGAAAGGAGCGGCGGCGGCGCTCTCCGTTACGGGCAGAGGAAGGGGAAGGGGGTATGAGCGGCTGGCAGGCGGGCCCAGGTGGGGAAACGAGCGGGCTGCGCAGGCGCTAAGCTGGGATGAGCGACGTGGGTGGGGCTGGCTGGGTCGCACGCTGCGTGTGCTAGCAGGCCGAGCAAGCGGGCCAAGGGGTGGGGGAGGTCTAGCAGGCTGGCTCTATGGTTGGGCCTGCGCAGAGGAAAAGGGAGGGAGAGATGGAGCTAGGCTGGTTCGGTTGGGTGGGCTAGAAAGGAGGGTGAGGGTAGAGAGAGAAAGAAAGGTTTTTCTTTTATTTTAAAAAGGACACCAATTCAAATTCAAACAAAGTTTGAATTCAAACCACACAACTCTACCCTACACTCAAGAATAAAGGCTATGCATCGGCATGAATGCAACAGAGAGTTTATAAAACTCTAAATTGATTTTATATTAAGAAAATTAATTACTTGATTAAACTAAATGTCATGAAAATTGCATGAAAGTAAATCAATTTTCATAGTTTTTCTGAAAACAATTTTTAGGGTGTTACAAACCTACCCCCCTTAAAAAGAATCTTGTCCTCGAGATTCAGATGATGAAAAGAGATCAGGATATTCTGATCTGAGATTCTCTTCTCTTTCCCATGTTGCCTCATCCTCTGAATGTCTGTTCCACTGAACCTTGAACATTCTGATAACCTTACTCCGCGTAACACATTCTGCCATATCCAAGATTTTGATCGGGTATTCTGCATAAGTGATATCATCTGTACGTTAACCTCTTCCAAAGGCAACTGCTCTTCTAGTACTCGTAAGCAGTTCTTAAGTTGTGACACATGAAACACATCATGTACACTAGACAAGTTTTCAGGCAGGTCAAGCTGATATGCCAATTCACCTCTTCTATCCAAGATTTTAAATGGTCCCACATATCTTGGTGATAACTTTCCTCTAGCATTGAATCTTTTAACTCCTCTCATTGGTGATACTTTGAGATATACATAATCTCCTACTCTGAATTCCAAACTTCTTCTAACATTGGCATAGCTCTTGTGTCTCGATTGAGCTACTCTTAGGTTCTGCTGATGGTTCGAACTTGTTCTTCTGCATCTTTTATCACATCAGGACCAAACACTTGTGTGCCCCCCTATCTGATTCCAGAACAAGGGTGTTCTGCACTTTCTACCATATAAAGCCTCAAAAGGTGACATCTTCAAACTCTTCTTATGGCTATTATTGTAAGAAAACTCTGCATAAGCTAGGTTTTTATCCCAACTGGTGCTATATTGCAACGCACAAGCTCTCAACATATCCTCAAGTACTTGATTTGTCCTTTCTGTCTGCCCATCTGCCTGAGGATGATATGCTAAACTGAAATTCAACTTTGTCCCAAGGGACTCATGAAGTTTCTGCTAGAAGTGCGATGTGAACTGTGTCCCTCTATCTGACACAATCTTCTTTGGAACTCCGTGAAAACACACAATTCTTTCCATATACAACCCAGCTAGCTTTGCTCCCGAGTATACTGTTTTGACTGGTAGAAAATGAGCTACCTTAGTCAAACAATCCATGATTACCCAAATAGAGTCATATTCTCTCTGGGTACGAGGTAAACCCACTATAAAGTCCATTCCTACTTCTTCCCATTTCCACTCGGGTATTTTCATAGGTTGTAGTAACCCTGCGGGTCTCTGGTGTTCTGCCTTCACTCTCTGACAAGTATCACATATGGCTACCCATTCTGACACATCATGTTTCATGCCATGCCACCAATACTTTTCTTTAAGATCAAGGTACATTTTTGTACTGCCTAGATGAATGGAGTATGCTGAATTATGAGCCTCATTCAGGATCATCTCTTTGATAGGTTTCGAATCATGAACACAAATTCTCTTACCATACCATAAGGTACCCTGATCATCCATTCTAAATCTTGGTGCCTTTCCAATCACTATTTGTTCTGCGATAGTCACCATATGCTCATCTTTCATCTGACCTTGGCGAATCTCTTGTTCAAGAGTCGGTTCTACTTCAATCTCCACTAAGTTTGCCACAATCGATAGATTCAGACTTGCGAATTCTTTCCTTAATTCTTCTGAAAACTGAGACACACAAGTTGTATTCACATAACTCTTTTTGTTAAGTGCATCAGCAACAACGTTTGCTTTCCCAGGGTGATAATGTACCTCAAGGTCATAATCTTTAATCAGCTCAAGCCACCTGCGTTGTCTCAAGTTCAAATCCGATTGTGTAAAAATACTTTAGACTTTTATGATCTATGTAAATCTCACACCTGTGTCCAATCAGGTAATGCCTCCATATCTTGAGAGCATGTACCACTGCTTCCAACTCTAGATCATGGGTTGGATAATTCAACTCATGTTTCTTTAGCTGTCTGGAAGCATAAGCTACTACCTTCACTTCTTGCATGAGAACGCAACCCAAACCTTGCCTCGATGCATCACAATATATGGAGAAACTTTTTGTGATATATGGCAACACTAACACTAGAGCTGTGGTTAACCTCTGTTTCAACTCCTCAAAGTTAACCTGACATTTCTATGACCAGACAAATTTGGTACCCTTCTCAAGCAAAGTTGCCATTGGTTTTGCCAGTTTAGAAAACCCTTCTATGAATCTTCGATAGTAACCAGCCAGACCCAAGAAACTACGGATTTCACTGACATCTTTAGGTGGATTCCAGCTCAACACATCTCTGACTTTCTTAGGGTCCACAGCTACTCCACCATTTGATATGATATGCCAAAGAAAAGAAACTTCCTTTAACCAAAACTCACATTTGTTGAACTTTGCATAGAGTTGATGTTCTCTGAGCTTCTGTAAAACCAATCTCAGATGCCCCTCATGTTCTTCTTCATTCTTGGAGTACACTAGAATGTCATCTATGAATACCACCACAAACTTGTCTAGGTATTCCATAAAGACATTGTTCATCAAATACATGAAGTACGCAGGTGCATTCGTTAACCCAAAAGACATCACTGTAAATTCATACAAGCCATATCTAGTGGTGAAAGCAGTCTTTGGTATGTCAGAACATCGTATTCTCAGCTGGTGATATCTGGAGCGAAGATCTATCTTGGAGAAAACACAGGAACCTCTCAACTGGTCAAACAGATCATCTATTCTTGGTAACGAGTACTTATTCTTTATAGTTACTTCATTAAGAGATCTATAATCAATACACATTCTCTGTGATCCATCTTTCTTTTCAACAAACAGGACTGGTGCTCCCCAAGGTTAGGAACTAGGTCGAATATAACCCTTGTCTTGTAACTCTCGTATCTGTTTTTTATCTCTTCTAATTCATTAACCCCCATTCTATAAGGTCTTTTTTCTATAGGTGCAGTGCCTGGTAAAAGATCTCAAATGAATTCAACATCACGTTGAGGTGGCATACCTGGTAAATCGTCAGGAAAGACATCTGGATACTCTTGCACAATAGGAATGTCAGCCATAGTCATCTCTATCACCTGATTGACTTACCCATCACCTGAGACTGATGATTTGATTTTGAACTCAATAATCTCTCCAGAAGTTGTTCTCAACTGCATGGTCCTACTGGCGCAGTGTATCACGGCATCATGAGCAGTAAGCCAGTTCATTCCAAGGATCATATCGATACTCATGGTATTTAGGACTATTAGATCAGTTAAAAACTCTACCCCCCTCATGTTAATTCTAACAATTGGACAAAACAATGTAGCTTTCATTTCACCTCCTGGTGAGTATACTAATAGGGTGTCTCTCATAGCTTGCATGAGAAGTGTGTGCTTCTTAACAAAAGGTGCGGATATGAAAGAATGAGATGCTCCAGAATCAAATAAAACTGAAGCTAAATGAGAGTTGACTGGGAACGTACCGATCACAACTTCAGTCGAATCCTGTGCAGACTCAACTGTCACATGGTGCACTTTGCCTCGGGCATAATACTGCTGTCCTTGCTTGATGGGAGTGTTGGGGAACACCTTCTGGCCACTAGACTGACCTAGGGTCATCTTCTTGGGACAGTTGTATGAGAGATGACCTGCTTCACCACAAACGAAGCACTTGTTGCTGTTGTTGTTTGCATTAGGGATGTTCGGGGTGTTGTTCTTCATCGGGGTGTTCACCACCTGTACTTGGTGGGGAGCTTGGTTACGGTACTGACCTTGCTGCTACTGTGGGGTCCTCTGCTGGAACTGAGTACGGTGGGCGGCATTGGACTGCCCCAGGGTACCTCTGCTGCTGGTTCTGGTTCTGGGAGAAACATGAGCGACTGCCACTGCCCATCTGCTAGTTCTGGTTTTGAAACTTCCGCTTCTTCACCTCCATGTCACGCCTCTTGCTCTCAATAACAAGAGCCTTGTCAACGAGAAGCTAAAAATTCGCAAAGGTATGTGAAAGCAACTGGTAATGAATTCCATCATTTAGTCCTTCCATGAAGAGCTCCTACTTGTCAAGGTCTTCTGCAACATCATGCTGGGCATAGCGAGAGAGTTGAGTGAATTTATCCCTATATTCACTCACAGACATTCCTCCTTGCTTAAGAGCAAGAAATTCCTTCCTCTTAAGCCTCACCAATCCTGCAGGTACATGGTGTGTACGGAAGCCATCCCTGAACATCTGCCAGGTAATCTGGTTAGCATTAGGTTGAGCATGTTGGAATGATTCCCACCAGTCGAGCGCTGCTCCCTGGAGCTGTCCTGAAGCATATAGGACTTTCTCCATGTCATTGCACTAGGCAATGTCTAGCTGACGCTCCACAGCTCGAAGCCAATCATCCGCTTAAAGGGGATCAGAGGTATTGTCAAAAGTAGGAGGGCGTCCCTTCAAGAATTCGCCCCTTTTGTCACGAGCTAGTTGGTAAGGAGGAGGTGGCGGGTGGTTCTGTTGATTCTGCATATTCTGTGCCATATGCTGAAGCAGTTGAGTTTGCATCGCCAGCAGCTGCTCAATTGTTGTTGGCGGGGGTGGTAGAGGTGGTGGTCCACCAGATCCGGACCTCCTGGTGTCAACCATCTGTATTCCAAGGATTACATGAGACATATGCATATTTTGTTGATAAAGAGACAAGATCAGAGATAACATGATACTGATGGAACAGATTGAGATAGATAGATAATAACCCATAAGAACTTTTTATTAACCCATCATATAAAACATAAAAAAAGATGGTTGTGGACAAGCCCCACAACTCATCTCAATCATGAAAAGATCCAAATCACTCAAGATCATCAAGACAAGCATCCATGCACATTATTTAGACATGAGTTCACACAGACTCGATAACTCTGACTCACTGACACGACTGACTAACGCACCCGTAACGCTCTCCAACTCATGGGTAGGGTGGATCCTAAGGGTCGACGGTGGTATCGGTGCAGGAGCAGCTCGGGTGGTGCCTCTTGCGGGAGTTCACGACAGCAGGGTCACGGGCCATCAGTGGCGGTGGGGGCTCCCGTGGTGGAACACCCTGGTCCCTCTAGCGCTCCATCTCCAGAAGGTGAAACTGAAGCGTCTCCACCTCGATCCACAGGGTCCTCTGGTCCAGCATTGCTCTGTCGAGCGCCGTGTTAAGCAAGACCACTAGTGAAATAGTCTCGCCCAACCGGACACTCTCTCCATCCTGCAGCTTCGCCACCTTACACCCGTTGCCTGAGCCACAACGGCATGGAAAGTAGTGGTCGTCCTCCTCCTGGATCTCTGGGAACATCATGTCGCGGTGGTGGTACAGAGCCTGTCGCGCAACTTCCTCCGCTCCAGTCTCCTTGGTGAGAGTAGGAGTCATGGAGCAGTGAGAGGTGCGGATCTCCCAGGAGTTCTAAAGAGCATTCCAAGTCTTCATGTAGATCTTGGTGATCCAGTATGTGTTATATACTGGATGGGAGTACTTGCGGCTGCGGTACTCGATCTTCATCGGAACTGGGACGTACTGCATCGTAGTCAGGTCAAAGAGCAGGGAGTGGTACGCGTTGTTGTCGAAGTCGGTGGAGAAGGTCTCCCTGATCCACTTAGGGCATGGAACCTCCTCAACCCCGTCACCCTGGGCGTGGTCGCACACCTTCTCCTCGTCCTGATCCTCCTCGTCATAATCGTGGGTGTCCTCAAACGAGTCACTCGATTCTCCAGAGTCGTCACTGGGGTCACCGGCTGCTCCAGACGCAGCAACAGGCTTGTACTCCTCAACTTCTTCCTTAGCTTCTTCCTTAGCCTCAGGAGCAACAGGGACTAAGCGGACTAGGATGCGTCCTCCGGTCGACTTCCAGGCCGTTGCTCTGGTGCGGGCCATCTACACAAAATTTATAATATGAGATGAGAAATTTTGTAAAGAACAAGTGAAGGAGTGACAAATGTACAAAAATATAAAAATTACCAAGCAATAAAATTTTCATAGATAATCCTAAGAGGATGTCCATTCTATCTATGGTGAGCGTCCTAGAGTCAGTTCGGTTTTGATACCAATTTGTAACACCCCAATTTATAATAATAAATTTGAAGCCAAATATATATGAACCCAGGATGTATTGATTCACATATACCTTACAAATTACAATATCATCACACGAACAACGATTATATTTATTACATCACATGGTGTTCATCACATCATAGCCAACGGCATTATTTATTACAGCGGAATACGTAGATAAACAAAGACTCCCACCATAGGGACACCAACTGGGGGTACACCCTCCTCAGATGTCACGGGCATCCTTGGGGAACTCCTCATAGCCTCCAACATCTGGTACCCATCCGGAATTTTTATACAAAGGTGGTGACAACAAGCGTCAGCTCACCATGCTCAGCAAGTATATATATGGGGATGCAAGCTAAAAAGGCTGACTCTGGTTTAAGCAGTAAGCAATTTTAGTTGGTCAAGTTTTATTAAATACATAACATATAAAACATAAGTTTAACCCTTTCCCGATGAACAAGCATAAGCATCAGTTTCCAAGTTAACAACATTTTCATTTTAACGTAAAGACAGTATAATTGGAAAGATCCAGACCGCTCGTGTCCGTGAGCATGGCTATCATGATAGATTTTAGAACTCTACAGAGTTTGTACAACTTTACCCTTGAGTCGTGTTACCCTTTTGCCCGAGATCGCGAGCCTCTTAGCTCACTTCCAAGGTAAGCCAGCAGGGTTCACTACGAAGCCTTACACTAGCCACTCTAACAAGTTCATAGCCACGGCCCCCCTTCGAGTCGGCTCTCTAAAAAGACCGCAGCCTCCAAGGCACATCAAGACAGGCAAGAGAACCATTCTTAGCCTGAAGCGCCCCTCTGCGCTACGAGTTGGTAACTACTAATAAGCTAGAGCAAACTAGCTTTACGACTAAGATCAGAGCCATGTAATCCTCAAGGTTGTACGGACTTCCTGGGTTGTCTGTCCCAAGTACAAACCTTATACAGAGATACTAGAGCATATGGGAATAAAATGCATCTCTAGCCCCTCCTTGTCAATTTTAAAAGATTATCATAATCATTCGATCACAGGTTCCAAACTTCCATTATACAAGTTATGTGATGATTATTTTGAGTTGCTAGGTAACAAGGAATAACATAGGCTATACTTGCCTTGCTCAAAGTCTTGGTCCTGGTACTACTCCTGGAACTCCTGCTCCTCAAAAGCCTCGCTCTCTACTCACGGGAACAACATCAACAAGAATTCCATACAATCATCACATGCAAAGAAGTATAAACAACTATTAGAACATTACACCATACAATAGAAACATAGAGAGAAACATATATAAAACTAATCTACACGTTACTAGGAACACATGAGCGCGAGAAACACTTTAATCGGACCTAAAACGAGAAAGTTATGAAAGAAACAAGTTTCAGGGATCTTTTGGTAAATAGAAAAGATTTTTCTAAGGTACTAAAACTGAAACCGAGGACTAAAACATAAATAAAGCAAATCTAAAAGGGTTAGATGGCAAGTCTAGGGCTGCTGGTCATGCTGGTCTGAAAACAGAGAAAACAAAGGGTTAAAACGTTAAATACAGGGCTCAAAAGAGCTACTTTTGAACTGGTTTAAAAGGATCCGTGATTAACCAGAACAGCAGGGGCTGCAATGCAAAAGTGAGGCTGTTGTCGGCTGGATGCCGACCGTGTGACACATGGCAGCGCGGGAGTGCTCGAGTCCACGGGTGCAGTGTGGACCGAGTGCGGGTGCTGGTCCATCGGTCCACGGTGGACCGAGGGTGGCGTACCCCTTCGCGATCTAATCCTAGCCGTCCACACCAAATCTGACGGCGCAGGGCGGTTGTGGCGTGTCTGGAGCGCTGGAGCGGCGCGGGATGTGGCGTCGCGCCGTGGGCGTGCCGTAGGAGCGGCTCGGTCTCGCTGGCGTGGGTGCTGGACGGCTCTGGAGCCACTAGGAAGGTGAGGCGAGGCCTCTTGGTCACGGCGGGGGACGGTGCGAGGCCGTGCGGTGGTCAACGGACGACGGCGAGGCGATGGCGAGGGCGCGGACGCCATGGACGGGTGCTCTGGCTCGCCGGCGAGGTCGCGGGGAAGGGCACTGGGGACGCCGTGGAGGTGAGGCAAAGCCTCGGGGTCGTTGTGGGGACGCAACGGAGTCGCGCGGGGAGGACGTCCGGGCGGTGGCGAGGTCGTGGAACGGCTCGCCACGGCGGTCGCCATGGGCGCGGTGCTGGGGTGGTTCACCGGAGGAGGCGAGGAGCCGAGGGGGCTCGGGCGGGCACGGCGCACGCGATAGCGGCCTCGACAGAGGCGCAGGGTCTCACCAGAGCGAGACGACGACGGCGATGGCGCTCGGGAGGGGCGGCAGCAGAGCGGAGGGTCGGGGGAAGGGAGAGAGGTCTGAGCGCTCCTTTTATAAGCCAAGGAAGGGAAACGGTCGACGGCGCGAGTGCCGCCATCAAGGCTCGGCCGGCTGAGTGGCCATAAAGGCCACTCTGGCGGGTGGCGGCCGTTACAGGAGCGGAAAGGGGCGACAGCGGCACTCTCCGTTACGGGCAGAGGAAGGGGAAGGGGGTATGAGCGGCTGGCAGGCGGGCCCGGGTTGGGAAACGAGCGGCCTGCGCAGGCGCTGAGCTGGGCCGAGCGGCGCGGGTGGGGCTAGTTGGGCCGCGCGCTGCGTGTGCTAGCAGGTCGAGCAAGCGGGCCAAGGGGTGGGGGGGTCTAGCAGGCCGGCTCTACGGTTGGGCCTGCACTGAGGAAAAGGGAGGGAGAGATGGAGCTGGGCTAGTTCGGTTGGGTGGGCCAGAAAGGAGGGTGAGGGTAGAGAGAGAAAGAAAGGTTTTTCTTTTATTTTAAAAAGGACACCAGTTCAAATTCAAACAAAGTTTGAATTCAAACCACACAACTCTACCCTACACTCAAGAATAAAGACTATGCGCCAGCATGAATGCAACAGAGAGTTTGTAAAACTCTAAATTGATTTTATATTAAGAAAATTAATTACTTGATTAAACTAAATGTCATGAAAATTGCATGAAAGTAAATCAATTTTCACAGTTTTTCTGAAAACAATTTTTAGGGTGTTACACTTGTGGATCATTGCTAGTGAGCTTAGGATTTGTACGTGTTGCATCACTAGCTTGTGTAGGAGCTTTTCAGTTTGCTTAGAGCTCTAGTTGCTTAAGTTTATGTGTCCTTATAACATAGATTTGTTTATGTGAGCTCTCTAGCATGTCACCTTTGTGAGCATAATTGGCATAATTTGCTAGGTGTTAGAGTTAAGTAAGAATGGTGTAGTTTTGGATACATCGTCTAATTTAATTATGTATATGTTTTGGTTAGTCGGTATGATAAGTTTTAGAAAAGACTATTCATCCCCTCTAGTTAACCATCTCGACCCCTCAGAAGTTCCATATTAAAATATATTTTTGAACAAAAATAAAATTTGACAATGTTTTTACCTCATCTTAAATTCTTCTAGTTTTTGCAAAATGAGAGTGGTTTTTTAAAGTTCACCCTTCTTTTGATTTTTTCTAACTTATTTTTGAACATAAATAAATAGAAATGATTTAAAATTAAACCTATTCGGTTCATAATGATATTTTGTAATTTGTTTTTCACCAAATAAAATAATGTAGATAACATGAATGCAAGTGAAAATTAAATTAAGTTATAATTTCTTTATGAAAAACAAATTTCCACTGTTTTAATTGTCAACAACGTAATTAAAGCTTGAAAACTTTTAGAAAAATATTTAAACAAGAAGCAATTTTACACATAAAAATTATTCTTAATAGTGATAAGAAAGAGCTCAGATAATATTAATGCAAATCTTAGTAACTATTATTTTGGAGTGGCAAAGAGTTGTGTTGAGCACATTTAAGATATGTAAATGTAAGACAAAAACAATGAAAACCTGAGAAGTCGATCAACCAGCAAACTTAAATGTTGTAAAGAAACAAGCAAACTTAAATGTAGGGAGCAAATGACAGAATTAAACAAATGATTAAGAATTTCTTTTCAAAACACAAATTATAGATCGCGGATTCAGCCAACGTGGAAGAAGCTATTCTAAGGGTCTGTTTGGTTCCCACCTCTTAAACTAAAGTGGACTAAAATATTTCAGTCACTTTTTGGTGTATCTTGAGTGACTAGTAGAATTAAAATATTTTAGTCACTTTTTTATCAATTTATTTAACACTTTAGTCTGTAAAAAATGATTAAAGTTTAGTTCACTTAGAAACCAAACAGGCCCTAATTGAAGGCGTTTCAAACAGGCTGCAAAACGATTCATTTAGTTCGCATTTTCAATCATGAAGATTCCAGCCCCACTCGGCAGCTTGTGCTAGTGTGTGACACTGTATGGAGTAGGTTTATTCATGTGGCTTGTGGGTGGTCCTAACAATCTCTCCAACTTTTCCTTGACCTCTCTCCCTGTCTCCAAAGCTCTCATGGAATCCATGGGAACACAGCACCCCTCTGTCCTCGCCTCAAAAAAGTCAGAGGAGATACAAACAAAACCAAGAGAAAAAATAACACTAAACCCCTTGACCTTTTCCGGTCCTCCACTCCTGCTGCAGCAAGCAGCCAAAGCACCGAGCAGAGCACCCCATCCACACACACCACACAAACAAACAGATCCATCCATCAAGAGAGTGGCAAGGAACCATGAAAAGGGCAAAGATAGCTGGAGGTTTCATTGCTGAGAACAACGAAAGTGATTAAAATTGCCACTAAAGGGTTCTCATCTCTGTTCAGGCTTAGTGCCTCTTTTGGCTGAGCTCCTGCCGGTTCCGGCTCTTCCACCATAGCGTCACTGTAGCGCATAGGAGCCGGAGCCGGAGAAGCCTCCGATACCAGCTCCGGCTGTTTGGACTGTGTCATGTGTCAGTGAGAGAGAAGGCAAGGAGAAAGAAAAATAGCTCTGCAGTATAGCTACACTTGATAAACAGTAGAAGAGGAAGCTGCACTAAAGAGGGCCTTACACTTCACAGGAAGAAGCTACATGCAGGAAGAAAAGTTGTTGAGCAGGGAAAGGAAGATGCAAGAAGAGCCACCCAAGCACACCATCCACTTTTCTTCTTTAGTTTTTTCACTCCTTTTGTTGGTTCATCATCTACTACTTTCTATACACAAATGCAAAAAAACAGGCACCTAAGGAAAAGAGATACAAAGTCCCAACCATACCTAAAAAAAGAGCAGAAAAAGAACAAAATGCAAAGATGTTGTTCTGATCAGTGAGAGGAAGAACTGCTTAGGATCAAGCTCTGTACTGGTCAGGACTGACTACTACCGATATGCTACAACTACTACTAGTATCACGATGCTGTTGCTACTGATAGAATGGCAGATCAGATGCTCTCTTCTACTCTCTTCCCTTGATTTTGTTTCATCTACAAGGACGGACGGCACGGCACATCATTGTCTCTCCGTTGACGATGAAGAAGTCAGCTAGCTCCCGGCGCCGGCTGCCCCTGTGGCTGGTTCACCGGCGCTGCTAGTGGCTGTGACCCAGGGGGAGCTTAGGAAGGGCTCGTCGACGACGTCGAAGAGCGAGGACATGGGTGTCCCAGCGTCGGCGTCGGTGTTGAGGAACAGGAGCTCGTCCTCGCCGGCCATCTCCATGTCCTCCACCAGCAGCTCGTCTTCCTCCTCGTCGTCATCCTCCTCCATGGACGACGTGCGCAGCGGCGTGGTGGGCGAGAGCCCCGCGGTCGACGTGGACGTCGGGCTCGGCTGCTGGTGCTGGTGCTGCGCGCCGCCTGCCACCACGACGGACGGCGGCGGAGGCTGAGGCGCCGCCGAGGAGGGGAACTTGTGGCGGGTGGTGCCGGCGAGCGAGTTGCGGTGGGTCGGCGCCGCGTGGTTGTGCTCGCCGGTGTAGGTGAGGATGAAGGTGTTGGGGTCCGCGCGGCTTCGCTCCACCTGCTTCCGCGCCGCACACCCCTTGGAGCTGCTGCACCGGTAGTATCCCCTGTTGTTCAAGAAACAGAGCAGCCGCCGGCCGGCCGGTGAGATGGGTCTGCTCCGACGCGACGCGACGCCGGCAAGCAAGAAGGGTAGCTGACAGAGAGACAAGGGTAGCTGAGTGACTGACCTTGGGTAGGGAGAGCCCTTGATGGGCTTCTGGCCGTACTTGCGCCACGCCCACACGTCCGACGACGAGCCGTCCGCCGGAACGTGGCAGACCACCTTCTTCACCTGGTTCTTCCTGGAGTACGTGCACGGAAACAGCGCCGCTGTTAGCAGCTTGCAAAAAAAAAAGACCCGAGCTTTGAAACAATTCAAAGAAAAAAATCAGCGAAGAAGCGTACCTTCTCTTGGATCTTGGCACGCCACCGGGCACCTGGCGCGCGCTCGGCTGCGCCCTCGCCGGAGTGGGGCGCACCTGGGGTAGCGCCACGTCTACCGCTGCCACAGCCGGGTGCCGATGCTGCTGTGGTGGCGGGGGAGGCGGCGGCGTTGGCGTTGGCGTTGACGTTGGCAGAGGCTGAGGCAGGGGAGGCTGGGCGGCTAACAGGGCCCTGATGAGCTCATCGCCGTCTTGCCCACCGCCAGCACCAAGGTCAGGGAAGCGCCACCCGGTGGATGGCTCTGGCTCCTTGGCCGTCGCAGGCACCACGGGCTTCTTTTTCTGCGGCGGCGACGGCGACGGCGGCAGCGGCGGAGGCAGAAACGAAGCAAACGGGTCGGGCTGCCGTGGAGGGGAGAGGCGGCGGCGGCAGCCCAGGCGCACGACGGCGTCAAGATCCCAGTTGTTGAAGCAGCGCTCCTCCTCCATTGGCAGCAGTGCAGACGACGACGACGCGGAGGGGAGTGGTTGGGTTGTTCTTCTTGGAGCTGGGCGGAGGAAGAGATAAGGGGGAGGCGCTGACTTTTGCTAGTTTATTGATTGTTTTGGAAGAGTGAGGAGGAGACTATGGGAAGAAGAGTAAAAGGAGAGAGAGTGTGGTGGGCAAAGGCATTGGATCCTGTCCTAAAAAGGGGTGAGGGCTACGGGTCTACTATGCTGTGGTTTTTTTTTTTCTTTCTGATTTTCCTTTTCTTTTCTTGGGGCTTGGAGTTTTATAGAGCCCGCTCAGGCGCAGGGCAGGACAACGCAGGCCAGGCCAGGGCAGCCCCACTTGACTTTGTGAGATGTCAAAGGGGTGAGAGAATGCAAAGATGATGAGAGAGAAAAGGGAGGCTAATAAATGAAAACTACCATCAGTAGATGATTTTCTCACCCCGAAATCTTTTAGATATACTACGGTGAACACTAATATTTTTCCCGATCTTTCAGATGTGATTTGTATCGTAAGGATAGAGTGTACTGAAATTTAGATTAATTATTAACATCTAGTAGATGGATTGTATCTAAAATTAATGCTATCATTTGTATCGCTAAATAAGCCTATATTGTGAAACTATAGTCAACTATTTATCTCTTTTATTCATTTCGAATCATGAATATAAATAAATAATATCTTATATATATGTCTAGTCAAAGTCAAAAACATTTGACTTTTTATAAGTCAGAATGACATTTATTTTAGGACGATGAAAGTATATTATATAAAATCTCACTTTGTTGATGCACGCTAGGTTATATGATATATGTGCGTATCTTTCAGATACGATTGATAAATTAGCAAGAAATTTTAAATTTCTTTTTTCTATTTATCTTCAAAATATCTCTTACTTGATGAGATCCATACTTGTAATTGTCTCGAGCTATAAACATGTACTCCAGTTTTCAAGGTTTTACTTGTAATTTTAATTGTAAAGGATGCCATGTATGAAACTTCCATTATTGGTTGACAATTGAGTTGACATAAAATGCAATATTTTATCTTTGATTTTATATATGAGGATGTTGTATACTGATTTTTTCAGTAATTATTGATATATTTGGTCATGGATTTTAATTATATATTAGGATGTAGTGTATAAATCTTTTGTTCCATGGTAGGATATATGAACATATCTTCAAGATAAAATTGATAAATCGGCCTAGAATTTATTTATTTTATTTTTATTATTTTTATTTATTATTATTATTATTATTAAATATTTGCTTCTTATTATAACGAGCTCTAGCAAGATATGAGTGTTCCAATTTGCAATAACATAGCTATTATTTTAGGTGCAGAGGACACCATGTATTGAAATTTTCATTGTTGGTGTTTGACTTCAAATAGATACAATATGCAACCTTTTAGCCAACATTCATACAAGAGGACGCCATCTTTTGATTATTTTTACTACTTATTGATTGATGTTTGATAGATCTTATCTACAATATCCATTCGTATAAAATATTATGTTATCTACAATGCATTGTATAAAAATATTTGCTTATGGGTGCATGGATCAGATATACTGCCGTTTGAATAAATTGAACAGTGACATAGACTTGTGTCGACATTTTTCCTCTTTTATTTTTCAAGTCAAACTACATTGCAACCTACAGCGGCCAGTGCAGCTAGTTTTCCTTTTCAGTTTTTTTTTTTTGCAAGTCAAACCACGTTGCATCCAGCGGCGGTGCATCTCTTTCTGTGGTGGGTACGTATGAACAAGAACAGCTGAGCAAGCAAGCAACCGTGCCGAGATGAATTCCGAAGTCAAAATCAAAACACATCGCATCCCATATTTCTTGCTTGACTCATGACCAGGCCGTGGTTCGTCACGAGCGAGCCCATCGCATCGCAGCCGACTGGGTGCACGAATCTTAAAGATGAGACGAGGGGGCCAGTAAATTAAATGGGGTTCCGTACTTGCGGGCGGGCCTTTGACTTTTTGACACACGTGGGATCCGTACCGTGGGGCCCGGTTTCCAGTGAGTGGGAGACGACCTGGGGGCGGGCGTGGAGGCGACGACGGCCTCGAGCGCCGGGAGCGGGAGGGGAAGGGGAGGGGGCCGTTGCACATGTCACACCCTTTGACTGGTTCCACCGGCTGCTGCATGCCCCCCGAGCAGCCCAGTTGGCGGCCGTCGCGTGCACGCGTGGGCAGGACCACCGCTTCCACACGCGTCGGCGCGTAGCGGCCTCACGCGCACTGACAGCCGGGGGCGGCATGTCGGCTCGCCTGGCGTCAGCCTGACGCCGCGCCGCGCGCGCCTCGTGCGTGTCCGAGGGTTCCAACGAGGCTACTAGTTAAATTCGTTTTACGAGCGTATCGCTACGTGCGCGATATACATTTTTTTTTCCATTCAAATTCTAAATGTCTAAAACTATGCTTATGTGAACACTGATATATCAATGTTTATATGAACATTTGTTCACGAAAAAAATTGTTTATGTGAACACTAAGTAATTACTAGCAAATATATAAATGTGCATTGCAATAGATTAGCATCTTGCGTACATCACCGCTCTAATACCTTTTATAATGAGACTCCGTATATATGCGCTATTATAACTCGTATCAAGATAGGTTGTGAGTTCAGATCACGAACATAAACAATAAACCAATTAACAATCTACTCTCTCCATCTTAAATTTAATTTAAGACATCCTAAAAATCTTAGAAAGTCAAATGATCTTAAGTATGGTCAAACTTATATAATAATATAATAACATTTATAATGTCAAACTAAATATCATCAGATTCGTTATCAATTATATTTTTTATAGTATGTCTATTTGATGTCATAAATCTTTATATTTTTCTCTATAATTATTAATCAAACTTGAGATGCTTTGACTCTCCAAAATTCTTAGAATGTCTTATAATTTGGGATAGAGGGAGTAATATCTAATTTATCACATACCACTACTCTTGTAGAGAATTATTATGTTTTAAAGAGTGCGGAGATATAGATCCCTACTACACATAGTTTATACCATGCAAGCATGTTCGTCTCGGTGGAATCGTCTATGTTAATAGTGTAGGCGGTTGCATTGCCCGCCTAGGTTAATTATTTTTTAAAAAAATAAAAAAGACAAAGCGAGCCTGCCGCCACCGTGTCCACGCCACCGTGCTCCAAGCCTATTGTCGCTGCATATGCGTCAAGAAACCGCGTTTCAAGCCCGCTGCCATCACGTCCGCTCTGTCGTGCTTTGAGCCGGATTTGGATCCACCGAATCTGACCCAACGAGGGGAGCCGCCACCACATGATAGGGAGGCCGGTGGGCAAGATCTGCGAGTCCTCATCAAAACTGACCCAAGGAGGGGACTTGCCGCCACAAGAAGGAGAGGGAGGTGTGCAATCATCCGCTCTGCGCCCTCCGCTGTTGTCGGAGACGCAGGTTAGAGAAGAGGTGGTGCGCGCGGTCAGAGACGTTGGTGGTGCCAGCCTTCTACTCTCCACCACCGGGGCATGCCGCCCTGCGCCACCAAGAGAGGTGGGGGTGAGAGAGAGATGGAGAAAGGCGCGTGAGAGTGAGGGTGAGAGCGTGATTGAGAGAGGCGTGTGGGAGAGGTGAGGCTGAGAAAGAGGCAACCGACACTGAGTTTCATCTAGACAGAGGGAGATGGACTGAAGTGGAGGAGAAAACCCTAGTCTTCGTGTGTGTGTGTGTGTATATATATATATATATATATATATATATATATATATATATATATATATATATATATGAACCTAGTTGCGAAAAACTGGATGCAATTTCAGTGGATCGTGGCCTATTAACAAAGATGATCCTATTAAGTGCTCCGCCTCCGAACACTTGTTAAGAGGCATGTCTCTGTTAGGGCAAGTACATTGGTGAAAGGATCAAGATGCCCAAGAGGGGGGGGTGAATTGAGCTCTTTTTAATTTCTAAACAAGAATTAAACCTATAAAGAACCAATTAACCCCCTAGTGCCTACCGCTTGTGTGTCCTAGCTAGAAAGCGGTAACAAAGCAAAGGAACGCGAAAACTTCCTACACAATTCTAGTATGAATTGAAGGACAAGTGCGGAAAGTAATGCGGGAATAAAGAGCTAGGAAAAGAGATGCTTGACACGGCGATATTTTGCCGAGGTATCGAGGAGTCGACACTCCCCCTAGTCCTCGTTGGAGCACCTCGCAAGGTATAGCTCCCCCTCAATCCCGCGCAAGGGATGAGTGCTCTCTACGGGCTGATTCTTCGCCACTCCGGCTCGGTGAATCGCCCACAACCGATCACACACGTCGATGGAGAAGGGCCGCCGACAATCTTCCGGCGATCATCTTCCTCCGAACACCATCGGACCGTCTAGGTGATGTCAATCACCAAGAGTAACAAGCCTCGATCTTTGCTTGACTCACTCAAGCTTCACAACTAGAGGATGCACACTTGAACTCTTGGATGAACTAGAGAGAGGGTGGATGGATTTGCGAATCACTCTCTCTCTCTAGGGCTCTTGCTCTCTTCACAACCTTCTCAACGAACTCAGCAACTCAAATGAGTAAAGGCAAGGTGGGAGAGAAGTGGGCGGGGCTATAAATAGACCCTCTGAAAACTGCCTCGGGCTAGCATTTTAAGTTGGCGACGGACGCTCCGTCGACTAGGCGACGGACGGTCCGTCGCATGCCCAACGGCTAGTTTCTATTCATAATTGAGGCGACGGACGCTCCGACGCCTCTGTCTAACGGCTAGTTCTGACACAGTGTTCCCAGCGACGGACGCTACGTCACTGGGCGACGGACGCTCAGCCACAGCGTCTGACGCTGAAAACTGGCTAGGGTTTGAAAACACCCTCTCTGGAAGGCTGACGGACGCTCTTCGCAGCGTCCGACGCCTGGCCGACGGACAGCGTCCGACGCCTGGCCGACGGACAGCGTCCGACGCCTGGCCGACGGACAGCGTCCGACGCACCCTGAAAAACTTAGCCAGAAAACAGCCTCTCTGGAAGGCCGACGGACGCTGTGGACTCAACCACCCAGCGTCCGGCGCCTTTGTCCGACGCGTCGGACAGCGTCCGGCGCCCCTGCCAGGAGCGTCCGTCGCCCACAAAATGATTTTGACAACTCCGTTTTTCGTCGCGATGAGTATGGAAGTTGTTCTAGGCTATCTTACGGTCACCATAGGCTTGCTTAGAGCTAAGGAAGTCAAGTGTGCACCACATCTAAACAAGAAGCTTTCCTAAGTCAAGCTACTAGTCTCAACCCCTCTTAATAGTACGGTCAAAGGTAAAAAGAGAAGCCCTATCTAATTCTAAGTGCCCTTCATCTCCTTATGGCACTTAGCCTATCATTCTAGGGTCTTCATCATGTCTCCTTAACAACTGAAACGATATCCATCTTGGGGGCTAAGTGATGACCTTTAGAGCCCATTTTCCTTTATCACCATGGCTAGGCTACGCATAGCCTCTGCAAAACACACGTTAGCCATAATAATCTCTAATTGTCGTTAATCACCGAAACCAACTAGGGCCATGATTCTTCAATCTCCCCCTTTTTGGTGATTGACGACAATAGAACCTCGAGTATGGATAAGAGTTTTGGTTAAGAATCGAGGGTGACTTGGAATGGTTGAGCAAGGGTTAGTAAGAAGGTAATGAAGAACACTTGCTCACACAAGCCAAATCACAAAACATGGTACTTATGGATATGAATGAAGAAGCGGTACCTGATGATATTCTCAAAGGATGTATCGGAGTAAAACGCGGAAGCTCAAATATCGTTTAGGCAAAGAGATATATCATGAACATGAAACAACTCATAAGATATATTAGAGAAACACAAGAGTTTGTCACATGCAACCATATCTACATCAACAATCATTACATCACACATATAGACAAATGCATAAAAGAGACATGATGAGAGAGGATGGGGAAATAAAGCATACAAAGATCCAAATCCCTCCCCCTATCTCTATACTCAACCCTCTCTCCCCCTTTGGCGTCTAGCACCATAAACTATGAGTCTGGGGCTGGAGAAGAAGGCGAAGTAGCAGCAGCTCGGCGATCCAGCATAATGAAGTCCTGAAGGTCAGACTCGTCTGACTCATCTGACACGGTCTCTGCTGGTGTAGGTGCAACTGGGGTGGCCTCTGAAGCTGTCACTGGCACCTCTGGAGCTGCGGTCTCAAGTGCCTCGGACGGTCCTACCTCAGTAGTAGCGTGCCTGGGGGCCCGACGAGTGAAAACTCGAGGCGAGGGGGACGTGGTCACTGCTAGTGCCACTAGGGACACTGCCGCTGCAACCTCTGCAGGCTGAGTCTGACCAGGAGAGGACACTGCCACTGTAACCTCATCTGCTAATGATATGGCATCCGTCTGAACGGCAGCTGGAGGTGTGGTGACTGTCTGTGCCGACTGCTCAGGTGCGATCTCCGACGACGCAACTGAGGACTGGTGAGTGCCTGTCGCCGGAAGATCCACTGCGGTCTCTGGAGCTGGTGTGACCTGCTGAGGTGCTCCTGGGGAGTCTTCTCCCGTGATCTCCAGGTATGAAGCAGACAGATCTCGCGAGGCCTCTGCTAGTGTAGTTCCCCGGGTAGGAGTGAATCCTATCTGGAACTCTCCGGGTGAACCTATCCAAGAGGACACCTGGGTCTTCGGAGTCTGGTACTCTGGAGAAGCTACTGGCTGGAAGGGAGGTGAAGCGGGTGCCTGACTCTGCTGTCCTCTGGACGGTAACGCTGGAGTGGGCACCACTACTACTGGCGGCTGCGGTGGTGGAGAGGTGAACTGCTGCTGCTGAGAGACTGCGGGCAACTGAAAGTGTGGCGTCGAGGTCTGCCCGGAGCTAGAGGCCAGAAGACGCTCAAGTAGAAGAGTCTGAGTCTTCTGGATCTCTGCCTGCTGGAGCTGGTAGGCTAGGAACTGGCGCTGGAACTCATCCTGCCTAGCCTGTGTCTGTGCCTGAGCGGCCAGTTGCTGCTCAGTGAGCCTCCGTAGGTCTGCAGCCTGTCGTCTCTGCTCCTCTGCCTGACGAGATTGCTCCTCCTGCATCCTTGAGAGTATAGAAAGCAAGGTAGCCTCTAAGGAGCTGGAGCCTGGAGCTGGAGCTGCTGCAGCTGTGCCTGACCCACCATCCTCGTGGTCATGTGTCATAGGTGTATACTCGTGCACGGGCTGGTAGTCCTCGTCCGTGCTGTCAGAGTCAAGATCCTCTCTAAACACTGTCTCTGCAGCTGTATTGATCTCGGCGTCCAAACCAGCTAGCTCTGCCTGAGCTATCTGCTCAACTGTTGCATCGGCGACCTCGGCTGACTGTGGTGGCACTCCGGCCTGTCTCGTGCCTGGTCTGTAAGCTCTGCTGGGGCGAGGTAGCTGCCCATGAGCCACAAGCTGGCTCATCGAATAGACAGGAAACTCTGTAGCTGACCTCGTGAGGGTGACTCTCATAACCCCTGACCCAGTCTTGGCAACTACCAAGTAAGAGATCCAATGTGCGAACTGTAGCTGCCAATGACCTCTAAATCCAGCAGCTATGATGTCCTCGAGCTCGCTCACTATCAGATCCCATAGATCGAACTGCTCTTTCCGGACAATGTGAGCTAGGAGCCAAAGCTGAAGTCGAGTGATAGTATCCCTAGCTCCAATCCTGGGTAGAATGGTCCGTCTGAGAACCTCGTGGAGGATCTGAGCCAGAGGAGTGAGGTCTCGTGGCGTACGGCTCAAACCCTCAGTGAACGACTGCTGAAAGCACGGACTGACAAAGTCTGTGGATGGTACTATGCCATCGTGAGGTCTGCGAGGAGCCTCCTGATCCCCATAGCAAAGGTTGTGGATCCTGGTAGGAGAAGATCCGAGGTGAAAGAGCTCTCGGAACCTGGCAGCTGTAACCCTGAAGTCACGTCCCTTATATGCGAAGTGAAGGAACTCGTGATCAGGTGAGATCCACAGAGAGGCGTAGAACTGATAGACCCACTCCTTCTGATATGCCCCTGAGCGACCCATCAGATCTGTCAATCCCTGGATGTACTGGAGATGCTGCAGGATCTCTGGACCGCCGATCCCTCGATCTGAGTAGCTGGGCACACTCTGTGGGCCCTGAGGGGAGCATCGGTGTCAACATACGCTCGGTAGAAGTCCTCGTGCACTGTGGTATAGAAGTCTGGTCCGGCACGGGGGTCCCTCTGAGGTGGGAACCAGGACTGGAAGTCGACGAACCGAAGCATCTGAACTTGCTTCGCTGTAAGTGTCCTGACCTGGTGCCTCACGGGGTCTGGGAGCCGGGGTCCTGGAGGGCTGGGTGGTGCACCTGAGCCTCGGGAACGAGTAACACGACGGCTCATCAGCTCTCCAATGGTGCCCGCGGCCTCTGTCGGCTCTGTAGCTGGTGCCTCTGTAGCCTCGACTGGCTCTGACACTGGAGGTGGAGGGGACTCACTACGCGCTCCATGGCGAGGTGAGAGCCTCAAGCCGGCGCAACGTCCTCCTCGCTCAGCTCTCTCGGCTGCCTCTGCTACTGCAAGAGCGGCTACTGAATCCGGATCCATGGCCGGCCTCTTGCGCTTCCTCGAGATAACCTTCTGTTTGCCCTTCCCGCGGTCAGTGGGTGGACGCGGTGGAGGTGGAGGGTCACCACCACTACCGGGGACGGGACCTGCATTCTTCGTCCTGGCCATTTTCCAAACTCAAGCAAACAAACCACTGACAGGAAAACTCAACAACCAAAGCACAGCTCCACTGCCAAACAGACACTGTCCCTGATCTTCTAGAACCAAGCAGATCAAAGAGTGGCACGCCGGCCCTGGACTGTCCTTGCGAGGCTTTGCCTCGATCCGTACTCGCGGGCTTTGCCCCGAGTTATCTGTCACTGCCCACTGTCTGAGTCTCTTGATCAACTGACAAACTGACCCTGCTCGTCGGAAAGGGTAGAGATATACATAAGAACCATAAGCATATAGCTAAAAGGAAAGTGGGTCTATAGAGGCATGAAATAAGGAAAGAAAAGAAACGCGATATCCACTGCCATACCTCAAGCCTCTGTCCAAAAAGGAGAGAAAAAGGAAGAGAGTTTCCCCGATCAATTGCAATCCACAGTCCGCAAACCAATCCACACTCTAAACAAGATAGAGAGATGAAAGGTTAGGGGTTGGCAAGGTGGAGAAGTGAACTACAATTTTAAGTGAGAGTCACAGAATGAATCGGGAGTTTCACCTTTGCACCCAAAAAGGATCAAACAGTCTCCTTGGAGAGGGGCTCCTCGATAAGATGAGAAGCACTGCTGAGAAAGCGCTGAGGGACGGCGATGGTGCTTGAAAGAGCAGCTGCGGCGCGGCCAAGAACACTGTAGGGCAGGCGGCGGCGCTGGGACAGGGTGAGGCAGCGGCGCAGAAAAGGCCACGGCGGCGCTGGGCAGAGCAGGGAGGAGCGCGGATCTGACCAGCGGCGAGGTGGAACAGTGCTCAGCGGCGCTAGGGAAGGCTCACGGCGGCGCTGGACGGATGTGCGGCGGTTAGGGTTTGGTCAGAGACGCGGCGGCGAACTGAGCGGATCCGGGCGAAACAGAGGAGATCGGGGGTTTTCAAAAAAAAATTCGCCGATAAGTTCGCGACGGACGGTCCGACGCATAGGCGACGGACGCTCCGTCGGCATGCGCCGGACACTCGGGGAGCGTCCGACGGCATCGTCCGTCGGGCTTCCAGAGCCGATTTAGAACGCCCAGCCGCATTGACCGCGACGGACGCTCCGCGACGGACGCTCCGTCGGCATGCGCCGGACGCTCGGGGAGCGTCCGACGGCATCGTCCGTCGGGCTTCCAGAGCCGATTTGGAATGCCCAGCCGCATTGACCGCGACGGACGCTTGGGAGAGCGTCCGTCGCCCTTTTTGCGGGCAAGGTTAATCTCCGGACGATCGCGACGGACGCTGAGGCAATTGACACCGAGCGTCCGTCGGCAGCGTCCGACGCCTAAAAAGTGGAATTTTTCAAATTTTCTTTTTGCGTCTTTTCCCAACCAAGTTCCAATCCCAATAAGATCCAAATAACACTTGATTGGACTTGATATGAGAACCATCTCTCAAACACTCATTTACAATTATTTTGCCATAGGCTTAAATTTAGTTTTTAGCACAAAATATTCAAATGGAGGCGCCAAGGAGTCATCATATGACCACAAGAGGGGTAAATGAGGAACTTGAGCTTGGAATGCTCCCCCTAAGTGGACAATCATAGAGGATGCTCAAGAAACTTAACCGAAAAGGAAAGGGCAAACAACACACATGCATATGCTTATGCAAAACGAAAAGTGAATCTAGGTTGCTTGCAAGTTTAAACCGCGGTTAAGCTTTGTCACACGCTTTGAGGGCGGTTATCTTAACCGCGTTAGCCAAGCCTATGTGCATTACCATATTAAACAGTTTATATTACATATGAATGCATGGTTCACACAAGATCATCTTTTAGTGAAATTAGAGTGATCAAGCACATTTAACTCGCTTCTCAACCTACAAAAGGTTGTTTCATCGAGTGGTTTAGTGAAGATATCCGCCAATTGCTCTTCGCTCTTAACTCCAACTAGTGTTATATCTTTCCTAGCCACATGATCTCTAAGAAAGTGATGGCGAATATCTATGTGCTTGGTGCGAGAGTGTTGAACCGGGTTGTTTGCAAGCTTTACGGCGCTTTCATTATCACACAAAAGTGGAACTTCTTTTAAAAACATGCCGTAATCAAAGAGTGTTTGGGTCATATATAAGATTTGTGCACAACTTGCTCCCATGGCAATGTATTCCGCTTCGGCGGTTGACAATGCCACACTATTTTGCTTCTTTGAGGACCAAGAAACAAGTGATCTTCCTAGCATGTGGCACCCGCCGGAGGTACTCTTCCTATCAACCTTACACCCGACGTAATCCGAATCGGAATAGCCAACTAGTTGGAAGGGAGCTCCTTTGGGATACCAAAGACCCATGCTAGGGGTGTGCCTTAAGTACCTAAGGATTCTTTTAACCGCACAAAGGTGCGACTCCTTAGGGTTTGCTTGAAATCTAGCACACATACACACACTAAACATGATGTTCGGCCTAGAAGCGGTGAGGTAAAGTAAGCTACCGATCATAGAACGATATAGAGTTTGGTCGACCGGTTTACCTCCCTCATCGAGATCGAGATGCCCATTTGTAGGCATTGGGGTCTTGATTGGCTTGCAATCCTCCATCTTGAATTTCTTGAGCACATCATAAGTGTACTTCTCTTGAGATATGAAGGTGCCCTCCCTCAATTGCTTCACTTGGAAGCCTAGGAAGAAGGTTAGCTCGCCAATCATCGACATCTCGAACTCCTTGGACATCAATGCACCAAATTCCTTGCTATGACCTTGGTTTGTTGACCCAAATATAATGTCATCGACATATACTTGGCAAACAAAGATCTCTCCATCTAGCACCTTGGTGAAGAGTGTGGTGTCCACTTTCCCGATCTTGAAGCCCTTCTTGAGTAGGAAGTCCCTTAGTCTCTCATACCAAGCTCTTGGAGCTTGCTTCAATCCATAGAGTGCCTTGGACAACCTATACACATGATTAGGACAATTTGGGTCTTCAAACCCGGGAGGTTGTGAGACAAAAACAAGTTCATTAATGAAACCATTAAGAAAGGCACTCTTCACATCCATTTGAAAGAGTTTCATTTTATGGTGTGAAGCATATGCCAAAAGGATACGAATGGCTTCTAGTCTTGCAACCGGTGCAAAAGTCTCCCCAAAATCCAAGCCTTCAACTTGGGAGAACCCCTTTGCCACCAATCTTGCCTTGTTTCTCACAACCACGCCTTGATCATCTTGCTTGTTCCTAAACACCCACTTGGTGCCAATGATTCTTGCTCCTTTGGGTTTTTCTACTAGTGTCCACACTTCGTTCCGGGTGAAGTTGTTCAACTCTTCGTACATGGCGTTCACCCAATCCGGATCCGCAAGTGCATCCTCCACACTAGAAGGCTCAACAAAGGAAATAAAGGAGTGATGTTCAACATAAGAAGCAAGTTTAGATCGTGTTGTTACCCCCCTTGATGGACTCCCTATGATGAGATCTTGAGGATGTGCTTGAAGCATAGGTGTAGATCTTCTATTGATCACTTGGGGAGGAGGTTGCGGTGTTTCAACATTGCTTGCTTCGGCCTCGGCTTGATCTTGAGGGATGTGAGTGTCTTCTTGAGCTTCCCTCACTTGATCTTCTTCATCAACTTGAGGCGTGTGAGGTGGAGAAGGATCTTGATTCGCTTCATCTTCAACTCCTTCCACCTCTTGTGGGTTGATAGCACCAATTGGCATGTTCTTCATGGCCTCCCTCAAGGGTTCATCACCTACATCATCAAGATTTTCATGCTCTTCTTGAGAGCCATTAGTTTAATCAAACTCTAAGTCATACGTTTCTTCAACTAAGCCGGTGGCTTTGTTAAATACACGGTATGCCTTGGATTTAAGTGAATACCCAACTAAGAAACCAATGTCACATCTTCTTTGGAACTTGCCCAAGTGTTGGCGCTTCTTGTAGATGTACACTTTGCAACCAAACACTCGGAAAAAGGATATATCCGGTTTCTTTCCATTCACAAGCTCATAGGGGGTCTTCTTGAGAAGCCTTTGGACAAATAGCCGGTTGGCCGCATAGCATGCGGTGTTGATTGCTTCGGCCCAAAACTTCTCGGGGGTGTTGTATTCATCAAGCATTGATCTTGCAAGTGTGATGAGTGTCCGGTTCTTCCTCTCTACTACACCATTTTGTTGAGGAGTATATGTGGCGGATACTTCATGCTTGATTCCAACTTCATCACAATAGTCTTCAATCTTGGTGTTTACAAACTCGGTCCCATTGTCACTTCTTATCTTCTTGATCTTCACATCAAATTCATTTTGGGCTCTAGTTGCAAACTTCTTGAATATTGATTGAGTTTCTCCCTTGTCTTGAAGAAAGAACACCCAAGTGTATCTAGAGTAGTCATCAACTACCACCAAGCAAAAGAGATTGCCGCCAAGGCTAGCATAGGTAGTAGGTCCAAAAAGATCCATGTGGAGTAGCTCTAGAACTCTTGAGGTTGACATGAAAGCTTTGGTTGGATGAGTGTTTGCTACTTGCTTGCCGGCTTGACACGCACTACAAAGTTTATCTTTCTCAAACACCACATCCTTCACACCTCTAACCAATTCCTTCTTGACAAGCTTCTTCAAAGTTGACATTCCCACATGTGCTAATCTTCTATGCCATAGCCAACCCAAGGAACTCTTGGAGAAAAGACATGTTTGCAAACTAGCTTCATTTGAGGTGAAGTCCACTAGGTAGAGATTGTTGTGTCGAAACCCTTTGAATATCAATGATGAATCTTCAATCTTGGACACAACTACCTCATTTGGAGTGAAGAGACATTGGAAACCAAGATCACATAGTTGTCCCACGGATAGCAAGTTGAAGCTCAATGATTGTACCAGCAAGACATTTGATATAGATTGATCATTTGAGATTGCCACTTTGCCTAGACCTTGCACTTTGCCTTTTGAATTCTCCCCAAAGGTAATCTTGTCTTGCCCTTCACAATCTTCCTCAAGTGTGGTGAACATCCGGGAGTCACCGGTCATATGTTGAGTGCATCCACTATCAATCACCCAATGACTTCCACCGGTCTTGTAGTTCACCTACACACAAGCAACTTGGCGTTAAGCTTGTTGTTTGGGAACCCACACTTGGCGAGGTCCCACAGCCTTGTCCACCAACTCCTTAGCAACCCATAGCACTTTGGGCTTGTTCTTCATCTTTGGACCGAGAAAAACAACTTGAGGTCTACCCTTGGAGTCCTTGTTAATGATGAAGTGTGCATCATGAGCGAAAGGCCTTATGTGCTTGGGCAAGGTCTTGGGAGGTGGAGTCTTGCATTGGGATTGAAGATGACCCTCTTGACCACATCCAAAGCACTTCTTGGGTTTGGGCTTTGGTGTGTCATAGTTGCTTCTCATAGCCTTGTTCTTGTAATAGTTCTTTGCTTCTATCTTGACCTTGGCCTTCATGATTTGGTTCTCCTTGAACCCAATGCCGGTCTTGTCGGTCTTCATGATAGTGTTCATCAAGAGCTCACTTTGAAGGTTGTGGCCCTTGGTGAACTTCTCCAATCCACTTGTAAGCTTGATCTTCTCAACCTTGAGCTTTGCATTTTCCTCTTTGAGAGACTTGATCAAGGTCATTGCATCTTTGTCATCTTGTTTGGCTGACTTGATAGTGAGTGGCCTGCTTGCCTTGAGGTTGATTAGCTCTTCCTTGAGCTTGGAGTTTTCTTGCCTCATCTTCACATAGTCATCATGCTTGTCGGCCTCAACTACCTTCTTGCCCTTGCACTTTGCATTTTGCTCACTAGCAACTTCATCAAGCAAGTCCTCACAAGAAGTAGCTATATCACACTTAACAACCGAGTTAATAGCAACATGTGTAGCAAGATCATTTGAAAGCAATTCATTAGCTATCACAAGTGTGCCATGTTCATTTTTAACTTGGTTGTAGTCATCTTTTAGCAAGTTGTACCTTGAATGGAGCTCTTGTGTTGACCTCTCAAGCTTATCATGTTTCTCATTTACTTGCTTGAGTGAGGCTTTGAGCTCCCTAGTGCTAGATGAGAGAGATTTATTCTCAAGCTTCAATTCATCATTAGCACTAGTCAAGTCATCAAGCTTAGCATGCAAGTTACCATTTGCTTTCTCTAGTGAATCACTTTTGCCTTTATACTTCCTAATGAGCTTAGTGTATTTATTGCAAATTTCAATTAGTTCATCATAGGAAGGTGCCTCAAACTCATCATCACTATCATCACTAGAGCTAGCCTCATCATCACTATCCTCTTTTTGTACCTTTTTGTCACCTTTAGCCATGAGGCCTAGGTGTGTAGAGGATGAGCCCGGAGATGACGGAGGTGGTGGCGGTGGAGTAGATGAACCAATCACCAAGGCGGCCACCTTTTCTTCTTCACTTTCATCTCCGGATGAGTCACTTGAGTCTTCAATGTCGGTGAGCCAATCACCAACAATGTAGGCTTTGCCATTCTTCTTCTTCTTGTGGAAGTTGAAGTTCTTTTTCTTCTTGAATGGCTTGTCATCCTTCTTCTCCTCATCACTTGACTCAACCTTGTTGCCTTTGTTGTACTTGAACTTGTTGTTAGTTTTCTTGTTCTTGTACTTGTCTTTCTTTTCTTCGGACAAGCATGAGCCAAGTGTCCAAGTTTGCCACAATTGTAGCAATCCATCTTGGAGAGGGGCTTTCTTGAAGAGCTTGTGAAGAATTTCTTCTTCTTTGAGTCAAACTTGACTCCATTCTTGCTTAGCTTCTTCAACATCTTGGTTGTTTTCTTCACCATGAGAGCGAGATCATCATCATCATCATCATCGCTTGTGCTCTCATACATGACTTGCATCTTGTGCTTCTCCGACGAGGATGCCTTGAGAGCCAAGTCCTTCTTTTCTTCCTTCTCTTTTTCTTTCTTCTTGGAGGAGGAAGATGAGCCACTATCACCGATCTTCATGTACATCTCAAGGGCATTGATCTTGCCCAAAATTTGTGTTGGTGTAGCGGCGGAGAGATCTCCTTGGTGAAGCACCGTGACGATGTGGCCATACTTCTCAATGGGCAAGACACAAAGAATCTTACGTACCACATCGGCCGGTTCCATTTGGTTGAGACTGAGCCCATTCAATTCCTCTACAATAATATTTAGTCGTGAGTACATTTCATTTGCATTTTCATTTGCATGCATAGAGAAATAATTGAGCTTAGCCATAACCAAGTGATAGCGTTCTTCACGCTCACTCTTTGTGCCTTCGTGAAGTGCACAAATAGTGGTCCACAACTCAAATGCGTCTTTGGCATTACGCACTCGGTTGAAGACATCCTTGCTAATGCCACGAAAGAGTATGTTCTTTGCCTTGGCATTGTGCTTTTCAAAGCTGAGGTCCTCCGCGAAGAGAGTACCTCCCTTTGTGGCGGCTTTGAGCACGCCCACGTCAACGGCCTCTAGGTACGCCTCCATACGAACTTTCCAATAAGGAAAGTCGTCTCCATCGAACATGGGAGGTGGTCCATCCCCATGGGACATCTTGCTCTAGGCGGTGAAGCCTAATTTAGAGCAACCTTGCTCTGATACCAATTGAAAGGATCAAGATGCCCAAGAGGGGGGGTGAATTGGGCTCTTTTTAATTTCTAAACAAGAATTAAACCTATAAAGAACCAATTAACCCCCTAGTGCCTACCGCTTGTGTGTCCTAGCTAGAAAGCGGTAACAAAGCAAAGGAAGGTGAAAACTTCCTACACAATTCTAGTATGAATTGAAGCACAAGTGCGGAATAAAGAGCTAGGAAAAGAGATGCTTGACACGGCGATATTTTGCCGAGGTATCGAGGAGTCGACACTCCCCCCTAGTCCTCGTTGGAGCACCTCGCAAGGTATAGCTCCCCCTCAATCCCGCGCAAGGGATGAGTGCTCTCTACGGGCTGATTCTTCGCCACTCCGGCTCGGTGAATCGCCCACAACCGATCACACACGTCGATGGAGAAGGGCCGCCGACAATCTTCCGGCGATAACCTTCCCCCGAACACCACCGGACCGTCTAGGTGATGTCAATCACCAAGAGTAACAAGCCTCGATCTTTGCTTGACTCACTCAAGCTTCACAACTAGAGGATGCACACTTGAACTCTTGGATGAACTAGAGAGAGGGTGGATGGATTTGCGAATCACTCTCTCTCTCTAGGGCTCTTGCTCTCTTCACAACCTTCTCAACGAACTCAGCAACTAAAATGAGTAAAGGCAAGGTGGGAGAGAAGTGGGCGGGGCTATAAATAGACCCTCTGAAAACTACCTCGGGCTAGCATTTTAAGTTGGCGACGGACGCTCCGTCGACTAGGCGGCGGACGGTCCGTCGCATGCCCAACGGCTAGTTTCTATTCATAATTGAGGCGACGGACGCTCCGACGCCTCTGTCTAACGGCTAGTTCTGACACAGTGTTCCCAGCGACGGACGCTACGTCACTGGGCGACGGACGCTCAGCCACAGCGTCTGACGCTGAAAACTGGCTAGGGTTTGAAAACACCCTCTCTGGAAGGCCGACGGACGCTCTTCGCAGCGTCCGACGCCTGGCCGACGGACAGCGTCCGACGCACCCTGAAAAACTTAGCCAGAAAACAGCCTCTCTGGAAGGCCGACGGACGCTGTGGACTCAACCACCCAGCGTCCGGCGCCTTTGTCCGACGCGTCGGACAGCGTCCGGCGCCCCTGCCAGGAGCGTCCGTCGCCCACAAAATGATTTTGACAACTCCGTTTTTCGTCGCGATGAGTATGGAAGTTGTTCTAGGCTATCTTACGGTCACCATAGGCTTGCTTAGAGCTAAGGAAGTCAAGTGTGCACCACATCTAAACAAGAAGCTTTCCTAAGTCAAGCTACTAGTCTCAACCCCTCTTAATAGTACGGTCAAAGGTAAAAAGAGAAGCCCTATCTAATTCTAAGTGCCCTTCATCTCCTTATGGCACTTAGCCTATCATTCTAGGGTCTTCATCATGTCTCCTTAACAACCGAAACGATATCCATCTTGGGGGCTAAGTGATGACCTTTAGAGCCCATTTTCCTTGATCACCATGGCTAGGCTACGCATAGCCTCTGCAAAACACACGTTAGCCATAATAATCTCTAATTGTTGTTAATCACCGAAACCAACTAGGGCCATGATTCTTCAATTGGTGTTGTCTCATAGGTCGTCTCGTATAATGTCACGTAATTTAAGACGACTTAACAGACCACGTATACAATGGTTGGTTTTTAAGTTGACTCTAGTAACTCATGATTCCTTAATTTATATATAGAATAAAAATTAATTTGTGAGGTGCATGGCAACAACAACTCATTCAATGATGTAATAGTTGTCTCATAGTCCTAAATCTTAGCCCATGAGGTGGTTGTTTCGCGAAACAACGACCTCTTTCTCTCTCACATTTCTCTTTCCTCCACATAAGCAAAAATCTTACGTGACATTGTATGAGACGGGGTACGAGACTGCTGGCGTATAGCAATGTACCTGGCCTTAATGAATTTTAGGACACGGACAATTTCAACCACTAATGAAAAAAATCAGACTACTTACGTAAATAAAATGATTGCCTCCGTAATAACAGTTCATGAGATGAACAATCGTGATTGCCTTTGTAAATAAAATGGCTGCTTCTAAAAATCCCCTCAAGTATGTGAGGAGATAGGTGCATTTTATGACCGTATCTGTTAATGTTTAGGTAGTGTCTCACACAATCATTTTTGCAGTAGCGAGAAGAGAGAGACGGCATGAACTGAAATTTCGAGAAATAAATTTTCACTCTCTAATATTAAATATGGCTATAGATATAGTACATACTAGTTTAGTAACCGAGTCAACACTGCATTTAAAAGCAATTATTATTCATCTTGTGATCTGCCATTGTCACTAGTGCTAACACGTAAAGTAGACTGACTTGTTGAAAGCCTAAGTTTGGTTTTTGCTAATTGATGGAACCTAGTGTACTAACCTTTGTCATTGAGTGATATATATGAGCTAGGTTAGTACATACCAAGCAATGGAGCTAGATGATGGTCATGGTGATGGAGGTGACCAAAAGATGATGTGCTCCAACTTAAAATAAAAAAAGAGAGACAAAACCATAATGATCAAGACAAAGGTATCACATAGGCTTTTGTTTTGGCACTCAAGACACCATAGAGGGTGTGAGTGTGTTTAGGATAGATAGTCATACTATTAAGAGGGGTGATCTCGATACAAAACGGATGTCTAAGTGCCACTAGGTGAGTGAATTCCATGCATATGCATTAGGACCTAGTGACCTAGCAATTAACCCTTGATAATTGCTTGAAAAATATGCTAACACACATGCACAAGTGATAGAACACTTAGATGTTAGCACATGGAAGCAAAGGTGAAGAAAAAGAGAAGAGAGGAGCTGTCCAGAATGCACCGAACACTAAAACAGGCATCGAACGCTGCTGAAACAATCATCGGACGCTACTGACACATGCATCGAACGCTAGTGAAACATGCATCGAACGCGATGCTCCTGGAGTTCATGAGTCCGATGGCTGAGTGGAGTTGTGCACGTTGTGCACCGGACGCTAGGAGAGTCCGTTGGTAGGTCAACGGACGTGCCCGGTGGTAAAAATAACCCTCTGAAACCTCTCTGTTGTGGCAACGGACGCTGAGTGCAACAACCATCGGACGCTAGTGAAACTTCATCGGACGTTGACTGAAACATGAACCAGACGCTACTGCAACAAGCACCAGAGCGTCCGATGCAACATCAACAGAGTCTGTTGCTCACGCGGTATGAACATAACGGCTAGCTTTGAGATAAGTTGTCTATTTAAGGGGTTTGGCTAGTTCAAGCTCCATCTCTTGGCACTCTAACTTGTTGATACACCTTGTGAGCATACTCCCTCACCTCCCACTCATTCTCTTAATTGCTTGTGCATCAAAAGTGAGATTGGGAGAGATCCAAAGTGCATTTGCTTAGAGTTTGAGCATCTAGTGGCACTAGAGATCGTTGAGCAGCGGATTTGTTTGTTACTCTTGGTGATTACCGTCACCTAGATGGCTTGGAGCTGTGGAGGAGCTTTGACACGAGTTGGAGTTTGTTCGTGGCCATCTCTCGGTGATTTATGAGGGGTTCTTGCGCTTATTCCCCGTCGGAGTTCGCGAAAGGTGACTTTAGTGGATTGCTCGTGTCATTGAGCTACCACTACTTGTGGGTAGGTGCTTGCAGTGCCTTTGTGTTTGGCTAGGCATTGGAAGCTTATTATCTTGCGCACCACCAAAGTGATTGGTCGACACAACGGGGACTAGCGTGTTGGCAAGCATGTGAACCTTGAGAGAAAATCATTGTGTTCATTGTCTATTGTTTGTTCTCTCGGTATTCATTTGGTCATCATATTGTGATTCATTGTCTCTTGCCGAATTTGGTAACTATCTCTATCACTTGTATTACTTTCACATATTCTTGTGTAGTGGTAGTTTTAGTTGCTAGTAGTAGCTCTCTAGCTTAGAGAGTAGTGACTTAGATTGTTGATTGACTTAGAGCTCATAAGTTTTTAGAATTGCAAATAGGTGGCTTGCATAACCTTTAGAGCTAGAGCAAACCGCATTACCACTTTGTTATTTACTAACAAATTGCTCTAGTGTATTTGTAGAATTTTAATTAGGCTATTCACCCTCCCTCTAGCCAATTTGGACCTTTCAAGTGGTATCGGAGTCGTGGTCACCATATTATCAAGGCTTAACAACCTTTGGTGTTAGTGATGGCTCAAATTTCATTCAACCATGTGGGGGCAAACACCTATGTTTGATGGCACATCATTTGATTATTGGAAGAGAAATATGAAGGTGTATCTTGGCTCTATTCATGAGAAGGTGTGGGGTGTCACCAAAAAGGACTTTGTTATTCTTGATACCGAAAGACCCACGCCAAGAGAACAAGAGAACAAGCAATGCAACACAATGGCTCTACACACTATATACAATGGTGTTGATTCAAAAGTGTTTGAGCAAATCAAGGATCTAGAGAAAGCAAGTGAAGTGTGAAAGAGACTTGAAGATACATATGAGGGCACCGCAACGGTAAAGAGTGCCAAGTTGTACATGCTCAAGGACAATCTATCTCACTTCAAGATGAAGGAAGATGAATCAATTCCGGAGATGTTCCATAGGCTCCAAGTGATTGTGAATGATCTTAAGGGATTGGGTGAGAAGGTGAAGGATGAAGACTTCTCCAACCGTTTATTGGTTGCTTGCCCAAGAGATTCAAGACCTTGAGGCAAATCATTAGAAGATATGGATTGACCAACATCACTCCAAATGAAGTACTTGGGGAAATCATGACCGAAGAGAAATACAATGAAGAAAGTGAAGAAGAAGAGATCAAGGAAGAAGAAAAGAAGAAGAAGAGCATAACATTCAAGGCTTCATCATCCAAAAGCAAGAGAAAAGCAAGAAAGCAAGATTCTAGTGATGATGAAGATGATAGTGATATTGATGATAAGACCATGACCCTCTTTGTGCGCAAGTTTGGCAAGTTCATAAAGAAGAGGGCTATGTTGCTAGAAAAAAAAAGAGATAACTTCAAGAGCAAAGAATATGTGAGAAGATGCTACAAGTGCAAGAGCATCCATCACATGATAGCGGATTGCCCAAACAATAGTGATGATGATGATGAAAAGAAGGGAAAGCATGACAAGAAAGAAAAGAAGCTATCATTCACAAAGAAGAAGAAGAAGGGTGGGTCATATGTTGTGACTTGGGATAGTGATTCCTCTTACTTCGATGATGACTCTAGTGATGATGAAAGAAAAAAGTCCAAGAAGAAGGCATTGGCAAGCATTGCTATCAACAACAAGCCCTCCATCTTGACACCCCATCATGCTTCATGGCTAAGCCAACTAAGGTACAATCTTGTGATGAGAGTGATGATGATAGTAGTGATGATGATGAGGAGTACTCCAAGGAGGAACTCATGGATATGATGGAGCAAGCTCATACTTTCTTTGAGATAAATAGGAAAAAATACAAAGAGTTGAACAAGAAGCTTAAGGATCATGAACAATCTTTTGATGAGCTCAATGGTACTCATGAGAGGCTAGTGGAAGCCCATGAGAAACATGAGAGGACTCACAAGAAGCTTGAAAAGTCTCACTCCTCCCTCCTTGATCAAAACAAGGATAAGGTTATTGTATCATGTGATATTGGAGTAACTTGTGATATTCTTGATGAATCATTTTTTACTCCTATCATTGCTGCACCAACTGATACTAGCACATCCACATGCACATCCACTAGTGATAGCTCTAAGTGTCTTGCTTCACTAGTGAGTGAAAATGAAAAATTGAAAAATTATGTTAATGAAATCACTCATGCTTTGGGTAAGGCATATGGTGGAGATGCCCGCTTGCTAAAGTGCTTGGGTAGCCAAAGGTTCTCTCTTTGCAAAGAGGGATTGGGCTATACCCCCAAGAAAGTCAAGGCGACCTTTGTAACTCCAAAGCTTAGCTTTGTGAAGAGCAATGGCCAGTTTTACAATAGTTGCAAGCAAGTAGGGCATGTTGACCAATATTGCAAACTTAACATGAGCCAAACTAAATTCTCTAAAGCCACCTCTGTACACTTTGATTCTTGGTATATGCTTACCAAACGTAGAGATGGTATCATGGCTAAGTATATTGGTATACCCATTGTTGGCCCAAAGAAGAAGGCAATTTGGGTACCAAAATCCTTGGTTACTAACTTTGAAGGACCCAATAAGTGTGGGTACCTAAGAAGAACTAATTTGTTTTGTAGATCAATTACAAAGTCAAAGGAAGGCATTGAGTACTTGATAGTGGGTGTACTCAACACATGACCGGGGATTCTAGAATATTCAAATCAATCAACTCCAACAACAATGATGGCATTGATAGTATTACTTTTGGTGATAATGGAAAGGGCAAGGTCAAGGGGCTTGGTAAGATTGCAATATCCAATGACTTGAGCATATCAAATGTCTTGCTAGTTGAGAGCTTGAACTTCAATTTGCTATTCGTGGTTCAATTGTGTGATCTTAAATTTAAGTGCATATTTGGAATAGATGATGTTGAGATCATTAGTAGTGTAGATGGTTTAAACTTGATATTCAAAGGCTTTAGATATGAGAATCTCTATCTAGTTAATTTCAATGCTAGTGAATCACAATTGTCAACTTGCTTGCTCTCTAAATCTAGAATGGGTTGGTTATGGCATAGAAGGCTTGGTCATGTTGGAATGAAACAATTGAATAGATTGATTAAGAATGACTTAGTAAGAGGCTTGAAAGATGTTGTTTTTGAGAAAGACAAACTTTATAGCTCTTGTCAAGCCGGCAAACAAGATGGAAACACCCATCCTAAGAAAAGTATGATGAGCACTAGTAAAGCATTTGAGTTATTGCATATGGATTTATTTGGACCAACAACATACACTAGCATTGGTGGAAATAAATATGGATTTGTGATAGTTGATGATCTTACAAGATATACTTGGGTATTCTTTCTCAATGACAAGAGTGATACATTTTTCACTTTCAAATCTTTTGTCAAGAGATGTCAAAATTAGTTTGAAACCACCATCAAAAAAGTTAGAAATGACAATGGTAGTTAATTCAAGGACGCTAGAGTTGATGAGCTATGTGATGAACTTGGAATCAAACATCAATTCTTGGCCAAGTACACTCCACAATCAAATGACCTTGTTGAGAGGAATAATAAAACATTGATTGATATGGCAAGGTCTATGCTTAGTGAGTACAATGTGAGTCATTCATTTTGGGCCAAAGCTATCAACACGGCTTGCTATTCTAGCAACCGATTGTATTGTCACACAATGATGGAGAAGACACCATATGAGCTATTGAATGGAAGAAAGCCCAACATTGCATACTTTAGAGTGTTTGGTTCCAAATGCTATATCTTGACGAAAGGAACAGGACTTGGAAAGTTTGACAAGAAATATGATGAAGGGTTCTTACTTGGTTATTCTACCACAAGCAAAACATATAGAGTATGGAATTCGTCTAGTGGTACACTTGAGAAAATTCATGATGTTGAGTTTGATGAAACCAATGGCTCTCAAGAAGAAAATGAAAACCTAGATGATGTGAGTGGATCTCAATTGACAAATGCTATGAAGAGTATGGACATTGGTGATATTCGGCCAAGGCAAGTGATTGATATTGAAGATGATAAATATCAAGTGCTCAACTCTCCAAATGTGCAAGCTAGTGGTCCTCAATTACAAGATCAACAAGCGGCTAGTTTATCTCAACTAAATGATCAAGCAAGTACGAACAATCAAGCTCCTGTCCTCCAACCAACCAACATTTCAAGAGATCACCCAATTGATCAAATTGTTGGTGACATTACAAGTGGTGTGCAAACAAGATCAAGATTGGCATCCTTTTGTTAACACTATTCTTTTGTATCATTCATAGAGCCAACCAAGATAGAAGAAGCTTTACAAGATAATGATTGGGTAAATGCAATGCATGAAGAGCTAAATAACTTCACAAGAAATCAAGTTTAGGAGCTAGTTGAAAGACCCAAGAACTACAATGTGATTGGTACAAGATGGGTATTTAGAAACAAGCAAGATCAAGGTGGCATAGTTGTGAGAAACAAAGCAAGATTGGTAGCTCAAGGATACACTCAAGTTGAGGGCCTTGACTTTGGTAAAAACATATGCATCGGTTGTAAGATTAGAGGCAATTAGAATTTTATTAGCCTACGCTTGTGCTCACAATATCAAGCTATATCAAATGGATGTGAAGAGTGTATTTCTCAATGGATATATCAATGAGTTAGTCTATGTTGAGCAACCTCCCGATTTTGAAGATGACAAGAAGCCTAACCATGTGTACAAGTTGAGGAAGGCATTGTATGGATTGAAACAAGCACCAAAAGCATGGTATGAAAGATTGAGGGATTTCCTTCTCTCCAAAGGGTTTATTATGGGAAAGGTTGATATTACTCTCTTCACCAAGAAGCTTGGCAAGGATCTATTTATATTGCAAATCTATGTTGACGATATCATCTTTGGTTCAACCAATCAAGAATTTTGTGAAGAATTTGGGAATATGATGGCCAATGAGTTTGAAATGTCAATGATTGGTGAACTTAGTTACTTCCTTGGACTTCAAATCAAACAATTGAAGAATGGCACATTTGTTAGTCAAGGCAAGTACATCAAGGATATGATGAAGAAATTCGGCCTAGAGAAAGCCAAGGGCATTAGCACACCTACGGAGACAAATGGACACTTGGATAGTGATGCTAGTGGCAACATAGTGAATCAAAAGTTGTATCGGTCTATAATTGGAAGCTTACTCTATGTGACCGCTTCAAGGCTAGATGTCATGTTTAGTGTATGCATGTGTGCAAGATTTCAATCCTCACCAAGAGAAAGTCACTTGAAGACAACAAAGAGGATATTGAGGTACTTGAAGCATACACAAGATGTTGGACTATGGTATCCCAAGGGGTCAAACTTTGAGCCAGTTGGATACTCGGACTCCAATTATGCAGGATGCAAGGTTGATAGACAGAGCACATCGGGCACATGCCAATTACTAGGAATGTCACTTGTATCTTGGCCATCAAAGAAGCAAAATAGTGTAGCACTCTCTACTACCGAAGCCGAATACATTTCTGCGGGTAGTTGTTGTGCTCAATTACTTTGGATGAAGGCAACTTTGAATGACTTTGGAATCAAATTCAAGAAAGTGCCATTGCTATGTGACAATGAAAGTGCGGTCAAGCTCACAAACAACCCGGTTCAACATTCAAGAACTAAGCACATTGACATAAGGCACCACTTCATAAGGGACCATCAACAAAAGGGTGATATTTCAATTGAAAGTGTTGGCACCGATGATCGACTTGCCGATATATTCACCAAGCCATTAGATGAGAAGAGATTTTACAAGCTAAGGAATGAATTGAACATTCTTGATTTCTCAAACATTTGTTGATGCACCCCATATATATGACATGCCTCTCCTTCGAGCAATGCAAGGTAAAGTTGGTTGACATGTCATACATCCACTATCTAGGACTTGTTAGTGCATCTAGACATCAACTCATTAGGCTCATTCATGAAAATCAAATAAATTTGATGATTATATAGTACCACTATTTCTTCCATGTTTTCTATGATCTAGTGGTAGCATATGACATGTTTTTAGGCTTGCAATCCTAGTGTTTGATCTAGAATATGAACCTCAATTATTTAACTCAACATGGGCAAGATGACCATCCTAGCATGAGTGAACAAACTTGTCCTTGGTTTAAACCGAGTAAAATATATCGAGGAAAGTAATCTATATTGAACCACAAATGTTTTTCTCTCTACTCATCTACAATTTGAGCCCATCCTTTATGATAATAGATGACAAAGGGGGAGAAGTAAGTATCACAAAGATAAATATATTTGATAAATATAAGCACACAAATAGGGGGAGCAAGCCTATGAGCTTAGTCCTATGCATAATAGTACTTCAAGCATCATAGAAGTAAGTATCACAAAAATAAATATATTTGATAAATATAAGCACACAAATAGGGGGAGAAAGCCTATAAACTTAGTTGTTGCATTTCTATGCATTCATATATGCTTGCTTGCATCTGAACTTTAATTCATATTAATGTTCATGCTTGTGTGATGAATGCTAGAAACTTGATTAATATGATGCTTGAAGTACTAGTATGCATAGGACTAAGTTTAGTGTTTTCAAATGATTAATTTTCAAGTGGTATCTAGTCCTTCACATGGTCTCTATTCATTCATGGTGCTAAGGATGGTATAATTGTGCACTCCGATTGGTATCAGGCTTCAAAGGTCCATTCTCTATACCTTAACATCATTTGGAAGTAGTAACTCTCCCACAATTCTTATCCAAGCATATGTGATCAAATTGAACCAAACTTATAAATCACATATGTAGGGGGAGCTAATACTACCAAAGTGAAAATAGTTATTCAATATATTTATTTGTGAAAGGTTGTAATCAATTGCCAAAAAGGGAAAGATTGAAAGCCCAAGTTTGGTTTTGGCTAATTGATAAAACCTAGTGTACTAACCTTTGTCATTGAGTGATATATATGAGCTAGGTTAGTACACACCAAGCAATGGAGCTAGATGATGGTCATGGTGATGGAGGTGACCAAAAGATGATGTGCTCCAACTTAAAATAAATAAAGAGAGACAAAATCCATGATGATCAAGGCAAAGGTATCACATACGCTTTTGTTTTGGCACTCAAGACACCATAGAGGGTGTGACTATGTTTAGGATAGATAGCCGTACTATTAAGAGGGGTGATCTTGATGCAAAACGGTTGTCTAAGTGCCACTAAGTGAGTGAATTCCATGCATATGCATTAGGACCTAGTGACCTAACAATTAGCCCTTGATAATTGCTTGAAAAATATTCTAACACACATGCACAAGTGATAGAACACTTAGGTGTTAGCACATGGAAGCAAGGGTGAAGAAACAGAGAAGAGAGGAGCTATCCAGAATGCACCGGACGATGAAACTGGCATCGGACGTTGTTGACACATGCATCGGACGCTAGTGAAACATGCATTGGACACGACGCTCCTAGAGGTCGTGAGTCCAATGGCTGAGTGAAGCTATGCACATTGTGCACCGGACACTAGAAGAGTCCGTTGATAGGTCAACGGATGCATCCGGTGGTAAAAATACCTCTCTGGAACCTCTCTGTTGAGGCAACGGACACTGAGTGCAACAACCATCAGACACTAGTGAAACTTCACCGAACGTTGACTGAAACATGCACCGGACGCTACTGCAACAAGCACTGGAGCATCCAGTGCAACATCAACAGAGTCTGTTGCTCGCGCAGTTTGAACATAACGACTAGTTTTGAGATGGGCTACCTATTTAAGGGGCTTGGCCGATTCAAGCTCCATCTCTTGGCACTCTAACTTGTTGATACACCTTGTAAGCATACTCCCTCACCTCCCACTCATTCTCTTGCTTAATTGTACATCCAAAGTGAGATTAGGAGAGATCCAAAGTGCATTTGCTTAGAGTTTGAGCATCTAGTGGCACTAGAGATCGTTGAGCAGCGGATTTGTTTGTTACTCTTGGTGATTACCGTCACCTAGATGGCTTGGAGCTGCGGAGGAGCTTTGGCACGAGTTGGAGTTTGTTCGTGGCCATCTCTCGGTGATTTATGAGGGGTTCTTGCGCTTATTCCCCGTGGGAGTTCGTGAAAGGTGACTTTAGTGGATTGCTCGTGTCATTGAGCTACCACTACTTGTGGGTAGGTGCTTGCAGTGCCTTTGTGTTTGGCTAGGCATTGGAAGCTTATTATCTTGCGCACCACCAAAGTGATTGGTCGACACAACGGGGACTAGCGTGTTGGCAAGCATGTGAACCTTGAGAGAAAATCATTGTGTTCATTGTCTATTGTTTGTTCTCCTGGTATTCATTTGGTCATCATATTATGATTCATTGTCTCTTGCTGACTTTGGTAACTATCTCTGTCACTTGTATTACTTTCACATATTCTTGTGTAGTGGTAGTTTTAGTTGCTAGTAGTAGCTCTCTAGCTTAGAGAGTAGTGACTTAGATTGTTGATTGACTTAGAGATCATAAGTTTTTAGAATTGCAAATAGGTGGCTTGCATAACCGTTAGAGCTAGAGCAAACTGCATTACCGCTTTGTTATTTACTAACAAATTGCTCTAGTGTATTTGTAGAATTTTAATTAGGATATTCACCCCCTCCCTGCTAGCCAATTTGGACCTTTCACTTGTAGTCAACTATGATGGTTTATTAACTAAATTGAATGTGCATATGGCTTTGAAAAAAATCATAACACCAGTAGACGTTCACACACTCAATTCGTGTGTTCATAGGCACAATAATTCTTCTCTCAAAAAAGAGTTCAATATACAGTTATATTGCATCAATATTTACCATTGGAGACAACATGGAAATATGAACTTTCGCTATGATGGAGTATAGAAACATTTTTTTACCGATGCTCCCTAGCTTTTTCATTGGCAGTACAAACACCGACATCAATATTCCTACTCCTCCGTCCCTGAAAGAATCAATTCCTAGAATTCGTGCAAGTCAAACTTTTTTTAACTTTGACTAACTTTATAGAAAAATATAACAACAACTATGACTTAAAATGAGCACTATGTAAAAATATGTTCTTAGATAAATCTAATGATACTAGTTTGATATCATAACTTTTAATACTTTATTCTAGAAATTTGGTCAAAGTTCAAAAAATTTAACTTAGGATAAACCTATAAATTCATTCTTTTAGGGACGGAGGGAGTTGTTGACACCATTTTTGGGCATGTGTCAAATGAGCTAAGACTTGCGTTGATTGGTAACCATTTTCTATCGGCATCGGAAGGTCATCGGTCAAATTTACCGATGAGAATGATTGCTGCGAAAGGAATAAGTTTGTTGCCGATAGAAGCTGGACGATTCTTGCTGATAGGAGTTAATTGAAGAAAAGTTACCAGCGGAGGTGGAAGGTTGCCGATTGGGAGGTATTACCGATGAAGAGATGATGCCGATGGGCACAGGGTGACGTGGCGGTTGACGTCAGCAAGGGTTGCCGATGGAAATAGAAGGAAGTTGTGGATTGGAAAGTCTGTCGATGGAAAGTTTCATCGAAGAAAGACATAAGGAAACTGGTAATCTCATACCAATATTGTTATAGAAGTTTGAGTCCGACTCTTGCATGAGTCATTTATTTCCTTAAAGATAGGAGTTTTGTTTAGGAAAGATATGAGTCGTGTCTGTATACAACTCCTTTTGCTGGGGTATAAATATGTACCTAGGAGTCGTGGAAAAATATATCAATCATACATCAAACAAATCTATTACTCTTATTTACTTTTACTGCAATTTACCCTTTTATTGCATTAGTCTTAGTTTATCTACGAGTTCTTCAAGTTTCGACGGGCTGCATCTCCTTGTTCTCCGTCAAACCCTTGCAAGTTCCGCGTGGGAGTAATCTGAGTCTTGACATCCGGGCACATCGCTGTTGTCTCGTTCAGCTTTGCTCTAATTATCCTGATCAAGTCTGAGTCTTGGCATCCAGGCGTATCGCCGTTGTTTTGCTTGGATCTTGTTCTAGTTATCGTCCTTGTCGATTAACTGGTCAAATCGACTGGCACACCTTTGGATATCGAATTCGGGTAATAGCCCGAGGTGTTCGCAAATCCTGACGCTTTTTGTGTCAACACCTCTTTTGGCACACCCGGTGGGACCAATTATACATCTATCATGGGTGATCATACTGACGTCAACCAGAGGAACGTCATTGAAGTCTCCGAAGCCGATCTAAAAGATGATCAAAAGCTGGCTATGGAGCGGGCTATGGAGGAGTACAAGCAATTGTATCTAAAGTCCTTCAGCCTGAGCAGGAGCGGCGAAGCCATCCAGAAGCAAGATCCGTCGTTGCCATGGCAGGTCACGTTTGATGCCAATCCTGGTAAGTTGCAAGAGATGGTTAATTCTGCCTTAAATCAAGCATTAATTAGCCACTCCAATGTGTTGTCCAATACCGTATACAATGCTGTTATGCAATCTTTCAAAGAAGGACATGCACCCTAGTATGTTGGTCCAATGTATCATCAACCTGGGTCGGCATCTATAAGTCCATCGGCAGCCCGAATGGCGTCTTCCACTCTCGTGGATCCGTCTGTCGATGTGGCTACACCACCAAGGCCAAGTCCTGAAAGCGTCACCAAGCTTAGTGCAGATCCAGTGGCGTCGGTAGTGTCGGGACCTGCTATCCAGAATCATCCAACTCCTGCCAACTGGTGGGGTTATGGTATGCCTTCAAATCCATCCACTGGTTCTAATCTGGTGCAGGGAGACAGTTCAGCTTGGAAGGGCTCCATGGCATCGGCAATGCAATCACAGTCGATGATTCCTATGATGCATTACTCTATGTCTTCTCCAACTGTACAAGTGTCATCAGAAGATTTCCAGGTGGTGATTCCTAAAGTACCTCTGATGCCACCGTCGGCAAATTCTGTGCCGATGCAACGAAACATAGCAACCAGGAGTCAACCTATGCTGGCGAATCCTCAAACCGGAGTACTAACACATCGAGGTAACCAATTTGTTGATTGCTCCAAGGTGCAAGAGCAGCAGGCGTCAGTTAGCTATCAACCATCGGTAAGTCACATGCCGATGATTTATAATCCTGGATGGACCAATCAACCGCCGGTTCAAGAGCCTGGCGTACTAATGTATCAGTATGAAAGTCCAGCAAACACTCAGAGTGGAGCATCGGTACAGCAACCGATGAATATGATACAACAGCATAATCCAGTGAATGTGCAAAGTTATCCATTGGTGATTTAGCCAATGCATAACGTCCAGATGACTGGTGTTGCGCCCATGCCAACTACCCCGAATCATCTTCTACCAAGACCTGAAGAGGCGCATCAGCTGGCTCCACCAGTCAACAATCAGCCAATGAGTCGGCAAGAGCAGGATGCATATTGGACCGATAAGATTGCCGAAGTAATGAAAGAACAATTCAGTATTAAACCCAAGGTCAATACATATTCTTATCGGACACCATATCCTCTGGCGTATGACTTAATTCCTCTCCCAAATCAGTACAAGGTGCCTGATTTTACCAAATTCTCCGGCCAAGATGACACGTCAACGATGGAGCACATCAACCGCTTCATTATCCAGTGTGGAGAAGCCGCTAGCAGGGAAGAGCTGAGGGTGAGATTGTTCTCATCATCATTGTCTGGATCGACATTTACATGGTTTATATCGTTGCCTCCAAACTCTGTAATCACATGGGCCGATCTGGAGAGGCAGTTTCATAAATACTTCTTCGCTGGCATACATGAGAAGAAGATTAACGATTTGGTTAAGCTAAGGCAGCGTAATGATGAATCAGTGGAAAACTTTGTTCAGAGGCTGCGAGACACGAAGAACAAGTGCTATAGCATGATGCTTGATGATCGGCAATTGGCAGATTTGGCCTTCCAAGGGTTACTGCCGCACATCAAAGATAAGTATGCATCTCAAGAGTTTCAAAGTCTGAGCCACCTTGTGCAGAGAATTGCCGATCAAGATGTCAAGACTTTCGAGCCTAGAAAGACTTGGAATAAAAAGGTGATCTTCGTTGAACAAGAAGAGGATTCCGATGAAGAGCTAAACATCGACGTTGCCGAATGGGTGAAGGATAAGAAATATGTGTCTTGTCCGTTCGGCCAGAAGGAAGCTGAAAGGTTCACCTTTGATATCACCAAGGCCGATAGGATGTTTGACTTACTACTTCAAGAAGGGCGGATCAAGTTGGCGCCTAACCAATTAATTCCGTCGGCCGAAGAGCTCAGAAAGATTAGGTATTGCAAGTGGCACAATGCGACTTCGCACAGTACCAATGACTGCAAGGTATTTAGGCAGCAGTTGCAGTCAGAAATTGAATCTGGATGAATTAAGTTTGAAAATTCTAGAGCCCAGAAACCGATGAGAATTGATCAGCACCCGTTTCCAAATAATATGGTGGAAACTAGTGGAAAAACTAAAGTGCTGACATCGGAAGCTGCCAGGAAGAATGCATCGGTGGATCCTGACCATCAAGTAGCTGAGCGTGATGAGAGGAGGTTTGCCGATGACAGAAAGGGCAAGGAAGTTGCTGATGGAGGTAGCAATGCCAAGAGGGCTACTGGCGTTATAATCACGCATAAGCAGCCAAGGCAAGAGTATCGACAATCACAAAAGGAACGATATCGGCAGGAAGAAGAAGAGCACCAAGAGTGGCTTCGGCATAAGGACCACTGGAAGTGTCCCTTCTTCGTTCACTGCTGGGAAGAAGCCATCAAGCTACCTACTGCCGATAATTGTCCTGAATGCAATGGGTATTACTCTGCCGATCGGTCAGAAAAGAAGCCTTGTTTTGACGATCGGACATCCAGGTATGCTAGGCCGCTCAGAGAGAGGAAATCGGCGCATGACAGGCTTGGCAGGCGTGTTGGTCAAGAAGAACTTGAGGAGATGGCCAATTCAAGAGTGTTTGACGAAGAGATATTCTCCAGAGATCCAAACATAAGGAGTGGTGCCGACGCAAGCTGTGAGAGGCAACACCAGCCTGTTTGGAAAACCAAGCTTCCTCAATGGTGCCCTAAGGGTTTGACGAAAACTCAGAAAAGGAGAATCCAGCGTGAACGCCAAAGCGACTTATATGACGGTGAAAATCCTTCAAGGGAAAATCAGTGGAGGCCGAAGCGCAAGGATAGGGATCCATCGGCAGAAATCAATATGGTCGTCATATTGCCGATGGAGTTCATGGCACCTGTCAGCGATGACGAAGCTACTGAAATGGCGCAAATAGTGTTGGATCCGATGGAAGCTATCTTTGAGAAGCCTGCCGATGATGAAAGGCAGCATCTAAGGGCTCTGTTTGTTAAGGGCAAAGTGGATGGACAACATGTAACAAAAATGCTGGTAGACAGTGGGGCATCAATCAATATAATGCCATATGTCATGTTCAGGAAACTTGGGAAAGGTGACCAAGACTTAGTCAAGACAGACATGAAACTTAAGGATTTTGAAGGTAATGTGTCGCCGGCTATGGGAGCCGTATGTGTTGAGTTAACTATTGGCAGTTAAACTTTGCCGACAACGTTTTTCGTGATCAGTGGCAAAGGCACTTACAACTTGCTCCTAGGAAGGGATTGGATCCATGCTAATTGTTGTATTCCTTCTACAATGCACCAAAGCCTCATGCAATGGGTTGGAGACAAGATTGAAGTCGTCCAGAGTGAAACTCCATCAATCGTTGCGTCGGCAGAATCAGAGACTTATGAGCAAACCAGGTGCATATCAGGTGAAGCTTGGGATACGAAGTTCCTCAAAGTTGCCGATTACCGCATTACGCCGATCCAAGCAGTCGGTCCTGAAGAAGAGTTTTAATGGATCGGTTCACTGATGATGGAAAACTGGGACAGGGGTTCACATCGGCCGATGATTTATTAGAAGTAGATATCGGCGATGGTAGTGAGCATAGGCCTACTTTTATTAGTGCTAAGTTAGATTCCCAATGTAAGCAGCAATTGATTGACTTATTAAAAAAATATAAAGATTGTTTCGCTTGGGATTATACAGAAATGCCTGGTTTAGACCGATCAATAGTCGAACATCGGTTGCCTATTAAGTCTGGTTTCCAACCACATCGGCAACCTGCGCGCCGATGTAATCCTATGGTGTTGCCTGACATTAAAGCTGAAATTACAAAGTTGATTGAAGCTGGGTTTATTCGGCAATGTCGATATGCCGATTGGATTTCTAATGTGGTTCCTGTATATAAGAAGAATGGAAAACTTCGTGTTTGTATTGATTTCAAGAATCTTAACAAGGCTACGCCGATGGATGGTTATCCGATGCCCATTGCCAATCTGCTGGTTGATGCTACTGCTGGGCATCAAATCATTAGTTTCATGGATGGTAATGCTGGATATAATCAAATATTCATGGCTGAAGAAGACAAACAAGACTGCTTTCAGATGTCCAGGTCACGTCGGTTTGTTTGAGTGGGTCGTAATGACTTTTGGTTTGAAGAACGCCGGTGCTACTTATCAAAGAGCGATGAATTTTATCTTTCATAAGTACATCGGCACGATAGTCAAAATCTATATTGATGATGTGGTGGTCAAATCCGGAAATTTTGAGAAGCATCTTGCCGATTTGCAAAAAATCCTGGAATGCACAAGGGAGCATGGGTTGAAGATGAATCCTAACAAGTGTGCATTTGGTGTATCGGCAGGTCAGTTTCTGGGTTTTATGGTACATCTGAGGGGCATCGAGATCGGTAGAAAATCTATTGATGCAATTAACAAAGTAGTTGCCCCTACAAACAAGACTGAGCTGCAATCCTTGATCGGCAAGATTAATTTCATTAGAAGATTTATATCCAACTTATCTGGTAAGATTAAATCTTTTAGTCCATTGTTAAAGCTGAGAGCCGATCAAGAGTTTACATGGAAAGAGGAACAGCAGTTAGCCTTGGAGGAAATAAAAAAATATTTGGTAAACCCTCCAGTCTTGGTTCCACCTCAACACGGGAAGCCTTTCAGGTTGTATTTGTCTGCCGATGACGGTGTTATCTGATCAGCCTTAATTCAAGAATTTGAAGGGAAAGAACGTGTGATATATTATTTGAGCAGAAGGCTGGTAGATGCTGAAACAAGGTATTCGGCCATACAAAGATTATGCTTATGTTTATATTTCTCTTGCATAAAATTGAGGCATTATTTATTGATGGCTGAATGTACTGTTATCTGTAAAGATGATGTGGTTAAGTATATGTTGTCGATGTCGATATTAAATGGGAGAATCGGCAAATGGATTCTAGCACTTTTAGAGTTTGATCTGAAGTATGAATCGGCTAAGGCAGTTAAGGGTCAGGTGATGGACGATTTTATTACTCAGCATTGCAATATAGTAAGCTCTGTAGAGATTGCTCCTTGGACTTTGTTCTTTGATGGTTTTACGTGCAAAGAAGGGGCAGGTATCGGTGTTCTCTTAATTTCACCCCGAGGACGAAAGTATGAAATTTCGTTGTCGATTGTTGCTACATCAACAAACAATCAGGCTGAGTATCAGGCTTTAATAAAAGGGTTGGAATTACTCAGGGAAGTGTGTGCCGATGCCGTTGAAATCTTTGGCGATTCTATGTTGGTGATCAATCAATTGACTGGGGTATATGAATGCCGAAGTGAAGTGTTGATTGCGCACCATGAGAGATGTCTGCGGTTATTAAAAGAATTCAAAGAATACCGCCTTGAACATATTCCCAGGTTGCATAATGAAGAGGCTAATCGGTTAGCACAGAACGCTTCAGGATATCTGCCGATTCAAGAAATTATGACATCGGTGATGGTTGCCGATGACTGGAGAAAAGAAATTGCCAATTACTTAAGAGATCCGTCTAAGAAGGTTGAAAGGCGTCTAAAATTCTAAGCTACTAAGTATGTGCTCCTTGACAATGAATTGTATTATCGGACAATTGATGGAGTTTTGCTCAGATGCCTTAATAGAGAAGAGTCAAAAGAGTTGATGGGCGAAATCCATAAAGGTGTGTGTGGAGCGCATCAATCGGCATTCAAGATGAAGTGGATGATTAGGCAGAATGGATATTATTGGCTGACAATTCTTGAAGATTGCTTCAACTATTTTAAAGGGTGTCAGGATTGTCAGAAGTTTGGTAATGTGCAGAGGGCACCTGCATCAGCAATGAATCCTATAATCAAGTCTTGGCCGTTTAGAGGATGGGCTATAGATCTCATCGGCCAAATTTATCCACCGTCAAGCAAGGGGCATAAATTTATACTCGTTGATACCGATTACTTCACGAAATGGGTTGAGGCGATTCCTTTGAAGAAGGTGACATCGGCAAACATGGTAGATTTTGTAAAAGAACATATTATTTACCGATTCGGTATTCCTCAAACTATTACTACCGATCAAGGAACTATGTTCACATCGGGAGAGTTTGATGAGTTTGCTGCTGGTATGGGGTTCAAGGTATTGAATTCTTCTCCTTATTATGCCCAAGCTAACGGTCAGGCTGAGGCGACTAATAAAGGAGTTATTAAGCTTATCAAACGAAAGATTGAAGAAAACCCTAGAAGGTGGCATATAGTGTTAAATGAAGCCCTATGGTCGTATCGGATGGCGTGTCATGGTGCAACCAAAGTTTCGCCGTATTAGTTGGTCTATGGACACGATGTTGTCCTGCCTTGGGAAGTTAAGACTAGTTCTAGGCGATTATTTTCTCAAGATCAATTGATAGCCGATGAGTATGATACTCTTATAAAGGATGAGTTAGAAGACTTAGCGTGAGTTAGAAGACTTAGCAAGTCATCGGTTGAGGGCTTTGATTAGCATTGAAGAAAATAAGTAAAGGGTTGCCAGATGGTATGACAAGAAGGTAAAGGTGAAAGAATTTGCCGATGGTGATCTGGTGTGGAAATTGATTTTACCGATTGGGACTAAGAATTCTAAGTTTGGAAAATGGTCTCCTAATTGGGAGGGTCCGTTTCGGATAAATCAGTCTGTTCATGGTAATGCGTATATTTTGGAGACCCTCGAAGGAGTTGTGTTTCCCAGAGCAATCAACGGTAAATACTTGAAAAAATATTACCCTAGTATTTGGGTAGATGCATAAAGTAACCGTTTGAATGCCGCTGAGAGAAGTTATATATGACATCGGTAAAAAGCGTACTGGCGTTATATTACAAAGAAAAATCAAGTATCACTGTTACACTTGCCAATATGATGGATTGTGAGAAATTACAACAAGGATTGAATAGCTGATATCGCACGCAGGCGAATTTGCTCTATTTCTTCCATCTCTTTGGCATCGTCATTGGCAGATCCTTCTATTGGTTTGATCTTTTTCTTCGTTCGGAGGGCTTGACGTGCGTCGGCATCTCTTTCTTGTTGTAAAGTTTGGATGGCGCCTGGAAGTTCAGTCTTCTGTTGATTGGCTGCGATCAAGGCTTCGTCAACCTGTTTCATCTCTGCTAATAGTTGTTCCTTCCTTGCCGATAGATGTGCAATGTCTTTATCAAGCTCTGCGCCAGAAGCTTCTAGGCGACCTATGTCCTTGTGTTTTTCATCGGCAGATCGCTTGAATTGAAGCATTCTCTCTTTAAGTTCTGATTGAGCAGTTCTATCGACTATACAACGAGAGAGCCTTTGATATTGGAGTTGCTTACTCTCAAGAAATGCTACCTGGAAGAGTGTTTCTTCTATATCGGCAAATAAACAGCCTTGAATGTCTTTGAAAGCTATCTTTACTGCAGTGGAGTCTTGGACGAGGTGAGATGTGTCTTGTTGCAGTAAAGATAGCAATGCTTCAAGCTTGAGTTTAACTTCTGCTTCAAGCTTGAGTTTAACTTCTGCCGATAGAGTTGGAGCAGAGCTTTCTTCGTCTTCGTCTTCATCAAGGAGATTGACGGTGAAGGAGAACAAGCTATTCGCTGGAGCAGAGCCTTCTTTGTCTTCGTTTTCATCAGGAAGGTTGACGGCGAAGGAAAATAAGCTGTCAGGAGAGTCTTGGGCCTGAAAAGAAGGAAATTAGAGTGTGCCGATCATAAGTTTATGTTGCGAGTTCTATGATAGTTGGCTTACCATCTTGAAATGGATCTCTTGCCTGGGACTTGGGAAGGCAGATGGCATGGTGTCATCTTGAAGATCGGCAGCAGTTGCCGATGAACTTGCCTCCATGGGAGGAGCGGTTGGTGTTGGTGGTGCGGCTTCTGCTGTGGCGGTTGACCTTTGCGGTGATAATGTTGTCCTCTGATCAGAAATTTCATCGGGTGTAGGTGCTAGTACCGATACCGATGTTGTCTCCGTTGCTGCAGCTGGTTCCTGCGGAGTTGCTATCGTTGCCTGGTCGGGAGTTTCTTCCAAGGGTTGCTCGGGGATAGACGCCGATGTCGGCTCTGGAGTTGGTGCATCAACAAGGATTGGTGATGCAACTGGGGTTGGTGGCACAGATGGGGTGGCGCGCCTCAAGCATTTCTTCTTTGGGGCAGCAGTTAGTGAGCCAGTACATTTCGGTTGCGAAGCTTGGGGGGCATCGGCAGCATGAGTTGGAGAAGTTTGTACATTTGGAGCAGCTGCCGATGATCTCGTTGCCTGTAAAAATATTTGGTGCAAGTTGAATGAAGTAAATGTTGCGGATGAAAGTTTGTGATCGGTACAAGTGAAATAAAACTTACTGCAAAAGCTCGGGCCAAGATGGCAGCAGTAGCCGATGGAGTAGCGATGGTCTTTGCAGGTGTCGGCTTAGGCTTGAGGGTAACCTTAGGTACCCTTTGAGGTGTGAAGGCAGCCAATGTAGGAGCCTTGTTGCCGATGATTGATGTGGGGCTCATTATTCGAAGATTGAAGTGTTTGCCGCTCTTGCTCGTTCGGGGGATTGGATCATCAACCTGTTAAAAAGAAGAGGGTCAGCTGCCGATAGTAGAAAATAATGAGATGCATTATGCGAACACATGGTGGATAAGTACCCATGATGTTCAGTTTTGTGATGAGTGATTGCCCAACACTTGAGCGTTTCAGTTTGAGTGGCTTACTACTAATCTTTGCGAAAGCAAATGTGTGCCTGTCTATCGGCTTGTGGTGTGCAGGTGCTATGCCTAGTGACAGTGGTCAATGGCGTGGAGAAGGTCGAGTAGAGGCTTGCCGTGCTGATGGACTGAGAGCGGTGAAGGGCGGAAGCGGGGCTCGGACTGAGGGACCATGGGCGCCGGCGGACTAGCTGTGGTGGCTAGTGCCTGGCACCGGCGAGTGCGAGAAGACATGGAGATAGACCGAGTCGATCGAGTCAAGACGGCGGACGAGCGGGTCGAGCGGAGGCTCAGGGGACTCGGAGTCCGACCGGGCGAGGACAAGGTGGCTCGCGTCGAGTGGTTTGGTGGTTTGGGCCTCAAAACCATCCGCGTCGGTTTCCGAGTTTGGGCCGCAAAACTCGGGGTTCGGTAGTTGAGCCGAAAGCTACCGGTGGCGGGTTTCGCGGGTTTGGGCCTCAAAACCCGGGCGGAGCTTCCGAGGAAGCGGGGATGGCACGTGGCGGAATCCTAGAGGTTGCGTCGAGGCGACGGCAACTCCTGGCAGGAAGCGGGGCCGTCCATTCAAATCGAGGGAGATATTTACCGGAGCTTGGACTGCAATGCTTAGGCTAGGTAGTTCACTCATTGTATCTAGGGGGGTCTTTGGGAAATAGCCAAAGCCTCTAATAAATAGAGGATGAAGGGGTATCCTCATTCTATCTCTTGAACCCTAATCATTTGCCCCAACTCTCTCTCTCTCTAACCTCTCTCTAGTTCATGAGATCCCTAGGTTGATCCCACCAACCTTTGTAAGAACTCGAGTTTGTTGCAAGGAATCGGAGGCCGTAACCTCCGTAAGCCATGGCGGCTTCGTTTTCTTGATCGTGTCCCCATTTTGCTTGTGTTCTTCGCGTTTTGCTTTTGCTCTCTCTTTTTCCCGAGATGATTTCTCTTTGTTGGGAGTAGCTCTTGCAAATCCGTTTGAATCAAGTTGTTCGTATTCAAGAGGAGCATCTTTGCACCGAAGGATCCATCCTCAAACCTCTCGAGTACGCAGATCGGGTGATTTCTTTGCGACGTTCTTCTTTTTCCCTTTTCTCCCCCAAATCCGAGTGTTCCCGCTCATCCGACCCAAATTGAGCGATGATTTCTTTGGGATAGCTCCCCAACTGCACTAGGATCATGCCTACAAAGTTTGGTTGCAGTTGGTGATCATTTGGTCGAGATTTGGGAAGATTTGGCGGAGGAAAATCGCTTTTCGGGTTTTCTGCGCGATTTTCGGGGGCGTCGGACGCTCCGAGGGTTTTGCGTCGGACGCTGGTGCGTGCTGACGTCAGCGTCCGTCGCTCGGTGTGTCTGAGCTTTTGGTTTGGCGCCGGACGCTCCTCAGGGTCCGTCGCCGACCGTCCGTCGCCTCTGCTGTTTTTCTGAATTTTCGTCTGGCTCTCTGGAAGGCCGACGGACGCTCGCCTAAGCGTCCGTCGCCCAGCGTCCGACGCCCTGCCTTCTGCTTCTCTTCTGCAGTGCTCTCTGGAAGGTCGACGGACGATCTCTCTGCGTCCGTCGCCAGCGTCCGTCGCCCTGTCCTGGAGCGTCCGTCGCCCTGTCTTCCAGCGTCCGTCGCCTGTTTTTCTGGCTGTTTTGCTTAGGGTTTTTGCCTCTTTCTCATAGGGGTTGAGAACTCTATCTTGGGGGTTTCCGGTGAGTTTTCCTCCACTGCCGGTGAGCTCTCATTTCTCCGATTTCGTCTGAATCCCCGCTCGCGTTGCTCGGGGAAGGTTGAGCACCCAGCAACTGGGTTTGGCTTTTGGGAAGAGTGGCCCGAATATTTCTAGAGAAATTTGAGGCTCCCATTCACCCCCCCCCCCCCTCTGGTCGCCGTTCTCGGTCCTTCACATTAGAGTTAAGAACTTACTGCATCATCGGGAATGATGTGATCGGCGTCGATCAAATGCCAATAGTAGTGCGATGATTTGGCGAATAGTTGGCTTCTCCATTCTTGCCACCAAGATTTGTATAACTCTGTCATAAAAGATGTTGGTGCCCAGGAGGATAGGTCGATGTTTGATGTATCGGCACGAGGAGAAAGGTTGACAATCCTGTTCCAATCCATGGCACTGGAGATAATTTCTCTTGATTTTATCACATTGGCGAGGCTGAGTTTAATCGGTAATTGGACGAATGCCAGCTGCCTTGCTGCTGCCGATGAATAATAGAACTCATAAGATGGAGGAGAGTTCTTCCCGGTTCCAAAGATGTTGACTGGAATGGCTTAGGGAACAATGCTGGCCTTCATGATTGTTTTGTTCTGTGGCACGTTCCAATCGGTAAGGTTGAATAACAACGGGAATCGGTTGTTCTCATCAACATAAGGCCACCAAAGTCATTCTGCGATGGGGATTCCATTGTAAAGCTTTTGGAAGAACCTACCAAATTGATCTGTATTGGCATCGGTTCCTGATAGCACTATGATAGCCTCCCCAAAATTGAGTGGGGGACGGGTTGTCGATTCATCATCATCAAATACATAGTCCTCTGATATATCCCTTGGAAACTGCTGAGTGAATAAGTCAAATTGGAGGACCTTGTACATGTGTGCGTTCAACCACATATTTATAAACCACCAAGGACCTCCAAGATTGTCGATGGACTCGCCTAGCAATAGCCTCTTGGATACTTGGTGCAGGAGGTGGTATACCGATCCAAGGAGATATCGGCCGAGAGGAAGCTTTGCTCCATCGGCCAGAAGCTCTGCTGCAGGAAGGTATATGGTGGTAGGTCCAACTATTCTGCCATAGAAGATAAACTTTTCCAACCACATATTCAAGAAGGTGGCGTGCTCCCTCTGACCTACCGATCCAGTCTTCTGGTTCTCTCGGATGTATCCAGTCCAACCGCCGATATTGCGTGTGTTCACTTTATACTCGGCTTTCCTACCAAAAAGGTTGGAGGGGTCGACAGAAGAGACATCGAGGCCGGTAAGCATATGCACATTGGCAAGGGTGGGAGTAGCTGGTCCGTGTTTGAATAAAAAGACATTCATTGTGTCGGACCAGAAATAAGAAGCGGCTATCATCATATTCTCATTCTTTGTCATATCGGCAATAGAGAGTCTAATGCACTGATCTAGATTGCGCTCTGCCTAGTAAACTTGTTGTGTTCTGATTATTCTGAGGTACCAGTTCTTCCATCCCTTGGTGGGTTTGGGCCATGAACGGAAAGCATCTTTCCACAACCCTAGACTGAAGCACTCGGATCTGAAGGGAATACGGTTGGTCTCCGCATTAATCAGATTAGTAGGATCGGGATTTCCCATTGGGCCCAGGCAGTTAAAGTTGGATTGTTCAATGGGGATTACTACCTTGTTGTACATTTCCTAGGTTTTAAAAAAAATTAAGGAAAGAAAGGGGAAAAGGATTACGGAATTAATACAGAAAAGAAACTTGCAGAAGATAAAGCAAGAAGAGAGCGGATTTACTCTGGGGACTTCGAAGTTGATCGCCATTGAAACTGTTCGTGCTCTGCTTGAGGGAGTCGTCGTCGCTTTAGTTCACAGAACCGTTCTTCAGAGCCGCCGCCGAGGTTGAAGATGAGGGCAAATAAAAGTGAATGCAGGTTCAGGGTAAAAAACAGATTGAGTGGTGGTAACTTTTATAAGCCTGATTAGGGGTATTTTGAAATTTTCTTCGCACTGAACAGGAAAATGGAAGGATATGTAATAGGTGTGCGTGGCAATCAAGGAGATGTGACTGGGCTTACAACTGTTCACGCTACAGTCCCAGAATTTTGTTGATAAATTGCGATTTTTACGCGTGGTAATCGAGAAGGTCGTGCAAGTATCTTGGAGGGAAAGGTTACAGTAGAGAAAATTTCGACGCGTAAAATATTCTACACTCCGGAATTGGGGGGCATGTGTTGACACCGTTTTTGGGCATGTGTCAAATGAGCTAAGACTTGCGTTGATTGGTAACCGTTTTCTATTGGCATCGGAAGGTCATCGGTCAAATTTACTGATGAGAATGATTACTGCGAAAGGAATAAGTTTGTTGCCGATAGAAGCTGGACGATTCTTGCCGATAGAAGATGGACGATTCTTGCCGATAGGAGTTAATTGAAGACAAGTTACCATCGGAGGTGGAAGGTTGCCGATTGGGAGGTATTACCGATGAAGAGATGATGCCGATGGGCACAGGGTGACGTGGCGGTTGACGTCAGCAAGGGGTTGCCGATGGCAATAGAAGGAAGTTGCGGATTAGAAAGTCTGTCGATGGAAAGTTTCATCGAAGAAAGACATAAGGAAACTGGTAATCTCATACCAGTATTGTTATAGAAGTTTGAATCCGACTCTTGCATGAGTCATTTATTTTCTTAAAGATAGGAGTTTTGCTTAGGAAAGATATGAGTCATGGAAATAAATATGTACTCTAGGAGTCGTGGAAAATATGTACCTAGGAGTCGTGGAAAAATATATCAATCATACATCAAACAAATCTATTACTCTTACTTTTACTGCAATTTACCCTTTTATTGCATTAGTCTTAGTTTATCTACGAGTTCTTCAAGTTTCGACGGGCTGCATCTCCTTGATCTCCGTCAAACCCTTGCAAGTTCCGCGTGGGAGTAATCTGAGCCTTGACATCCGTGCGCATCGCTGTTGTCTCGTTCAGCTCTGCTCTAATATCCTGATCAAGTCTGAGTCTTGGCGTCCGTGCGTATCGCCGTTGTTTTGCTTGGATCTTGTTCTAGTTATCGTCCTTGTCGATTAACTGGTCAAATCGACTGACACACCTTTGGATATCGAATTCGGGTAATAGCCCGAGGTGTTCGTAGATCCTGACGCTTTTTGTGTCAACAGGAGTATTTAACTATTACTTTCAGAAACTATCACCATAAATTGCTTTTCAGCGATGGTTGATATAAAGGCACTCCTAACCCAAAACTATACATGATTTATATATAGCATTAAATACGACATCACTCCCAACCACCACAGCGTCACTCCCGATCACGCCTTGTTGCTCGTCGAGCATGCCCGTTTGCACCACTGAAGGGTTGAAGTGGCCCATTAATACAGTCTTAATGCAAGATTTCATCTCTCAATTTTTACGATATGAAACTTCACGTAAAACATTTTTACGATATAAAACTTCACGTAAAACGCATTTTTCTTAGTATGTAGCTTTTTTATAATTTCATAGGATCATTTTAGCCTTCCATGAATCCCACTTTTTATCTTTCTTTCCCCTGTCTTCCCCTCACGCACGCGGTCGATGCAGTTAGCATGACCGAGCACGCAGGCAGAGAAAGCCCGTGTTCATGCACGGTGGAGCTACCGTGCGGAGGAGATCGTGGTCGGCGAGCTCGTGCCCACGTGCACCGGAGCCCGTGCCCGTGCTCATCCTTGGCCGCACCCAACAGAGCTCGCCCTAGTGCTCCTCCTCGCCTGCACCCAGCAGAGCCGTGGCCTAGCTTGTGCCCGCGCACAGCGGAGCCCACATCCACGCTCATCCTCGCCCGCACCCAGCAGCATCTGTGCTCGTCCTCACCCGCACACGGCAGAGCTCGCCCCAGCGCTCATCCCCACCTGCACCTGGCGGAGCTTGCGCCTACGCACGCGCGGCGACGCTCGCCCTTGCCCTGGCCCTTTGTTTCCAAATTAATTGTGACAATAACATATATTTCTTGTCATTGTACCCCTTTTGTGACTATATTTTGTTGTCACAGAAGCTCCGTCACTAACTAAAAAATCGTCACAGAAGATCAAATTTCTTGTAGTGCTTGATACCTTGAGCCGTGGACCACATCTAGTAAAAGGTGAGAGAAGACAAGAGAGAGATCAATAAAAAAGTGGGAAATTATTAGCAACAATTTAAAGTGGGACCTACGTGAAGAAACGATAGATGGAGGTAAAGTTTCTTTGTTTGGTGTCTTGCTAACACGACAGGTATATGAAGTACCTACTGATTTTAGGGTTGGCAGTTCAGACTATACCAAGTAGAAATTCCTGTTTTTAATGACGGTTCCTTACTATAGATGCATCAACTCGAGCACGACAACACTCCAAACATGGTAATCTGCTTTATACCACGCGGCAGCTCTTAACTTGTTTGAGAAAGTGATTCCCTTCCCACCAAATGGCATGATACATATATAGTATCCGTTACATCAAGAAATTATATAAAAAGAAATTAGAATATATATATATATATATATATGTATATATATATATATATGTATATATATATGGTCGAAATTTGACGTGGACGGACAACATTTTCGTGTCCATCATGTATCTCTTTCATTGGAAATGTGCCAAATATGCAGTCTATTAATTGACATTCTACAGAATATATATGCAGGGATTTTGCCCCTGCTTCACGGCTATACATCCTATTTTCTTCCCACTTTGAAGAAGGACAAAGGATATAGTTTGATGTATGTGCTTGCTCCTTCAGGGAAGAGCTACACAAATGCTCTTTTTTTTAAGTTGACTACACGGATCTTTTTTTTGGATCATATGTGAAATCTCCACAGTATTGATTAATTATCTACGTACCTATACAGTCTAAACACAAGGTGCAATCAATTGAAACAAAAGGGTGCCTCAAAAGAACAGGGAAAACCTCAAATCATCTTATATTACATACCACTGAACCACATGGAGGAAGGAGGATGACGAAATCCTAAATGTACGTGGAATTGCTTGGTCAAGCAACATGACAAAGGGATGGTTGTATCCCAGTTGGATTATTATAATTTAAACCATAATATATTATTATTATTATTATTATTCACTATTACTATTATTATTATTATTATTATTATTATTATTATTATTATTATTATTATTATTATTATATCATAATTATATATTATAATGCTTTGTAAAAGGTAGAGGTTTATTCTCTTTTTAAAAAAAATATGAATTATAATAACTGGAGTGTTTGAGTCTCTAAATTATGGTGATTGATTATTACTCCCTCCATACTCAAATATAAAGTTGCTTTCAATAAGGCTTGGATTAAACATTGGGACTATAAATCGTGAATAACTTTTAAGTTGTTAAGTTTGGAAATATGAAAATTATATTAATAGATTTATCTTGACAAATATTTTCATAAAAATATACATATTATTTTTTATAAATATTTTTATAAAAATAAAAAGTCAAAGTTGTGTTTTGAAGACCGTATCACTATCCAAAAATGACTTTATTTTTTTAATAAGAAGGGAGTATTAATTAAATAATGAGAAATTCCATCTTGTCCTTTAGTTTGGCAAGTTGAACAAACAATTGATGTGTGTGTGGGTTGGGGGAAGGCGGTCAACATTTATAATCTCATAAAACCCAGTCTCACCTAGATTTTGGGACTATGATAATCTAAGAATTTCAATTATAAAATTTCATCATACAATCAATATTGTTTGGATAAAAATTTGATTATAATCTCCATTATTATAATCACAATGGTATCAAAAAGGGCCTTAGCGCCCAATGATAAGTTGGCTAACTATCTACATTATTCTCAATGCTCAAACAATAACAGCAGAGGGGTAACGATATTTAACTACCCTAGATTATCATATCAATGTCAGTTTAAAAATCCTAATCACTACCGGTTCTTATAAAGCGACCGTGATGTGGTATCAAAAAAACCATAAAAAATCAGCTAAAAATAGGATTTTTTTTAATAGTGGGAGAGACCCTGCAAGGTAGCCACACGATCACATGTTTTTTTCACGTGAAAAACGCGTGCTTCATGGCCATCGACACTCAAAACCTTGACCTCCACTTTCCTGTTCTTTTCCCCTAACAACTACACCTATAAGATGCTTGTTTCTATTTGGAATATTCGTCATAGCCATTTTATGTCCATTAGATTTTGAAACGAGTATTTGGGACCCTAAATAAATTCAAATGAAAAAACTATCAACTATAAAGTTTTATTACTTTCCAAAATCTACAACATTAGTTTTGGTCCTTTCTCCGTCTAAGATTGTTTGAAAATTTTAAATTTTAAATGTGAAAAAAATTGATAATAGTTTTCCTTGGATAGATCATTTCAAACAAAAATGTTGTCAATTACAAAGTTACTTTATGAGATTACAACTTTTGTTTTGGACGTTCCTCCATCCGAAGTCGTTTGAAAAATTCAAATGTTAAATTTTAGAAATGAAATCGTGTGAATACAATAGAGGGACTTCGTAACAACTTCAAACAAAAAAGTTGTGAATTACAAAGTTGCATAACCTTTTGAGTTTTACATATAAAATCGTGTGGTGTATATTTGGATATATAAACAATCTTAAATTCAAAAAGTTTGAACTACAAAGTTGTAGATCTCGTTGAATACTACAACTTTTATATGAAGTACGTCTTCATCAGACATCATATGAGAAAGTTACGAAATTATTTTGCAGCATATCACTATCAATTAAAGAGATGAACCGACAGTGATAGTATCAGTGAGATTTTATCCTAAAATCGACAATATTGATCCAATATTGTTGTCGGTTCTCAACTAAAACCAACTGTGATATGAATCAACAGTGAAGACCTGAATATCAATGTCAGTTGGTCCTATACTGCCGGTTTTAGTCAAAAACTGATAGTGATGTGCCAGGAGGCACTATGACTGTCGGTTTTTTAAAAACCGGCAGTGACGGAGCTGACAGTGAATGTAAGATCTATAGTAGTGTTTACAAGAATTTTGGATCATATAGGACTAGTTATTAGTTAAAACGAAAAGTTAATTTAAAATTAGTTTCAATTAGCTAGCTAGTAGTAACTAGTTAGAATCTTAGCTAAAAATTTAGTCCACCTATTAACCTCCTATTTTATGGGCTAAGCCTAACATTTAGTTATATGCAGCAAATGAGCCCTGAATCTATAAAAGTCCACGTAAACCACTTTTTTAGTTAGCAGGCCTGAACGTGCCGCATATTTCTATTTTAAGACTAATTCTTACTCCCTCCATATTAAAAAGGTTGTCGTTTAGGACAAGGTTTTAGTCAAACATTAGGAATATAAATCATGAATAATTTTTAAATCATTGAGTTTGAAAATGTAAAAATCATATCAATAGATTTGTCTTGAAAAATACTTTCATAAAAGTATACATATATTATATTTTAATAAATATTATTTAAAAAATAAATGGTCAAAGTTAGACTTTGGAGACCGTGTCGACAACATTTTTTGAGTATGGAGGGAGTATAACAGGTGAATGGGATTGTTGCTTTTTTACTTGTGAGTGGCGAGATGGAATAAATTCTTGCAAAGAGAATAGGTTTGTGTAACCAAACGAATGAACAACGAACAATACTATTGTGGAGTATATCAATGTAATATAGATATGCTGTTTTTATTATGTCATGGAATGGACTGAGCAGGTAAAAGTGCTTCGCAGTTGGCACCTGATTCATAGAACTTTTCTAATGGTTTATTAGCTGAAAGATATCTGGAACGGAAAAGTGCCCAAATTAGCAAGCATTGGACACTTCGCAACATTTTCCGAGCTGCATCATGATGTACTACATAGTACATACCAACATTACAAATCAATTAAGTACGTGATTGATATGTGTATACAAATAAAAAGGGACAATAAATTTTCATAAACATCGGCGGCGGATTGTAACTATATATATTTTTGGGAGAAAAAAAGAAAGAAAGACTGAAAGAGAAACAACGACGAAGCGATGGTTGATATAGTTAAAAGTATAATGCAAGTGGAGCTATCAGACGTAAGTGCTTACGATCGAATTCCCCAGTGCATACACGCATGAGCAGTGACTTGTCAATTGCCACCGCACATCAATAGTTCAATAGCCAGCGGTACACGCCCTACACAAGATACTAACAAAGATTTCAATTTGCTTGCTTTTGTGCAAAATAACTGTTCCAACACATATTTATATGATGCTGCACACATCTACTTTTTTTATTGAAGCATCATAAAAAAATCAATCAGCTAATTGCTTCATTATCTCATATACTATTGTGCTGAGCAGAGCATATATAGAGTGATCGTACGGCTGCTGGTAGTCTCTCGTACGGATACAGGCGTTGACTTAGCTTGTAGTTTATTCACCACTTTGCATCGCATGGTGGTTAGTTTAAACGCCTGCTAAAACCATAATTTTATTGTTATATATTACGTACTTACTATGTTTATGATTGATTAAATTAAGTGTGGACAGATAGTGGTCGCTCCAACGGTGGTAGCGACATTTGCAGGTACGGACGTATAGTTTAATCTCCGGAAATATTCTCATGCATGCTTAGCGGAATAGTACAATCTTGTATCGCGTTTATTATATGGTACAGTATATATAAAGAATATTATTTCTGAACGAAACAACTGCTAGTTTGCATGTGGTCTCGACTCCCTGCAAGTATATGTGTAGTCGTACGTACGGAGTACGTCGCATAACAAATCGTGGCCCTATCCGTACGTACGTACGAAGCGCAGCAATGTGACCGTTGGATGCATCAGATCTTCAAGAAGCTTAGAGTACGGGAACAGTGAACAGAGAGCGGTAGTACTACTTCTACTTGGCCTGTACTTTTTTCTTATAAAGTACGGGAACAGTGAACAGAGAGCGGTAGTACTCCCTCCAAAATTTTAAAAAGTTAAAGCATCTCAAGTTTAATTAAAATTATAAAAAAAATTATAAATATTTATTATATTAAATATGTAAATTATGAAAATATAATTGATAAAAAATCTAGTGATGCTTAGTCATAAATATTATTATATTATTATATCACTACGTCAAAATAGAGCTTCCGCAGCGTTGCTAAAAGCCCTTCGTGACGGATACTAGTCTTACCCGTTGTGGAAAATTCCATTGCTAGTATTGTTTGTATTTACTGTGGCGGGCATTTTTGTACTTAAGATGTCCGCTGCGGTTAATACCCTATTTACCGCAGCGGATATATTAAGATGCCCGCTCGGACTTCTTAAAATGTCCGCTGCGATTTACCGCAGCAGGCAACATTAAAAGTCCGCCACAGAAAAGGCTGAGGCCCAACAGCCCAAGGCAAGGCTCATATGCTAGGCTCATATAAATGAGGAGTCTAGGGTTTCAGTCCGCACGCACTGAATCATTCCACCCGACCGCCACCTCCACCCGGCATCCGTCCGCGTTGCTCCTCCTCCCCTCCCGGCGCAGCCTCCTAGCACCTCACGGCCGCCACCTCCAAGGAGTCTACGTCCCGTGCGCGGCCCAAGCACGGCGAGGGAGGGGCTCCCCGCCCCATCCCCGTCCCCAGCTCCGGCTCCCGTCCCAAGTCTCTCGTCCTCTTCCACGGCGCGGCGGGCCGCATGGACCAGGCCGCAGACGCCTTCGTGGGCGTCAGCAGCCCTGGCGCGCCAGCGCCCGCCCCGACCGCTTTACCTTCCCCGTCATCCTCATGCTCTCTCATCTCTCTAAGATACTTCCCTCATCCTCCCTCCCTTGCAGGTCAGCTCGTCGGCGACGGATTGACTTCCCTTGCGCGAATCGAGGCTGGTGGTGTCCTCTAGCGACGGATCGACGACGGGCGCGACCGAATCGAGGGTGTGACTGGGCCAAGGGCGTGACCGGATCGAGAGACGATGACAGCGACAACCGGATCTGGCGAGAAGTCTGGGCTATGAACGGGCTCAGAGATGGGCTCGCTGGTGGGCTCATGGATTTTGTTTTTGTTTTTTTAAATGATTTACCGCAGCGGACGCCTTATGTTGCTCGCTGCGGTAAATAGATTTACAGCAGCGGGAAAAAGCGCCCGTCACGGTAAGGCCACGATTTACCGTGACCTTTGAACCATGGCGGACACGTTTGTCCGCTGTGGTAAATTGAATCCGCCCGTCACGGAAAAACTTTCTGGCGTAGCGTATAAGTTTGGTCAAATCTAAGATGTTTTGATTTTTCAATATTCTTAGAATGTTTTATAATTTGAGATGAAAGGTACTTTAAAAAAAACATGCCGAGCAAGAGAGCAACCGGTTATATTAAAAATAAGATGATCTTAAACTAGATAAAAATAATAGAAATACAACATAGCTACGTGACTCAACAATGATAACAAATATGCGCTAACAACTAAAAATGTATTGTATTCAAACACTATTCATCAATTTAATGCAGTGTACTCTAAAATAACAAAAAAAACTAAATAAGTGGTAAGATACCAACCTTAGAGTAATAATGTTGATGACGTGCAACATACAATTTAAGAGCTTTTTTTGAACAATTATTTATAAAGTGTCCTCTAATGAAGAAAAATTGAAAAGGCTCTCCATCACATTAACAATGTAACCAATGCAAGCAAACAAGCTAAGAATTAAATTAGAGGTTGCAAAGACGGTCTCCATCATATTCATGTCAATATATTGGAAACAACATAACTAAGTAAACAAGCTAACAATTAAATTAGAGGCTGCATACGTGGACGTGCAACCTTCAAAATTTGGGAGCCCCTCCATGATCAATTGGGTATTTGGGTTCAAGAAAAGCCCTCTAAAAGGAATTGTGCTCGTGCGTGAGCCTGCCTCCCACTGTGTCTGAATCAGAATCACCCATCGCTTCCCATATATGCATCACATCATATCGTATCAAGTAGTATCAGGGATGTGGCAGGCGAACGGATATGTATCTATCATAGTACTATACTCGGGCATGTTTATATTTCTCTTAAAATTCTAAAATTTTACTATGCCACAAAATTTTACTAGATACTTTGCCACGTCGAATCTTGAAACGTATGTATAGAGCATTAAATATAAATAAAAAATAACTAAGTGTATAATTTATCTGTAATTTATGAGATAATTTTTTTTTATAATTACACAGCACAACGTATACACTCAACACGCACGCACACTCGCCCCTATAAATAATGGGGAATCAAAATCAGGACTTATAGGTGCCGCTTGAGTGACTTAGCCAACTAGACTAATCACTCTTTGACTTATGAGATAAATCTTTTGAGTCTGGTTACTCCATAATTGGACAATAATTATCAAATACAAACGAAACGCTACAGTATTTTACAGGAGTAAAAAATTTGAAACTAAACAACAAGATTTTAGTCAAATATTTATTGGTAATATAAATCATGAATAACTTTTAAGTTGTTGAGTTTGAAAATGTAAAAATCATATCAATAAAATTGTTTTGAAAAATATTTATGTAAAAATATACATATATTATATTTTAATAAATATTTTTCAAAAAAATAAGCGATCAACGTTACACTTTGGAGACCGTGCTGTTTTCTAAATCGACAAGTTTTTTTAGTACGGTACAGGACGTATGCATGCACGACCAACCAAATCCAAGCAGCACCAGGAGGAGCAGTTTATATAGCGGCATCATCATCACATCACCTTTCTACTACCTCCGTTCTAAATTAAGATATTTCAAAATAAGATTTGACTAAACTCATATAATTACACAATAACAGTTATGATCGCAAACTCATATGATTACACAATAACGTTTATGATTCTCTATTATATTTTTATAATATATCTGCTTAATATCATAAATCTTTATATTTATTTTATAATTTTAGTTAAACTTATGATGTTTTGATTTTTTAATATTAATATTTTGTAATTTGGAATGGAAGGAGAAATACATAATATACTGGAGTGTAACCGCATCTACAAAATTTTTGAAAAACAGTGATTATATTAAATTTTTTAACATATATGTACTCATATAATAAAAATCTATATACTCATAAGATCCGTGCATCCTTTTGATTTCGCTGTAGCTCCGCCACTGCTGGACAGTGGACACATACTACTACACCGTACCCTGCCTGCCTCTCGCTCCATCATATCGCTTCGTGTCCATCCGAAGTGCCGTTGCACAGTGGCCAGCAGGCAGCGCCGCCGCCTGTGCGCACCGCACCACTGGATATATTTGTGATCATCATTTGTTTCAATTAATTCGTGGTTTTTGTAGGGCGCGTTGTTGCTCAGCTCTTTCCATTCTGGATCTCACATGCACGCATGCATATGCATAGAGATCGATAAAAAGTTTTCGTTTTCTTTCTTTTTTCTTTTGTTGCCAAAGAGAAAGTGTTCATTATTACTCTGGACATGCACACCAGCATAGTATGCACCTAGCTACAAGTCTGTGTAGAACCCACAATTATTTACGATTTTAGTGGTCACAATTATTCACACCACGTTTTCTTAAGTTCACAAGGTAAACAAATGCACCTGCATGTCGTTACCGCACTTCGGTTAGTCCGATGTGCTTCACGGAAGTGTGACTCTACCGTACCTCCATCACACACCTGATAATGCAAATTCCTAAAATAATTTATTTTTTAGGAACTGTCATAATTTGTGATATTTCGGATATCAACATCATCACCAAAGTGTTACCTTGTCAACTACTCCCTCCGTTCCAAATTAACTGTCGTTTTAGGTTTCCGTGTCATAACTTTGATTAGATTTATATAAAATATGTGCAATATTTATGTCTTCAAATAAATTTATTAAAAAAACTAGATCAAAAGATCTATCTAATGATATTAATTATGTATTATAACTATTAATAATTTTTTATATAAAATTAATTCAAGTTATTTCTCGGGAAGTGAGAAAGACAAATATTTTAGGACGGAGTACAACAATTTATCTCACAAGAGTACTACGTATATAAACTATATATGTGCAGCTGAATATATGATACAAATATCAGCTTGTATGGTTTTAAAATCAAATACCCAATTCAACACCACATGTAACGATTTGCCTGCATTTTTTTTAACCAAAAATGGGGAAAACATTAAACATACATGTGCGTTTGGCAGGAATATGGCAACGTTTTAATGGAAGGACCAGTGAGTGTTTCATGTGGACCAATAATCGATCTTCTGTCCAGCCCAGGGTACAATTCCAATGGGCTCCCTGATAGTAGCCTGCGTTCGCACGGGCCCATCTAGACCATAAGCTCTGCTGTAGCCCAATCAATGTACGGCCTCGTAACCGATTTCCCTTCACTTCACACGCAGACAGCGGCTACGGCTAAACGCACTGGGGTGCTGTTTGCATGGGCCCCATGTGCCCGCGTTTGATTGGGAGACAGTTCTAACCTAGTTTTACGCGCGCACTATGGCTCTATTTCGAGTTTGATTAAGGGCTCGTTCGTTTCCATCTGATTGACCCATTCTAGATGACAATCTAGATGAATTATTGTGGCTCGTTTTTAATCTGGATGGAAAGTAAAATGTATGTTTTCTTTATGCCGGTCCGGAATGAAAACCAACGGGAACAATCTTTTTTTCTTATCTTCGTGATTCGGAACGAAACCGGACCTTCTACCCTCTGGAATTAATCCTGGACTAGAATAAGTGACAGGGACGAATTCACTCGTTCCTGATCTAGAATGAATTAGCTCCTGAATTGAATCCTCCGTAGACGAATAAGGCCTAAGGGAGTTCAGAACATTCTTATTAGTTGTTTGGTTTACAGACACAAAAAGTGGGATTTGTCTATGACATGGAATTCATCTGTCAACATTTTCCTTTTTCTTTCCTCATACTCGTCGTCCCTCATCTGCATCGCGTCTCCCACGTGTGCGTCGGCGCTGGGAGCCTAGGACGAAGCCCCACCCGCTCGTGATCTCGTGTGGTAACGCACTCGCTCACTGCCACTCACGCCGTTGCCGCCCCTCGCATGTGACATCTTGTGCTATCACTACTTACCCTCGCCCGCGTGGAGGTGGGGCCAGAGCTTACTTGCCCACTTGGCCATGTCAGACGCACCACCTCTTCCTCCCTATGTGCTCTCCCTCTTCTTCCTTGAGCATGCATAACGCTCGTCTCGTCCCACATGGGGCGACCCGTCCGCTGGTTTTCAGGGGATGACTTCACCCTAAATCTTGTGGGGATATTCCCTATGTGGGATGACTTTGCCCCTCGTGTCTCCGAATCAAACACCCATAAAAATAGGTTCGCCCCATCCCATTCCATTCCAAATTCCAACCAAACACTATCTTAGATCATGATTTTGGACACCTAGGACTATGATCATAATATGATCTATGACCTGTTTGAGAGACTTCAAACTAATCATGTCCTGATGGTCATATCACCCCCAAATGTCTGATTTTATACATCTATAGTTGTGATCGTTTTCCGGGCCATGACCTGCCTCGGAGGTTTCAAAGCAAACACGTGCTAATGGTTTGTTTACTTGTCTCCCAAGCAAGCTAGTCCAACAAAGGTGTCGTCTTAGGTGTCGAATTTTAAACACCTAGGGATAGTATTGTTGTTTGGCAAGTAGCTTATCTAGGAGGTCATGAAGCAAACATGCCCTAAGTCACTATGTATATCATCATCGTGTAACATATATTATATATGGATTGGACTGCTCGTTGGTTTTGTTTTGAGCCCAAAATAATGTGAGCTTCCTGTTGAGAATTCACATCAATGTATAGCAATAGCAGGGATGAAGCATGAGCAAATTCGAGGGGTGCGCTTACTTTACGGATTAAAGCTTTTTAAAATGTGGGTGCAAATATGGTAAAAGTTTAGATCTTATCACTGGTTTTAAATTTTCATGTGGGTGCGACCGCACGACCTGTACCCACAAAAGTAAATGTACCTCTTCCCATGGGTAGTACTATAAGTCTGCATGGGAGATCTCCAACTGGAAGCGCATACCTAGAGCAATAACTCCACTATGGATGTAGAATCTTACCATGGAGCTGAGTATTGTATGACTTGCAAAGCAGCTCCATATCTATGAAATGCATTTTTTGGTGGGAATGGTCATTTATGCCCTTAGAAGGTTGCATGCAAGATGTTTAACATATGTAGCACACATTAAGTATTGAAATCGTTTAAATTAACTAGCGTGATGTAGTTGACCACATGCCCATGCACCCACATCACACCCTATGAGCTACGTCGAATATCCATGCGTCGTCACTTGGGATGGAACAGGAAGTGAAGAACCGAACAGCGTGAGGAGCATTTGGGAGGAGAGATAAGGCGAGGCTATCTTGGTCCTTTCATGTGGCTACTTTTCTTTTTTCTATTCTTTTCACCATGTAATCCACCGACACTCAACATCATTACAAATAAGAGTCAAACCGCTTCAATTTTAAACTAGGAGAACAAAATCATAAAATTAGAAAAGGAGGGGCAATAATAATTATACTCTAGAGTTGGGACAAAAATACTAAATTCCCATTAAATTAAATAGCCCATTGTTGAATGGTTAATTAATTCCACCTACCACTGTCAAATCAAAATATTTTTTTATGTATCTGTGAATTGAGCAAGTTTTTTTAGTGCAATAAGAGGCGAAGGGGGTGTGGAAGAGGATGTAGACTTAGCTGATTGGTTGATATGGTTGTGATGTCCATTTTTTAGTTCATACTTGATATGTAGTAACACCGATGTACTACACATCAGCAATTAAAAATATTGTGCTGAAATAAAACTTTATTCAAATGCAAATCATTATCACCTTATAGTGAATTCTTATCGAGTTTATCTAATCGAGGTGCAGCTTGCTAGTAAAATTCATTTGTTAATTGTGATCTTTTTCTAGCATGGTTGAGGAGTGACATGCTATGCGCAATATGGTTAGAGAATATGTATCTTACATACATGGGCTTTGATTTATGCATACATTGGTATTATGAAGCTTTTGGCAAAACTACTCTGATGGCATCATGCTGTTGTTTCTTCTTCATCGATCATCCTTTCTTTTGTTAAGGAGACATCATGTTGCTAGCTTGCAAATCACGGATTCTACAATTATTCTTTGTTTATTTTATTTAAAGCGTCACATATCTATTGGAGCATATATAAACATATACTTGTCTAGTAATCATCATCAATTGGAGCATATATAAACATATACTCCCTCCGTCTCAAAAAAAAGTCGTTCTCGCTTCCTAAAAAGTCAACAAATTTTAACTTTGACCAACTATATTTAACAAAATATTAATATTTAACAAACCTAATCAAAGTTAAGAAATTTTGACCCGCACGCTTCTCATAGCGACTCTTTTTCTGAGACGGAGGGAGTACTTGTCTAGTAATCATCATCAATTTTTATGGATATTCTTCGTCTCCATATTGGATTTCTTAACGATGGATGTGTGCCTTATTGTATCATTGTATATATCAAATTATAATTTTGTTTACAAGATATCTATCTATCTAGTAATCTAATATTACATATAAAATCGATTTCATAAACATGCTACAACTTTTTTTTTGCAATCATAAACATGCTACAACTAAGCTCGCCGCAATACGCTAATCCACGGCGGGGTACTCGTGCGGAGGCGCAGCCCGGTGAAAAAAAAGAAGAAGCGGTGCCGGGCCGTACCGCATTGCGCAGTCCCGCGGCCCATCCTCAGCCCCAACCACAGGCCAGGCTGGCGCGTCGCCTTTCCGCTGCACTGCACATGCCTAGCACTCGCGTCACACCAGTCCTCCACGGCCCCACGGCCCGCGTCCTCCGCGCCTCTAGCACACCACGTGACGACCTCCCTCCCCATGCGAGTGGGCCCTGCACAGACTCAGGGTCCCAGCGGCAGTGTGACGAGCTCACTCGCCGGCCACCCTGCGCATTGAAAAGGGAATATCACCGCGGCCCCCCAAACTGGCCCCACCGTGGTACCCGTGCCGAGGCCCTGCCGGTGGGTCCGCCAAACACAGCGTCATAATGGACCCACATGTCATCCAAGGTGCGTCGGTTGTGGGCGGGTTCTAAATTACAGTCAGATGCGCAGCCACGTCGTGCCGGCCTAGGCTTTTTTGAGGAGCGCGGAGAAGAGAGGTCGGGACGGGAGAGAGAGAGAGAGGCGCGTGCGTTCGTGGTCGGTGCCGTTGCGCGTGGCGTGGTGGCCGTGCCGTCCATCCCTCTCTCCTCTTCTTCCGGCGCCGGCGACAGCGGGAGGGAGACACCCGGGGAGGAATGGCCGGGTCGAGGGCTCCGCTCGGCTTGGTGGCGGTGACCGCTCTCGTCGTCGCCATCTTCATGCCGGCCGCCGCTGCGGCGCAGGCACCGGCGCCCGCGCCCACCAGCGACGGTACGCCGTCTCTCCCTCTTCCTCTTTCTCTCTCCTCGCCCTTCTTTTCTTCCTGCAATCACATTGCGATCTGGACGCCGCACGCGAATCTGTGCCCCCGTGCGCCCTGGATCGTGGGCCACAAAAGTCTCCGATGCTTGTCGATCTGCTTCTTTTGGTAACCTAGAGGACGAAAATAGACAACTGTTCGTCGAAACAAAACAAAAAGATAAAAAAGTTTCCCCAGTGCAACCTGCATTGCCGTAGAATTTAGATCCCCATGTCTGCACGTTAATTACAGTCACAATAACGCGAATCTCCTGCATATGTGCTTTCTTCTGCATCAGGATTCGTTTTCGCCAAAATACAAAATTAACGCGAACAGTTTAGGCCCTGGGGGAAACTGGCACGGTTTCTAAAAGAATGCAGAGATTGGAGTCGTCCTCATGCCATCTTTCAACTAAAGTCTTTCAGTTTTAACACATAACTCCAATGCAATTCTTTATTATTTGAAAAATGAATACTAGTATTCTGCATATTTCGGAGAACTTCTCTTGCCAAGAATGTTCACATCTGAACCAACTGCTCTCAGATTTTGCACATTGTCTATTGTACCTTTCAGGTAATGGGTTTGCAGTATGTACACATGTTGGTTGTGGCTATGGCCGTCTGCTTGCATTTACATTCTAATATAATGGACTATGGCAGCTATCATTGCTCTCCTTTTTCGTGGAATGCCTCTTACGTGTTGTCTGTTGCACAAACAAGCTATCACATTGCCACAAGGAACAGATTTGCAGTTCCAAAATATAAGACGCTTTGGCCAAAAACTACATGTCTAGAAAAAGCCAAAATGCCTTATAATTTGGAATGGTGGGAGTATTTCTGATGTGAGATGAAAAATGTAGCCCTCTTTATTGATCCTAGTATGTGTTTGTTGGTTGTCCTTATAGAACAATACATGGTCCTCTTTGGTGCCGTTATAAAAGAGAGATGGTCCTCTGTTAATCTTTTTGTGTGGTCCTCGATAGATCCATACAGGATCCTTGTGCAAGTCCAGCCAGTGTCCATTTCCCTACCATTGTTTATACTGATAATTGGTTGTGCAGTAGTTCTCTGTCCATATTGGTATCTTCCCTTGGCAGACATGCCTTGTCTAGGATGATGAGATTTTCTTTGCCTGAAAATGACTGAAAAATTTCCAATGCTTTGCTGTGTGTATGAGTGATTTGAAGAATGTGACATTTGTAGCTATTTTGGATAACCACCTCTGTTTGCCCAGACTGACAAATTGGTTGGTCTTTGCGGGAACTGTCACTATTGGTTTTCATGATGTTACTAGAAATAGGGAGAGTGGGTAGAAGAACGTCCATTCACACCGAGAACCGAAAATGACTTCTCTTTGGTTAGTCTTCCCAAATTGTTTAAGGTGCCAACTACTGTGTACTATTGGGTTTCATGACCTAATTAGAAATAGGAAGGCTGACTGGAGATTTTGCCACTTGTACCGAGTACTTTAAAGGACTCATTCATGTCAATCTTGACAAATTTGTTTCTGTATAAATGCCGAATACTAGTAGTATTCATGGTATTACTAGGTACAGTAATAAGGATATAATAGTACATATAAAATGTTTGAAACTAGCATGCCCAAGAAAATTTCCATTGCCGATTCCAAGCACTATGAAATCATCAGTCAGCTCCCATAACTTGTCACTTGTGTTCATAAACATGCATGCAACTGATCTGTAGTCATCAAGGACGCACAGTTTCAAATGCACATATCCATACGAGTATTACTGGTAAATTACCACACGCCATGTTGAACAATGTATAGCAATATTCCTCCCATGCAGTCATTTCAAAATTGCATAAGGTTCTAGTAGTAACTGTATCGTTATCTTTATCTTTATATATCTTCTTTTTTTTTCTTTAAAATAGTGAGTTGGATATATGCATCAAAATGCATGTACATATCACATAAGGGCTAGTTACGGATAAACTACCACATGTGACCGTAAACAATGCATGCAGTAATTCCCCCTGGTACAGCACATGAATCTTATTTTTGATTGATGTTCTATAGTGATCCGCAGGAAGGACTAACATGTGCAACTGTCTTTTGATGGATTCCCCGCAGGCACATCAATCGACCTGGGGATCGCGTACATCCTTATGCTGGTGGCCCTGGTGCTCACCTACCTGATCCACCCGCTGGATGCGTCCTCTCCCTACAAGCTCTTCTAATCCCTGCTACTTTTCGTTTGGTGGTCATGCGGTTATTGGTGCGATAGAAGTTTTAGCTACGCAAGATGTTTAGGTGAGGTTGAAAGGTTTAGAATGATGATTGCCATCATCTGATCTTGGTATGTATCGAAGGCTCGTCGAAGCCGTTGGTGTTCTGATTGGTTTGTATCGGATTCCGTGATCTTTGTGCTCAGCCCGTCCCTCAGTTGTGCTTGCTGTTTCGCTGGATTCTGTTTCGGCTGGTGCCGTTCGGTGCTGATTGATAGTATGTGGCGTGCTCTGCTCTGATTGCCGTTGCAAGTTGCAGCAGCAGGCATGTGAAGAGGGGGGTAGGTGTGCCTGGCACAGCTGACACGATAGTGGTTTCATTGTGGTCCTATTCCTCTGTTCATTTATTCTTTTTCCACATGCTTGCTGGCAAACATGGAAATGCAAGGCACATGGGAAGTTCGTCCTTCCTGTCATGCATGCTTTGATATTCAATGGCCTTTAAGGCCCTGTTTGGAACGCTGGAATTTTTTTTCCTGTTCCTGCGTTTTTTCTGTGAAAATGAACTGATTCTTGTGCGATTCCTGTGAAATTTCTGCGTTCCAAACAGACCCTAAAATAGAGGAGAGTGCACTAGTGGTCCGTAAATTTAGGCTGATATGTTCTGATCTCGTCCTTGTTAATCTCTATCATCTCGGCCCCTGTACTTTTGGCCATGTCATCTTGCTCCTTAAATTTGTAAATCAATTGGTTTAGGTCCTTAAACGACCGTTTAGGGTGTACGTAGGTCCCTAAATTTGATTTTGAGTCTTATTTGACTCTAAACAGGATGGTTTTTTTTAAATCATATCTGTATCATCTCAATTCTTAAACTTGAATCATCAATCTTGTAGGTCCTTTGCTTATGCAGCTTGAAACTATACACTAATGCCCTTCACCACTTCGCCTCCCGCACCCGTGCGCGTTAACAGGGCTGTGCGATGCTTTGTCTCTCACACCGCACAACGCACGTCGTGCCTTACACCAGCCAACCAGCAGCGCGCAGGGGTTGAACCCCGGACCTCAAGGCTGAGAGCCTTCAGACTCACTGAGCTGACCATCTCAGGTTTTGTTCTTTCTTGAAAGAAATGCGCACGCAACTCTATTTATTAAGGGCAAACATGGAAAAATATCGTCTAATTAATCGTTCCTTGGTAAGCGCAATCATGTCCTAAACGACTTCTATTAACGATACGGAGGGAGTAAACTGTTTAGCGTCTTTAAATGACCATTTAGGGTGTCGGTCCCAAAATTTGATTTTGATCGTTTAGATCCTTAAATGGCTGTTTAGAGTGTAAACCGTTTAGGGTCCTTAAATGACCATTTAGGGTGTCGGTCCCAAAATTTGATTTTGAGTCTTATCTGACTCTAAATAGAATGATTTAAAGGCTTATATAAATAGATAATTCATAACTTCTTTATATAAACTTGAATAAAGGTAAACTTGATATCAAAATTGTAGCCCTTGACGCGGTCTAGAGCTTTGTAGTTGAAAAGTTTTTAAATTAAAACTGTTTAGGGTCCCAAAATGTTATTGTATGTTCATAAATTTTGAAATTTCAAATTTCAAATTATCAAACAAACTTGGACATGGATATAGTGTATATGAACTTTATAGTTTTTAATATGGTTTACCACTTTGTTGTTGTTTTTTTATTTGAAGTCATTTAGTATCCCAAAATATTATTGTAAGTTCACATGTTTTGAAATTTAAAATTACCCAATAATCTTGGATATTGAAATGGTCTATGATCTCAACTTTCAAGTTGCTTTTTTTATTTGAAGTCGTTTATTATCCCAAAATTTAATTTTAAATTAAAATTTTAAAATTAAATTTTGGGATAATAAGTGACTTCATATAAAAAAACTTTTTAACTAAAAAGTTGTAGATCATATTGAGAACTATAACTTTCATATAAACCATTTCAATATCCAAGATTATTTGTTAATTTTGAAATTTAAATTTCAAAATTAGTAAACTTTTAAATTTGATTTTGGGATAATAATAAACTTTTCAATTATAAATTTTTAGACCATATTGAGAACTATAATTTTCATATAGACCATATCAATATCCAAGATTGTTTCATAATTGTAAATTTCAAATTTTATATTTTATATAAACATACAACAATATTTTGGGAACCTAAACAGTTTTAATTCAAAAAAAATTCAACTATAAAAATGTAGATAGCATGGATAGCTACAATTTTGATATAAAGTTTGTCTTCATTCGAGTTCATATGAAAAGGTTATGAGTTATTTTTTATATCAAGTTTTTGATTGTCTTATTTGGAACCAGATGAGACTCAAAACTAAGTTTAGGAATCGAGATGACATAACTGAAGAAGTTTAAGGAGATAAACAGTCGATTTGCAAGTTTAGGGACCATGATGATATAACCGAACAAGTTTAGGGACCGAGGTGACATAGATGAATAAGTTTACGAGTTTAGAGATCCGGATGACTCCACAACGCAAGTTTAGTAACCGTTGGTGCACTTTACTCTTTAAAATATTTAGATTACAAACATGATCATTTTGATATTTAAAGTAATGTTCAAAATGTTTATATTACACGCACACCAATCATAATACGTGTACATTTTCTTTCCAATTCTGACTGTCTATCAAAATATCTAAATTTTAAATTGGAAACTTCAACTTTCGTAACATTGTACAGTTATTAGATGCTCTATAAGCAGAAAGTAGCTATTAAAATTATAATAAACACACAAAACATTAACAATATTGAGTAGTAATTTTCACTAGATGTCGATGGTCAATGCCTCAATGGCTTTCAAAACATTTAAATTAAATTGGAATGATCTTTTATAATGCTGAATAGGAGTTGTTAGGGGTGTTTGTTTTCTCTAGGCAAAAGTTTTGCCCCATCACATTGGATGCTGGGAGTTTGGACACAAATTTACTATATTAAATATAGATTAATTATAAAAGCTAATTACACTGGAGTAGACTAATTAGTAAGACAAATTTATTAAGTCTAATTAATTCAGATTAGCACATGCAGTCTACTCTAGTGTAATTAATTTTATAATTAGCTCATGTTTAATTGTCATAGACCAAACTTTAGTCCATAGATCCAAACATCGTTCTAACTTTCAAAGTAATGTACAAGAATTTGATAGGTTAAAGTCTATTTTAGTCTAATTCAATGGGTTAAAGTTAAAAAGTCATAAAATTTAGTAAGATTGAGTAGTTTTAACTAGATAATAATTTGTAATGAATTCAATAAGTTAAAGTTCCTTTTTAGCGAAATTCAATATGTTAAAGTTTGAAAGCCATAAAATTTAGCAAGATTGAATAGTTTTAACGGGATGGAAACATTAATTCAGGTCTCATCAGGAGTTAGTGAAAGTGTTGTTACGTTAAATTTATCAAGATTTGAGTAGTTTTAACTGGATGGAATCAGTAACTCAGGTCTCATGAAAGGTTGTTGCAAAATCTGTTTTACTGAAGGAGATTGAAAAAAAATAGAAAGTGTTGTTGCATTAAATTTGTCAAGATTTGAGTAGTTTTAACTGGATGGAATCACTAACTCAGGTCTCATCAAGGGTTGTTGCAAAATCTGTTTTACTGAAGGAGATTGAAAAATGGAAAAAAAAACGCCGTCCGTGGGGATCGAACCCACGACCACGTGGTTAAAAGCCACGCGCTCTACCACTGAGCTAGGACGGCTATGATGATTGTAATTCCTGTAAAAGATATAAGGAGTTTGATTATTAAAAAATAGCTAACAATCCAAATTGAGACATCAAGTCCTGTTCATTCACAAAATACAGATCCTATCTCACTACCTTCGCTTCTATTAACCTTGTTTGTATACAAATCTATATCTATACTCTATACTTAATAATAAATAGATAAAATTTCTCTCCACCCAATTTTGGTGTGGTCCGGCCCATTCTTTAAGAAACGGCATGACCAAATTCTCAATGGACCCGGACTCGGTCGATAATAAAGGTAGGCACGAACAAGACCAAACAAAAAAGTATGTATGTGCGGACACGGCGTGCAAGGGACAGAGAAAATGAACGGGACTCTCGGACGGCAATAAAGGTAAAAAAAAAGCATATTAGCTGAGGGTTCTCAAATCTCACGTCCGGTCCCTTTTCCTTTTAATTTGTTTTCCTGCTGGGTCTGTTGAGCTGGTAGAGTGGTAGTCGGATTAGACACCGGTCCTGGCTGGCTCCGCCGTTGGCTAGGCCGAAGACCATGGCCCATCGGCACAATATCTATTTTTCTTTCTTTTTGTTTTTTTAAACATGTTGGAAATTCTAAAAGTCATATAAAATAAAATAAAAAAATCACAAAATACCAAAGTTATACTTCTTTTGACTAGAGCTACATCTTTATCATTTGTCAAACAATTAGAAACACACGTCAGCACATCATACAAAATATCGTGACAAACTTCATGATGAGGCAATGTTATTCGCCCTTAAAGTTTGGAATAATAACATCGGTATATTTGCCAATCACTCGTTGCAACACACAGACATTTTTGCTAGTCTATACTAAAATCAAATCATCCTAGCTCTTAAGGGTGATCTAGCTTTTAAAAATTTTGGGTCTAGTAATTCTTGTTTTGAACCTTTTGGTGTTTTGAGACCGAAAGCCATGTCGGTAGTAGTGTTATTTTGGTCCTCTTTGTCTCCACTATTTCAATATTATTTTTCAGCTAAAGAACAATATTTTTCTCTCACAATAAATTAACATAAACATTTAACATAAGTTAAATTTTAACGTAATGAATATGGCCCGAAGGTGTGAAACCCTTATGCCCATGCTCCTGCTACTTTGTAAGGCTCAGCCAAATGATTTGACGTTAACTTAACTCTGAATCTCTGGTTCCGCGCGCGGTGGCCGGACCAGGTGCATGCATTCGTTCGACCGGCTTCATACTTCCTTGGACAAGGGAGTACATACCGACCACGTCCTCCAAACTCCCAACTCCAACAGAAAAGCAGCGCGCGCCAAACAATTAATATTGAAGCTATAGCCATGCCTCAGAAGTCAATCCGGCCAAGATGCATGCTCTGGTCACGTCGAACAAGTAGTAAAAGTCCAACAGATGAAGAGCCGAGCCGACGATTGGCGTAGCGAGATGAGAAAGCAAGTATGCCGCCAACGTGTCTGCGCCTGCAATTCTTTTTCTATTCTAACATTCTGATTTGATTTCACCGTCAAGCAGCAGCCACGGCGGCGCGGCCGTGCGCATCTGCACGCTAGCTAGCGCCTACATCCTCCCTGCTGCCTCTGCCGGCCGCCTCCTCTCCATACCACACGCACGGCATCTAAACAATCAAATGAGTAGCGATTACGTACTACTACATCAAGGCTATATATACTCCTGCACATCGCAGGCACATAAACATCGCACAATCAATCTGACAATCACATGAACAAGGCAAAAGTGATCAACCACACACTCCAACTCCAACCGCCGGACACACAACACAGATACCTGTTGGAGTGATTGCTGACTAGCTCTGTGCAGTTGATCGGCACATCCATCCATTAGAGGAATGGCTCCATCAGCTTCAGTTTTGGCAGCCCTGCTTCTGCTCACAGTCGGCTGCAGGGCGTTGGCCGTGGCAGCGGATGTCACCGCGCCGTCGCCGACGAACGGATGGCTGAGGGCGCACGCGACGTTCTACGGCGGAGCGGATGCGTCCGGGACCATGGGCGGCGCGTGCGGGTACGGCAACCTCTACTCGCAGGGCTACGGCACGCGCACGGCGGCTCTTAGCACGGTGCTCTTCAACGACGGCGCGTCCTGCGGCCAGTGCTACAAGATCGCGTGCGACCGCAAGATGGCGGACGACCCCACGATGTGCAAGCCCGGCGTCACGGTCACCGTCACCGCCACCAACTTCTGCCCGCCCAACTCGGCGTTGCCTGACGGTGGGTGGTGCAATAAGCAGCGCTCCCACTTCGATATGGCGCAGCCGGCGTGGGAGAAGATTGGCAGCAACGTCAGCACCGGCATCATCCCCGTCATCTACCAGAAGTACGTCAGTATTATTATATAATATATGTTTGTACAGTATTCATTAAGCGAGGAGAATTAATTGTCTTGTCTTGCACTCGATCGTCGATCTGTATCTGATAATAAAGGGAAACTTGCAGAGTTCCATGCGTCCGGCGAGGTGGAGTCAGGTTCATGATCAATGGCCACGACTACTTCAACCTGGTGCTCGTCACCAACGTTGGAGGGGCTGGCTCCATCAAATCCATGGATGTCAAGACCTCTAATTCCACGGATTGGATGCCCATGGCGCGCAACTGGGGCGCAAACTGGCACTCTTTGGCATATCTCAGTGGGAAAATGCTCTCGTTCAGGCTCACCATCACAGATGATCAAACACTCGTTTTTACAAATGTTGTGCCGGCTGGCTGGAAATTCGGCTTGACATTCGCAAGCAATTTGCAGTTCAAGTGACGACTCGACCAGCACAACTAGCTACTGCCCTAAGGCTCAACGGTCAACAATTAATGCTTCTGCTGTAAATTATGTACATTGCTTGTACAAAAACACTCTGCGCATTCAGTAGTTTGGGTTGCAAGTCTGACATTGTATTTTTTTCTATGAAATATTCTTTCTTATATGTACCATTGTAAATTGATCGTGTCTTAGCGATTCACTACCAATATATATTGTAAATTGACTTGTCCCCATGATTTGCTACCAATACCATCGCTGCCTCAACGTGCACTATCTTTTATATATACCCACAAGTTGATTATGGTGTATTAGAGCAAGTATTATAGTTGGCTGCAAGAAGACTGAATGCTGAGGTGGAGAAGAGAGGAGAGGAGAGAGAGAGGAGAGGTGGGTTGTAAGGCCAATCTCAATGGAGTTTCATCCAAGTTTCATGGGCATTAAATATGCTGATGTGACACTGTATTAATGAAGAGAGGTGATGAGAGTTTCATTTGACTAGAGAGAGTTTCATGGGGATGAAACTCATATGCACTGTTTCCAAAAATTTATTGCGTTTGAAACTGTGAAACTCCCATTGAGGATGGCATAACCTTACAGCCAGCTTGACACAAAAATCAAGAAACTCTAAAGATAGACATGTGAACAATGTATTAATGAAGTAGAGTGTAATATTGTATGGGTGAGCTGAGAGAAGACTATAAAAAATCATACAGCCCACTTATGGGCTGTATTATAATACTTGCTCTTACATACGAAAAGAGAGTTTAGACAAGACTCTAGCGCTGCCCTCGAGATTCACAGGTGCTCCACTAGGGATCATAACCTCGAGTGTGTTAGTTGCATGCGTGATGACTAAACTCTCTTTTCGTATGTAATACACCACAGCCAACTTGTAAAGCTGACATGTGAACTTTTGTTCAGCAATATATTCAGCAGTGTGCAATCCGATTGAGGCTTCATTTAGCTAAACAAAGAGTAAGTCCATACAAATACAATTGCCTTCCCACTCCCAAAAACAATGCTATTGCCTTCTAGAAATACTATTGCCTCCCATCTCCTCGGATCGCTGCAATGGAACAAAAAACACATCGCTATTCAGCTATTGGAGATTTGTTCTCCAGTTTGCATGGCATATTGGCATTGTTTATAACACTCCAAATTAAATGAACTGAGGATGAGGAAATTTGCAAGGACCTGGATTGGATACAAATCGATGATCAATAGCTATTGTGGCACCAAGTAACCTATGTCCTTGCCATCAATATTGTCCCACTGCTCGTCATAGAGCAAAAACATGAGAATACCTGATATTTACATTGAATGGAAACCATCTTTTCTTTTTTCTAACCATAAGTGCATTGCACTTGTTAGCACTTGTCGAATAGACAATTATTTATAACTATGTTTTCGGATCATGCACATCAGAACCTAAAAAGAGTTGGTGGAAGGAGTCATCATCATCTGAATCACCACTACTAGAGGGGACTCATGGAAAGAAGCTCCAAGTGAATCAATGGCAACTAGGAAATCCCCAATACTATTATGGTAGTTGGAGTTTTTCCTGGCAAGACCAAGAAGTAATCTCGAGAGGACATCATCCATCCTAGAGAGGACTAATGTCCTACTCTAGCCATGGATGTCATGAAGAACAAACGACCCTTTATTGCATCGATAGTAGACTTAAAGCCAATAAAGAAGGAACATCGGCTATGCAAAGTGCTTTGCATTGACATGACAAGAGATGGCCCATCTCCAATAACAAGTGCAATCGTGTGCCAATGCTGGTAACAAGAGGGGTCACATAAATTCATTGTTGAGTTGAGCGGAGAAGATGACGAAACAGAAGAAGGAAGTGCTGACGAAATATGCGTCGCAGTCTACCTAGGGGTACCCTACGGTAGTAGATTGTAGGCGGAGGTGTGGCGACGGCGATCAAGTATAACACAGAGAGCGTAGACACGGCGATTTAGACAGATTCGGGCCGGCAAATCACCGTAATACCCTACGTCCTGTGTTCTGGTGGCTGGATTGATCTGAGTATTAGGTTACAAGATCCGTAGATGATCTGAGAGAGAGATTTTGGAGGGGGCCCTGCTCGCCTTATATAGCCGGGGAGCAGGGTTACAATTTCCATATCCTAACAATTACGATCGGTCCCTTAAGGCAAGTAAGACTTCTTCGGAGTCCTTGGCGAGCACGACGGGTTGGTCGCGTGCCGCAAGGTCTCGCGGGCTGGGCCGTCTTCTAGTCGGTAGACCCATAAGGTCCCTGGGGATATGCCGAGGTAATATCCACAACAAGTCCCCGAGCACGTTATATTCTTCCGGCGAGCCCGCAACGTTGTCCTTGGAGGTGTTCAGCTGGTCGTCATCATGCGTCGTGGTCGTCGTGAAGTCCCGACCAGGCCCCCTGGTCACGGTGCCGATCGAAGAAGTCTCCCGACTAGGTCGGGCTAGTCGAGAGCGTCGCAGCGTGATGGGCGAGCTGGTCGCCTCGTCGAGTGCTGCGGCTGCTTGTTGGGAGGATGTGACGTGCTGAAGAAAAAACTTTTGAAAAGTTCTTCCCTGGTGAAGTGTACCCACTTAGGCTCTGCAAAAACAACAAACAAAACAGCAGGGCTTTATCGAGAAGATAATCAGTACATTCATCGCAAGGTGAAGTATACCCACTTAGTCCCCGAGCATGGTAGCAGGTGAAGTATGCACGTGGTGCCATGCTTTATAAAAAGATGCATAAATCATGTAAATTGAAGCATGAGTTTGGTAAAACGACTGCGAATACCCGTAGTCCCCGAGCCTGATGTAAGTGTTGGGAATATGCCCTAGAGCTAATCATGTAGATGATTATATTCCGATTGTATCCATGATTAATAAAGTGTTCTTTGAATATCCATTATAGACAACTAGTATTGATTGACAATTATGTGAATTGTTTGTGGAACTCAATTACCTGAATGGTTATTCTAATAGTAGTCCCTGGTCGGCATTCTTGTAAGAGCACACTTGAACATTAGACCAGCACATGTATTAGTTGATGGCTATGTTTCACAAGTCATAGACATAAAGATGTCAAACTAATAATGTGGGCACATGTGAGACATGTAGGCTGGACTGACCCAACAAGAGAAAGTCTCTATTCATGTCATGTACGTTATGTCCTTAGACCTGAGATTGTGGTATGTACTCAAGATGTGAAACGATCTGCTTAGAGACTATCAAACGCTACTCCGTAATTGGGTAGTTATAAAGGTGGCCCTTGGGTGGTCGGGAAACATGCTATGAGACATAGACAATCAAGATGGAATTTGCCCCTCTCTTCGTGAGAGAGATATCACTGGATCACTCATGTGATTGGATCAACAAATGCATGGCCATGCTTGGGTTAAGTGTTAACCCACGAGTTGAACCATATATCGAGTGGCGAAGGGAATAACTTGTACATGGTCATAGTGGTTCGTCTGATATGATCATAGCGTATCCATAGGAGTTGACACGTCTTGCTAGAGGCCGCTATCAACTATTGGTCCAGTAAGAGTACTTGGGCCATGTCTATGTATGCGTGAGCCCATAGGGTCGCACGCTTAAGGGGTTGGAAGCCGGACCCGAATTAGACTAGGTTTAGGGTTTCTAATGGGCCTCCACCGTGGGAGCTCGTTAGGACGCCTATATAAGCAAGGGGTGGGCGCGGGGCGAATTTATCCACGCCTTTTGGCAGCCGCCGTCGCCTCCCCACGCTCGCGCCTTTTTGCTCCTCGCGGACCTAGCAGTCCGGAGGCGCAACGCTTCCTCCCTGCACGTGTGGGATTCCTCGGAGGTGCTGCATCTGGAGCACAAGGACGAACCACGCGAAGGGGACGTTGAGACGGACGACCACGCAACTGCACTGCCTGCTGCGACGCGCACGACTACATCAAGTCGTCTTCCGCTGCACCTGCGCGTCTAGTGGTAATCCCGTAACCTGTAACTAGCAGTAGATCCTGGTTTATGAGGTCGAAAAGTTTTGTTTTCCGGCTAGCGTAGCAACCTCGTATTCCTTTAGTAAGAAACTGGAAGCTTCTTGTATCAGGATCATATATTTGAAAATTGAAATACTGAAATATGAGTTTAATGAGAAACGACTGCGAATACCCGTAGTCCCCGAGCCTGATATAAGGAGATTAGGAGGTTCTTGCATCGGGGTCATGTTGCTTGATTCGCAGTCCCGGGCGTCAATCCCCGGGTGTTGTCCTTCAGTGCCATGGCCGCAGTCCCCGAGCCTTGCTCGGTATGACTTTGGGCAAAGTCTCGGAGCCTGGTCGAGAATGCAACTAGGCAGCCGAGTCATGGTTGCTGTTGATGGAGTCCCCGAGTTTGGTTATATTGCAAGCTTTATGGGTCTTGCCCACCAGGCTACTGTAGCCATGTTACTGTAGCTACACAAAATAGATTATAACAAAGTTGTGGTTCCAGTCCCCGAGACTGTAGTGTTGGTGATATTCAAAAAATCATTAGCCGTAAATTGAGAGAATTATCTAGAAGTAGATATGTAAGGGAGAACAGAAAGGAAGTAAATGGGCCGAATTAACTACGCAGTTAGTGGCCCAAGTCGCGGCGTAGAAGGTGGGCATGGCGGTTCCTCATTTGATCATTGCGGTTTCCCAAAAACCCTAGAAAGGGAAGCGTCGTGCCGTTTGGTATAAAGGGAAAAGCAATGGCGGCGGCGGTTTCACATCTTCGTATTTGCGCTGTGGTGTCTCGCATTCTTCGATCTGCTTTGCTTCCTGCTCCGTGCGCCACCACGAATCTTGCTTCTTTTTTGTCCTAACCTAGTGATGGCTCCTCGGAGGAAACCAAATACTCGTTCATCAACAAAGAAAGGCGGAAAGTCCTCCCGGATGGTGGATGTTCTTCCAGATTGAACCAAGTATTGGGCCAAATGCACCCTGAAGGAGGAGGATATCCAACTTCTCGTTACCGCTGGTATCCTTCAGGATAAGTCCCTTGTGGATTGGAGGTCGGCGACCGGAGAGGAGTTCCCGACTCCTAACACCGGCGAGCTCATCGTCTTTGAGCCTTTCTTCTGGCGTGGATTCGGGGTTCCCGTTCACCCCTTTCTTCATAGTCTCTTGGGGTTCTATGAGATTGCATTGTGCAACCTCCACCCCAATTTAGTGCTGCACATCGCAGTTTTTTTACATTTTTGCGAGACGTATTTGGGGATTGAGCCGCATTTTGAGTTGTCTCGCTATTTCTTCCGCTTCAAGCCGAATGGGACCGCCACATCCCGGTTTGTAGGTTATGTGTATCTTCAGCTCTGGGAGGGTATGGCGGATGTGTATCTTGCTACTCCGCTGCCTTCTAAGGTAGCAGAATACAAATCTCGCTGGTTCTACATTCCTTAGGAGAAGTTGTACGTGCACGGCGATCCGGCGGAAATTCCAGTGTCGAAGCCTAGCTGGTCGGAGACTCCTTCGTTAGCGGCGATGGGGCAGGTGGAGGAGCTGCTCGCGCTTGTGGACCGGTCGTCACTTGATGCGGTTTCGGTTGGTTAGAACTTCGTTATGAGGCATTGTCAGCCTTGCAAGGACAGGGTTCATCCCGCCTTTCTTTATACTGGTCGTCGCGACCCGACCCGGGAGACACCGTGTGCAATGGAGCCGGAAGAAGGGTTTGATCGACTTGCTGCAATCTTTGATCTTAGTCTTCCGTATATGAAGAATCTGTGGGATTCGTTCCGTGCTGGCGTATCCCCACCACCGGTGAGTTCTGGCTTTGGTTTTGTAGCGATCTTCTAGCTTTTGTGTTTTTGGCATCCTTTTATACTGATCTTCTTTTTCAGGATCGTGTCGTCTTCATTTCCCAAGTTCCTTCGACGTTATGGCCTCCTGGCATCGATCGGGCAAGGAGAGTGCAAACTATATTAGGTGAAGGTGGTCGCAAATCCTCTGGCGAGCGAGTGGTTCGTAAGTCCCTTGATAGGAAGCGTCGTGTGCGTGATGACCGGTTGGGGAAGCGCCCGACCGATCCTCCCCGGAAGAAGGCGAAGCCGTCAGTTGGTACCGAGGGCAGGTTTGTTATCAACGAGGGCGCCACTCGGCTTCCGTCGTTGATATCTGGTTGGACTGATGAGGGGTCACGAAGATGATGCGCCGGTCGTGACCTTGGATGGAGAAGGATGTTCCGGCTCAAGTGCCAAAGTGCGGAAGACATTGCCTGTTCCACCGTGCCCATTGGTGGCCGTCGGGGTGCCTTTGTGGAGGAACGGTTTGCTCCGTCAGTGGAGCGTCCGCCTATGAATGTGTCGTCGAGTTTTACGGGGGATCTTCCTGGTCGGAGGTTCGTGAGAGCGAGTCGGAAGTCGGATTTGTAAGTATTTCATCCTTGCTTTTGTTTGGGTCTTGGTTACCTTGCTTATGATGTGATTTTTGGTAGAGCGCTAGACTCCGAGGATCTGCCAGCATGTCGTGGTAACATGTCGGGCGTCGCTGGGGATGTGCATGCTGAGTTTGGCCCGAGAGGAAGTGGCTCCCTGAAAGGTCGAGATATGGCTAGAGGGGGGGTGAATAGCCTATTAAAATTTTCTACAACAACACTAAGCAAACTTGTTAGAATAAAACATGGCTTAAGCAAGTTTGCACTAGCACTACGGTTAGGAAAGCCACCTACCAATTCTAGTTACTAGCAAGATATATCCTATGTCACACACAAGAGCTAGATAACTAGTGATTCTAGACAAGGCTACACAAGCTAAGCTAGAGGTTCTACTTTGCAAGAATGTAAAGAATAGTAATGCAAAGCTAGAGATAGAGTGGTTATACCGCCGCGAAGAGAAGAGCCAATAGATAATCAATCACAATATAAGGATCCTCGGTAGAGACAATGTGACACAAGATTTTTTACTGAGGTTCACTTGTTTGCCAACAAGCTAGTCCTCGTTGTGACGATTCACCTACTTGGAGGTTCACGCGCTAATTGACATCACACGCCAAACCCGTCACCGGGTGCCGCAAAACCAACACAAGATAGGGATCCACAAGTCACGCGCATTCACTAGTGATACCTTTTGCGAACTCCCACGGGGTAGGTTCAAGACCCCTCACAATCCACCGATCGGAGCCGGAGACAATCACCTTCCTCCGCTCAACTATCCTTGTCGCACCAAGCCGTCTAGGAGATGGAAATCTCCAAGAATAACAAGAGCTCCGTGATGACGACGATCACCAAGTGCCACTAGTATGCAATCAATCAAGCAATGCACTTGGTTCACTCAATCTCTCATGAATATGTCAAATATGTTGAGAGGGATGAGTGGTGAGCTTCTCACAAATGAACACAAGTGTGTGAGTGATGAGAATATGCAAGAAGTGCCCCCAAGGGCCAGCCATACAACTATATATAGCCTCCACTCACAACTAGCCGTTTTGCCCACAAAACAGAGCTTCTGCGCGATCTCCGGACACGCTTTTCACAGGAGGTCCGGACCATCATCTGCGTCCGGACCCACCACCTACTGAGCACCAACGACTCTACTTGAGCCTCCGGACACGACCTTCGGTCGCTCTTATCAAGAGGTCCGGACCAACACGCTTGCGTCCGGTCACCCCTCGGTTCAAACGGTCACCTTCCTCCGCGCGCCACATCACACCATTGCTCGCCATGTGGATCCGGACGCACGCAACAGTGCGGGTCCGGACCAACGCCTCCTGGGTCTATAAATTAATTCCAGAGAACTCGAGAGCTCCCGAGAGCTCGCAGCACCTCCGGACGCAAGTCCGGAGCCTCCAACCGGACCAACACCTATGTCCGGTCTCCTCAACCAGAGAGAAACAGAGAGCGCAAGCACTCCAGGCGCGCATCCGGATCCTATGTCCGGACTACAACCAGCGTCCGGAGCTCTGCTCACAGCCAGCCACGCCTAGGGCATGCCTCCGGACCCATCTCCGATGGTCCGGACCTGCCACACACCTTGCGTCCGGACCTCTGTCCGAAGCTCTTTTGAGCTGCCAAACACTTCTCCAACTTCTTCCAACTTCTTCCAAGCTTCCAAGGGCTAACACTAAGTGATCTCAACACTTGTGCACGTGTGTTAGCTTTTAGTTCACATTTATCTTGGATTTAGTTGGTTGATTCACTAGTTCAATTGATTTTAAATGCAATGCAATGAACCTAGTGGCACATGATAACCGCAATCATTCGCAAGAGCTCCCTTCTTGATAGTATGGCTATCTATCCTAAATGTGATCACATCCTCTATGATGTCTTGATCACCAAACCGAAAATGGTCCTAGTTTTCACCTTTGCCTTCACACCATTTTCCTTTCCACCACCATGCTAGAGCTTGTGCCATCCACTTGATCCACCTTGCTCCATCACATGACATGTACCAACCTATCTCATGGTTCACACTTAGAGATCAAGGTTAGTACTTAGGTAGGTTTCATCAATTACTCAAAACCAAACACATGGGGAACTCTCACTCCCCTATTCCTGCGGATTCCTCAACTTGTGAGGGGAATCCCGTTCCTGAGGAGACTGCGGGTGGTGGGGCAACGTTTGTTGATACTCCTTCTTGTTCTGCGATGGAGGATGCTCCTGCTGAATCGGTGCGTGATGATGTGCCGAATCTGTTGATAGCCTCGGCGCCAAGTCTAAGGTCGGAGAAAAGGAAGAGGGTTGCAGTGTTGCTTGGTGAGCCAGAGTTAGTGGAGGAGATTTGTAACACCCCGGGTGTTAATCTCTTAATTAAAATTTGATCATGTCATCATATGCATTAAGCATCATTCATTTGTTGAAAACCTGGATATGCATTGAACTAAAATGAGTTTACTTGCTTATGTTTGATCAATTGTTTGTATGCAGGTCATCTTTTCAAATTCTCAAAATTTAAAATTTGAATCCAAACCCTTTTCTCCGAGGGGGTGGATTAAACCCTAAACATGATTTTCGAAATCTATAAAGTTTTTGCTTGTGGTTGTTTAAGCAAAGTTGTAGATCTTGAAATTTTGAACATCTTTTATGTTCAAAGTTTTTCCTGAAAACCCCTGGAAGCTTGAGCATTTTGCAAAATAGCCGCAGGGTCAGTTTTGTCTTTTGTCGAGCAGTTGCATGGCGGGGTTGAACTCGACGTCGCTCCTGTCCGACACCTGTCCATGGACTCCCGTCTTGTCGAGTGTACGTGGCGATCTTGCGGAGCCCGTTGCCGTCTTTAAAAGCGAGACACCGTTCTCTCTTCTTTCCTTTCCACGCCACTGCTCCACTCTACTTCGCTCTGCTCCGTTCTGTTCCGCCGAGCGCTCCACCTCCATCGTTGACGAACTCGTCCAAGCTCGTTAGCTGCTGCCAATCACTCAATCTTTTGTCATTGCCTTCGCCTTGACCTTGCGCATCCTCGGGGTAAGTTTGTTGAAGCCTTCGAGCCCGCATTCGTCCAGCGCGGATCCGTCTTCCTCAGCTTCGCCAAAACCGCCACCGCTCTGGTCCGTCTTCGACCAGGCTACGCAGGAGCTGCATTGACTTTGTATTTTGTGTTTCTTGCTCCTTGTTCATCTCTGATGCTTGTCGGTTCTCCGTTTTGCAAATGGTGGACCATAGCTCCGGGAATATCTTCGTGCCGCGCAGTTCTTCGTCTCCGCCAGCGCGTTCTCCATCGACGGTCGTCTCTGCTTCATCTCCGGCCACGATTGCTAGCGCTCCGTGACCAGGGTGAGCTCCTCGACCTCTTCGCTCTACTCTTTTGTCCTTGTAGCGAGCCTTAGAGCTCTGTCCTCGAGCGCTGCCGCTGTTCTTGTTCGGCGCGGCGGTGTGTTCGTCACCTTGTCGTTGTAGTTGATCTTTTCGAGATCCAAGTCTCGCGCTAGCTTCGCCTAGCCGTCCTGAGTCAGTCTCGAGGGATAGTTGCCCTCGAGCGCGTGCGTGTTCTCTCTGGCGCGCGTCGCGCAGATCCCCGCCGACCGCCAGTGCCGTCGACGAGGGTGTTGCGTTCCGTTCTGAGTTCGCCTCGTGCGTGTTTCGCGTTGTTTGGGGGCTGCTTAGCTTGCTAGAGTTGTTGGTTGTTCGATCGAGGGTCGATCGAGGTATGATCAAGGCCTAGTGTCTCTGCTCGAGGCCTAGCTCCGTCGATCGAGGCCTGTGTCCGTCGGCATGTGTGTGCGGTCGAGCTCAGTTCACCGCCATGGTCGTCGACGAGGTTGGCTGTGTAGGTTTTAGTCTCGTTTCTGTTGGGCGTCTTGCTCGTGGTTGTCCTCTGGGTCGTGATCGAGGCCTAGCGTCTCTGTTCGAGGCAAAGTTGCGTGACCGAGGCCTAGCTTCTCTGATCGAGGGTCGGTCAAGGCCCATTTTCATCGGTCAAGGTCTTTCTTCATCGATCGAAGTCTCGTTTCTTTCGATCGAGGTCTCTCGTCAGCGATCGAGGGTTAGTTCTTCGATCGAGGTCTGTTCTCGATGGTGTGCGATCGGTCGAGCCCCGTCCGATCGTCAGCACCCTCGATGAAGTGTCTCTGAGGGTTTGTTTGGGTCGTGGCGCACCTCGTTGGGTTCGGCTCGGCGAGCCGAAGCAAGTTCGAGGGGTAGCCGTTCGGTTTGGTCACCGCCGGTGACTCGCCGCCGTGTTTTGTGGTTCTCGACGCCGCCGCTCGAGCGTCTGTGCCGCTAACGGTCGAGACCTAGCCTTCAGTGGGTTTTGTGCAGGGTTGTTTCGGTTTCCCTGCTAGTGCAGTTTTTAATCATGTAACAATGCCCTGTTTAACTATAAAATGTTTAGAAACCCTAATAACTTTAGGCTTTGAGTGATTTTGGATTATGTGATACATATGGTCATTGTCCAGTGACAAACACAAGTTGGACATGCTTGATGTAATGTTGCTTGCTCAGTTCTTTTGAATGTAATGATTAACTTAGATAATCCAGATAAATAGGGTTTAATTAATTTGCTTTCTAACCTAGTGTTGCTTTCCTTCATGAAAGGGAGTGGTACTCAAGGTGTAATCTGTTTTAGTCTTCTCTTATGAGCATGCTTGTTTGAGTTAAGCATCATGTTTACTATTCAATCATCATCTGAAACATGTCATTATATCGTGTAGATTGTTCGCTGGTTGGGTTGGATACCTCCTGTGAAGAGGTTTTCTCTCTTGAATCTGAGCCCGAGTTCGTTTATCCCTCCAACCAAGGCAAGCCCCGGTGCATTCAAACATTTCCTTGTATTTAAAATGATTGCTTTAAATACACTTATGTTTATACTATTGCATTACGGTATTCAATCAAATTCCTACTTGATGCATAGCCTTACCTTGAGTTATTTATTCCTGTACCTTGATACCGTTTTAAAAATACGAATGTTGCTTGTTGCTGCTTAGCAATGCTTAGACCGATAGAGTCAGATGATTTCCTGTCATCTGCGAGAATAGGTGGTAACCTGTTTGCTTCGGCAATGGTTCTGTTTTCGAGAAGAATAGCGGATTGCTGCGGCAAATGGCTATGTCCTCTCGATGGAAGTAATAATCTGAGACCGGGCGGACACGGTGTTGGAGAGCCACCAGATGTGGATATCTGGTGAGCGGGTTCTTTCCGCCTGTGTCGATTAGGAACCGTCCGTTCTAGAGGTCCAAGGGTTGTGACTTTGGAGTACTTATCACATACTCCGGGAAGCTGGACTCTGGCTATTCTCGCTTGAAGAACGGTTAACCCGCATTGGGAGTGGAGAGATGGCGAGAGTAGTGTGTACCCTCCAAGTTAGCGAACTGGATGGAGGTGTACTGTGCTCTCAGGTGGCGGAACCCCGGTCTTGGCGAGAGGATCCGGGGAAAGGTAGTCATATGCGTCCTTTAAGCGGCTGTATATGTCGTGTGATAGGGAAGCCCCAGCTAGGATAAACCGGTTCGAATCGTCGTGTTCCTCGGATATGGAAACATGACCCTGTCCTCTACCGCGTAGTAATACACTTTAACTGGATACTTGTTGGATCCCTTCGTGGATGGTTATTACCTTGTTATCGATCATACCTCTAGGTCGATACTTGAGTAATCTTATGGATAACATAAATGATTTCAATTCTTTTTATAAATGCTCATTTATGCAAAATACTTGATCCTTGCAAACCACACCTTGAATCCTATGACTTGCATACTGTTTTGTCCACCAAATACTTTTCTTTGTCGGATAAGTCTTGTGGAGTACTCCCGTACTCAGGGTTTGTTAACCCCTGTTGCAGATGAGGATCACAACCCGGTGTGTGTGGCTCCTTGCTGCATGACCGTGGCCAGTATAGATGAAGATGAAGAATAAGCTGTCTTTGCTTGACTCTTGGGCAAGAGTACCTCGGTTGTTCGTTCTTTCTCTATCAGCAGCTTGATGTATCTTATCGTATGACACTAAGTTATGTTTCAAAACTTATGGTTTGTAATATGACTATTAAATTTCCGCTACTTTGATGTAATATAAAAATTTTGTATTACTTCTGTCATGATTGTAATGAGGTGATCCTGTTCGGAAAGAGGTGGATGACCCGCTGCAAAGTGGCGACACCTGATGGACTAATTAAGGTTTGGACCATGTGTTGGGATTAAGTTGGTTAATCCTAGCAAGTGGGCCCTATCTTAAGAGGTTCTGTCACAGCTGGTATCAAAGCTCTGAAGGAATACGAGGTTGCTACGCTGGCCGGAAAACAAAACTTTTCGACCTCATATAACAGGATCTACTGCTAGTTATAGATTATGGGATTACCACTAGACGCGCAGGTGCAGCGGAAGACGACTTGATGTAGTCGTGCGCGTCGCAGCAGGCAGTGCAGTTGCGTGGTCGTCCGTCTCAACGTCCCCTTCGCGCGGTTCGTCCTTGTGCTCCAGATGCAGCACCTCCGAGGAATCCCACACGTACAGGGAAGAAGCGTTGCGCCTCCGGACTGCTAGGTCCGCGAGGAGCAAAAGGCGCGAGCGTGGGGAGGCGACGGCGGCTGCCAAAAGGCGTGGATCAATCTCGCCCCGCGCCCACCCCTTGCTTATATAGGTGTCCTGACGAGCTCCCACGTTGGAGGCCCATTAGTAACCCTAAACCTAGTCTAATTCGGGTCCAACCCAAATTAGGCTTCCAGCCCTTTAAGCGTGCGACCCTATGGGCTCACGCATATATAGACATGGCCCAAGTACTCTTACTCGACCAATAGTTGATAGCAGCCTCTAGCAAGGCGTGTCAACTCCTATGCATACGCTATGATCATATCAGACGAACCACTATGACCATGTACAAGTTATTCCCTTTGCCACTCGATATATGGTTCAACTCGTGGGTTAACACTTAACCCAAGCATGGCCATGCATTTGTTGATCCAATCACATGAGTGATCCAGTGATATCTCTCTCACGAAGAGAGGGGCAAATTCCATCTTGATTGTCTATGTCTCATAGCATGTTTCCCGACCACCCAACGACCACCTTTATAACTACCCAATAACGGAGTAGCGTTTGATAGTCCCTAAGTAGATCGTTTCACATCTTGAGCACATACCACAATCTCAGGTCTAAGGACATAACGTACATGACATGAATAGAGACTTTCTCTTGTTGGGTCAGTCCAGCCTACATGTCTCACATGTGCCCACATTATTAGTTTGACATCTCCATGTCTATGACTTGTGAAACATAGCCATCAACTAATACATGTGTTGGTCTAATATTCAAGTGTGCTCTTACAAGAATACCGACCAGGGACAACTTTTAGAATAACCATTCAGGTAATTGAGTTCCACAAACAATTCACATAATCGTCAATCAATACTTTTTGTCTATAATGGATATTCAAAGAACACTTTATTAATCATGGATACAATCGGAATATAATCATCTACATGATTAGCTCTAGGGCATATTCCTAACAAGCTCACCTTATTACCAATCTTGCAGTTGTAAAAGTTTTCAAAATGTTTTTGGATCTTAAATTAAAATGTGATTTGAGTCAAAAACTTTCTTTAACTCATCTTTCCTCTCTTTCCAAGTTTAGGAGAGTAGACTTTAGGATATCAAGCTGATGGTATGAATATGGTTATATATATGCCCTATATATATGTTATGTAAATACTATTGTATTCGTAGGGACGTTTCATGCATCATCCCATACAACTTGGGATGGGTTTAAAATTTTGTTCTTAAGCGGTTGTATATGTCGTGTGATAGGGAAGCCCCAGCTGGGATAAACCGGTTCGAATCGTCGTGTTCCTCGGATATGGAAACATGACCCTGTCCTCTACCGCGTAGTAATACACTTTAACTGGATACTTGTTGGATCCCTTCGTGGATGGTTATTACCTTGTTATCGATCATACCTCTAGGTCGATACTTGAGTAATCTTATGGATAACATAAATGATTTCAATTCTTTTTATAAATGCTCATTTATGCAAAATACTTGATCCTTGCAAACCACACCTTGAATCCTATGACTTGCATACTGTTTTGTCCACCAAATACTTTTCTTTGTCGGATAAGTCTTGTGGAGTACTCCCGTACTCAGGGTTTGTTAACCCCTGTTGCAGATGAGGATCACAACCCGGTGTGTGTGGCTCCTTGCTGCATGACCGTGGCCAGTATAGATGAAGATGAAGAATAAGCTGTCTTTGCTTGACTCTTGGGCAAGAGTACCTCGGTTGTTCGTTCTTTCTCTATCAGTAGCTTGATGTATCTTATCGTATGACACTAAGTTATGTTTCAAAACTTATGGTTTGTAATATGACTATTAAATTTCCGCTACTTTGATGTAATATAAAAATTTTGTATTACTTCTGTCATGATTGTAATGAGGTGATCCTGTTCGGAAAGAGGTGGATGACCCGCTGCAAAGTGGCGACACCTGATGGACTAATTAAGGTTTGGATCATCTGTTGGGATTAAGTTGGTTAATCCTAGCAAGTGGGCCCTATCTTAAGAGGTTCTGTCACAAGATTCCTCATGTAGGAGGTGAGCCAAAGCCTATGTCGGTCTGGACTTTTCGCCGTGCTGGTGAGGATTTCGTTGTTGTCGAGGATGACAAGGCCGAGGAGATGGAGGCCTTCCTTAATGATGCGAGCGACCTGCTCGGGTGAGTCAAAGTAACTGTGATACCTTTGCAGTTTTTGTATTGCCTCTGTGTCTCCTTTGTTAAGGTGTTATCGCATGGTTGCAAGGGCTTTTAAGTTCGAAAAGGAGCGTAAGGCGATGACCGACCAGCTTGCAAGGCTGACTGCTGATAATGAGCGTCTGCGCGGTGACGTCGCTCATGTCGAGGGTTAGTTTGCAGGACTAGAGGAAAGCTTGGAGGTAGCACACCAGCGTGCACAGGTGTTACAGGCCACAATCCGAGATCGAGAGCGTGAAAACGTGGAGCTTCAGTCACATGTTGAGAAAGTCGACGAGCTTTCCGCTAGTGAGTCTTTGTTTTTCTCTAGTTGTAAGGGTTGTTGCCTCAGTTTTGTGATGACTTTTCTTGTTTGTTGTACAGAACTGCTCAATGCTGAAGAATCGAAACGTCTTGCAGAGGAGAAAATCGATGCTGCCGAATGAGAGCTTTACAAGATGCAAGCGATGCATGAAGGTATCGTTTTCATACTTGTCTCTTTCTTGGTACGGCTTCTTTACTTGGTGTTTGTCATCTTCACAGCTTACCGGGGCAAAGTTTGACTTCAATTTGCAGACCTACAGGCAAAGGTGGATTCTTACTATAATAACTTCTAGTTGTTGGCGCGGGAGATCGCCCCTGTGGTGGAATGTATTGATGGCCGAGTGCTTATCCCTGAGCCTGCGGATCAAGCGACCATGGAGGGTGTGCTAACAAGGGTTCGCGGTCTATGGGTCATACTTTGGTCTTTTACAACTTCAGCCGCGCAGAGTGTGGCTGCTCTTGGGCTGGCTATGTTGCAGTCACACTACCCAAAGCTTGACCTTGGTCGGGTAGCGGCTGGGTTTGCATCAGGGACGTCGGATGAGGAGGCGGACCGTCTTGAGACTGATGCTGAACGTATGGCGGAGATTGTAGCTAAGGACGTTGATCTGTTCACTGCTGGATAGCAGTAGTTTGTATCTCGGATACAAGAATTCAGACGTGTAAGTGAAAACTACAAAGCTGTATAATATCCGGGCGGTGAGCTTTTGTTTCACTTGTATGTCCTGTCGTGCCTGCTAAGTCGTGAGCCGTAGCGATGAATCGTTCGGCCCTGGGTTCCCTATAGTCCGGATCGTAGAGCCCAGAGCTTTTGCACGCGTAGGTGCCATAGGGATTACCAGGGAGGAACACTGCTGGCAACCCACGGCGCAGAGGGCGAACAACTCATGCACGCTTAGGGAGATGCTAGGGACAAGACCTTTTTTCGAGAGGCTCGATCGTGGCGCGACTAGGGCCTGTGGAGACCGTTCCTACAGACACTGGGCGCAAAGCCATGCTGCTTGTAGAGTTGTCGACCGTGTCGTGGTCGTTTTACATATTCTAGGCACATAACCTCATGGCCTTCAAAACAGGTGATATCTATCGGTTGATGGAGAGATATCATCTGAGAGGTCTCTCGATATGATCGTAGCGTATAGGGTAGTTACTTCTATGCGCTATGAAATCGATAGGCCAGATTTGAAGGCTTCAGGTTATGGCCAGGCTGTTTGGAGATAACGTCGTAATGCGTTTTGGAGAGGTTGTCGAACACTATGGGAGTGTTTTAGAGATGTCGACGGACGCCGTGGGCCTTTTGTCGTGGTCGCCGAACGCCGTGAACGTTTTGTAAATGTTGAATTGTGTACATGAAGTATAAAAAAAATGTAGCATTTTATTCATGTATTGGTAGGTAGATAGTACAAACTTTGTTGGGATACTCTAAGCTTTTGAACTTTTAGTGTTGCTGAGGCTGAGGGTCTTCATACGTAGTTGCGAGAGGGGTCGAAGTCGGTCGTTGCTGGTTGTGCTTCCTTTGGTCTCTTAGCGACAGGCCTGTCGTTGGTGCTGGAGTTGTACTTATCTTGGGTACGGGGTTTCTCGGCAACGTTGATTGTCTGCTACTCGCATTCGTATGCGACTTTCAGGTCAGTACGGAGAATGGGAATGCCTTGTTGCGTCGGTATCTTCAGCATCATGTACGTGTAATGCGGGACTGCCATGAGCTTGGTCAGCGCCGGACGGCCGAGGATCGCATGGTAGGTTGTTTTGAAGTCAGCGATGATGAAGTTGATGTTCTCGATCCTGAAGTGGTTCTAGTCGCCGAACTGCACGGGGAGTGTAATCTGTCCTATCGGTGTGGATGCCTTGTCTGGGATGATACCCTAGAAAGGGAAGTTCGCCGATAGGAGGTCCTTCTTGGAGTAGTCGAGTTGGCGGAATGCATCGACGAATATGATATTGAGGGCACTGCCGCCGTCGACCAGCACCTTCCTGAAGCGGCACATGGCGATGGTGGGGTCAACAATTAGTGGGAAGTGGCCGAGATATCTATAATCCGTCCACTCGTCTTCTCCGGAAAAGCTAATTGGTTGTTCCGACTAGTCGAGGTAGCGAGCGTTGGCTGAATCATCTCCTATTGCTGAGACCGAGTAGACATTCTTGCGAACTTGGCGTCGTCTCCTTTCTCCTTCCACAACCACGCTGCCCCCGAAGATGGAGTACGTCATTGAAGCTGGTTGGAACTCCGGGGCCGGTGGTTCTTGGTCTTTGCCCTTGTCGGAGTCATCTTTCGTTGCTCTCTTGTCGCTTCTTCCCTTTACTGCTGACTCAAGGAGCTCACAATTGCGCATGGAGTGTTTGGAGTTTTTGTGTATAGGGCACGGGCCATCGAGGATCTTCTCGTAGCTGGTGTCGTAGTTCTTCTTTGGTCAGGTGTTCGTGTTGGTGACGTAGTGGTTGTCGCGCCTATAATCGTACCTCTATGGGTAACACTCGGAGTTGTTTGATCGGTAGTGCCGGTGGTCGCCAGCCCTTCCTTCGCTATGGTAGTTTAGTCGACGATCGTTATCCCTTGTATGTTCTGGAGATCGAGAGTAGAGTCGCCTGTTCTCCCTGCTGCGGGTGGCGTCGTCTTGATTGGCGTAAGGATTCGCGATCGTCATGAGCTCTTCTATGGTTGTTATGCTTTTCTGCGCCAGCTTGTTTCGGAGGTCGTCCGTTCGTAGGCCGTTGGAGAAGATGGCGATGGCCTCTGGGTCGGAGATCTCTGCGATGTTCAACCGCTTGTCGGAGAAACGCCTGATGTATTCCCGGAGGCTCTCGTTGCTCCTCTGGCAGACGCTCTCTAAGTCGTACCTCGTCCCGGGCTGGACACATGTGGCCTTGTACGTCTTAATGAAGATTTCCTTAAGTTGTTCCCAGGTGTCGATGGTGTCTTCTGGGATCTTCTGGAGCCAGTTATTGGTGGAGGTCGACAACATCACCGGAAGGTAGTTAGCCATTACGTCTTGATTTCCTCCGGCGGCGTATACAGCTCTCTCGTAGGTGGACGCCCATTGCTCTGGATTTTCCTTGCCATCATACTTTTCCACCGATGTAACTCTGAAATTCAGGGGCCACTGGACGGTACGCAGACGTCTGGAGAAGGGGTGCAGTCCCCCGATTGCTTTTTGCGTTGGTGGCGGTGTCCGACCACGGCGGAGGTTGCCATCATCGTACCGTGGGGATCTGTGTCGACGTTCCCTCGGAGGGCTTCGGCGCACCGGTGGCGGTGACCTATCACGCCGAGGTCTTTCACGCTCGTCGTCGTTGTGAGGTGGTGATCCTCGCCTTTGCTCCCTCGGAGGGCTTTGGCGCGGCGGTGCGGGTCCTCGATCGCGTCGGGGCACGTCGAGTTCTTCATTGTCACGGAGTGGGGATCCTCGCCTGGGCTCCCTTGGCGGGCTTCGTGGGTGGTTCCTGCTGTGGGACTGGCCGGAGAATTCGGGCGGAGGACCCACCTTGTTGACCTGGACCGCCGCCGCCATGATGTGGGCTTCTATCTTTTTGATCTCGGGAATGGGGGGAGCTTGGAGAGCTCGCAGACGGCTACCACTAGATTGGCGCTGGGGGTCGGGTACACCGGAATGTCACCCACCTTGTTGAAGTCCTGCTGGAGGTTGCGCCATGGTGGGCGATCACAATTCCTCTGCTCCAGCTCACGTTGTTCTCGTGCGAGTCGCTCCTGCTCGCGGCGCTCCTTGTCGCGCTTCTCTTGCTCACGGTGCTCCGGTTCGAGACTCTGCGCACGCTCGGCGTTGTGTTGCTCTCTTCGACGCGTTCGGCGTCTGTTTCGTTATCGGGGGCGATGCTGTCTGCGGAGACTTGAAAAACTAATCCTCCAGAGCCTGGAGGGAATTCCAACAAACCGCTAGTCGATCCGGAGGAATCAGCGACCTCTGTCCTTGCGACGTCAGCGGAACCCGAAGATATCGTGTCATCGAGGGAAACTGCCTGGTCGGAGTCACTGGGGACCGTGGAGATGACGACGGTGTTCACGATGGGAGCTGCCGGGACCTGGTCGGAGATCGTTCGGTGTGTTTGGCGCTGGAAAGCTGTCGCCTGGTTGCTGAGTCCATGAGGCATCATCGGAGGAGGGCGGGTGTCCCTGGTCGTCGCGGCCATCGTCTTCGGCGGGGATTGGCGGCGGTGTGGTCGGCGGCCGTGGTGGCCGGACAGTCGGCGTCATGCCGCCTGCACGAGGTCGAGGCAATCCATGATACCATTGCTGGAGCGATCGATGGCGTCGACCAGGTCATCGATGTCGATCTTCTTTCGCGGGTGGTATATTGGCGTAGCAGAATGAATCATGGGCGGCGGCGTGTCTACGCCGTGTGGAGTAGATCCGACGGTCCAGGACATAGATCCGATCTGGAGCACGGTGCCGGTCGTCGGGAGGACCATCGAATCCGAGAAAGTAACCGCTTGACGAGCCATGAAGTCGATGCACACACCCCTACCTGGCGTGCCAACTGTCGATGAAATATGCGTCACAGTCTACCTAGGGGGTACCCTATGGTAGTAGATTGTAGGCAGAGGTGTGGCGACGACGATCAAGCATAACACAGAGAGCGTAGACACGACGATTTAGACAGGTTTGGGCCGGCAAATCACCGTAATACCCTACGTCCTGTGTTCTGGTGGCTGGATTGATCTGAGTATTAGGTTACAAGATCCGTAGATGATCTGAGAGAGAGATTTTGGAGGGGGCCCTGCTCGCCTTATATAGCCGGGGAGTAGGGTTACAATTTCCATATCCTAACAATTACGATCGGTCCCTTAAGGCAAAGGATCCGAGTCTATCTACTAGGATCTTCCTTGGCGAGCAACACTTCTTCAGAGTCCTTGGCGAGCACGACGGGTTGGTCGCGTGCCGCAAGGTCTCGCGGGCTGGGCCGTCTTCTAGTCGGTAGACCCATAAGGTCCCTGGGGATATGCCGAGGTAATATCCCCAACAAGTCCCCGAGCACGTTATATTCTTCCGGCGAGCCCGCAGCATTGTCCTTGGAGGTGTTCAGCTGGTCGTCATCATGCGTCGTGGTCGTCGTGAAGTCCCGACCAGGCCCCCTAGTCGCGGTGCCGATCGAAGAAGTCTCCCGACTAGGTCGGGCTAGTCGAGAGCGTCGCAGCATGATGGGCGAGCTAGTCGCCTCGTCGAGTGCTGCGGCTGCTTGTTGGGAGGATGTGACGTGCTGAAGAAAAAAAAACTTTTGAAAAGTTCTTCCCTGGTGAAGTGTACCCACTTAGGCTCTGCAAAAACAACAAACAAAACAGCAGGACTTTATCGAGAAGATAATCAGTACATTCACCGCAAAATCAAGAAGTGGAATGTCGTCATATGGTATTAATGTAGTGAAGAAAGGGATGTTTTGATAGGTGCGAGATGTCCACAACGACACAACCTGAATATTGTTGTTGGGGCTTAAATACCATTTTCACCATCAATAATCCTGCATAAAATGAACCAAAGTCTACAACCAACATAGAGATAGGACTTTAAACTTCGTATGTAGGTGAATTATACAAGAAATCATACCAAACATAGTGCAAAGTGTGGTGAAATATGCAACACTACAACTTTGGACTCCACATATGCATATAAATGAAGAAATGAGCCTACTCCACTCAAACTAAGCATAAGACTAGGACTATTGCTCGGGCTACACTTCAAAACAAATAGGGGATTCACCATCCAAGATAGAGCCTTAGAATGGGATCCACCATCCAAGGCAGAGCCTTAGAAGGCCTTAGAGGGGCCAGACCAGGTTAGGTCGAACCTACGCCTGGTAGGGGGCTCGATTGAACCCCTAAGCCCACCAAATCGGCCTAGCCAAGGGGTCATCTTAGCCATTAGAGCCAAGGCGATTGATCCAAGCGAGCGACTAAACCCTATGGGAGGTTGTTTTGCCCATCCCCATGGTAGGTTCACCTTGCTCCTCTTTATTGTACCACCTTAGGCCTTGTTTGGATGCGTATGTATCTTCCTCAAACCCTGTGGTGGAGTGTATTTGAACTAATTTCCACTCCAATCCACCCTAATCCCTTCTTACCATAAATACCAAGTAACAAGAAACTTACCACAAACATGAAACTTACCATAAAGAGACCTTAATCCTAAAGACTCAATCTATTATAAATTTATTAAAGAATGAATCCCTTCTTACTTTGGCCCCAGGTAGAGATGTCGGAGGAGGGACGAGGAGAGCTACGCGACTCGCAAGGTCGTGTGACGGACTGCAACACATCGATTGTCTTGCTGTACACCTGTGCCTATCGAAGAGTATTTAAAAAATGAGTGGACTCTTAGCAAAATACAACCACGATCTCTTAACTTGGTTTAAGGTGTCGTTTAGGTTTCAAAACTTTTAAAGTAGTATCTATGGATTCCTAAATTTAGTAGATGATATCATCGGTGTCTCTAAACTTTAAAGGTGCTTACCACAAGTCCCTAAACTTATTAAATGGTATCATCTAGATCCCTAAACTCATAAATCGATCGTTTGATCCTCAAACTTGTTTTTCTATGTCATGGTCTCTAAACTTGTTACAAATGTTGTGGTAAACAGCTTTAAAATGTCTTCAAGTTTAGTGACGCCATTTACTAAGTAACTTGTTATACATGCTTTAAAAGTTTAGGAACTTGTATGACACCATATGTCAAATTTAGTGATCTAAAAATATTATTTTAAAAGTTTAAGGACTTAGATGACATTTTGAGATAAATTGAGGGACCAGTGACAATTTTTTTTGGCTACAAACTTTTATAACGGCAGGCGGAGAACCGGAGAAAGCCTCAAAATAACGCGCCGCCTCGGTTTCTTTCCCCAAACCGCAGGCTGGACCCCGCTCCAAAACGGCTCCTCATTTCTCATCACAGTCTGAATCCAGAATCCAATCAGCAGCTCCATACAAGCGGCGATGATCCAGCTGCTGTTCGTCGTGCTGGTGGCGGAGGCGTCCCTGACGGCGGCGCTGCTCTTCAAGACGCCGCTGCGGAAGCTCGCCGTGCTAGTGGTCGACCGGCTCAAGCGCGGCCGCCGCGCGCCCGTCGTCGTCAAGACGGTCGCGGGCGTCGTCGTAGCCCTGCTCGCTTCGACGCTCTACAGCATGGCTCAGATCAGCGTTAGCACGAGCGACTCCGACTCCGGCTCCGGCGGCGGGCCCACGCCCACCGACCAGGTGCTCTTCTCGCGTCACCTCCTGGAGGCGTGCCTCATGGGTAGGTCTTGGTAACGCGCATCAGCCCACTCGATCACGTTCAGTACTCCTTGCCTATGCGGGCTCCTCTGTCCCCATTTTCTGATTGAACTAGATTCTCTGTTTCTCGCGTGCTTGGGTAGAGGTTTGGTGAGATCTGAGTGTGATGAATAGTCTGGGCAATCTAGGTTGGTGCGGGTGTACTGCTATGTTGCTTATTCAGATGTCTGTTCAAGCATTTTTGTTGATGTAAGCTGCTAACCCGAGCAGTAACTAGTTTTTAAGCTTTCAAATATTAACCGGACCAAGGCCTTTTTTGTGGTCTAAAAAGGAAAAGAGCATTCCTTCTTTGCCCCTGCTTAGGGGATTAAAGCTTCGAACATTCTTATGCATCTGTTTGTGAGTAAATGGAACATTTGTATGGTCGAGCTAGTAATTTTATCTTATGAGAAACTATTTCGATCCAAACTATACAAATTTGCCATCCACACTCCACAGTGCAAAAAAAGCACACAGAGTTTGTTGATGGGAAAGTTACTTTATTTAACATATATTAAGCTACATTATATTTGAGTGTACTTTTCCCTAGACGCTAGAAATTATACAAAAATTGGAGATCAAGATTGAATTGTGATCATCTATCTTCTTGTTGCATTAGCATTTAGTACAGTCAGAATTGCTAGTTCTGATATATTCTGTATATATGTTGCAATGAAATTTCTAATGTGCATATTACTCCAGTCGAATGTGTTTATCTATCACGTCCTTTTTACACATGTACCCTTTCCCTCTTGAAATATTGTGCTAAATGTTTCAGCACTGAATTTATGCTATCTGTTTTTATGTTGAAGTCTGAGCTGAGTACTATTCTTTCAGGTTACTCCTTATTTCTTGCTCTAGTGATTGACCGGCTCCACCAATACGTCAGAGAGTTGCGCTTGTTCAAGAAGAACTTAGAGGATGTACGCAAGCATAATAAAATGTTGGAGGAAACAAAACATGTAAATTCAGAGGAGGCAAAGAAGTACCAGGAAGAGATTGCCACTCTGAACAAGGAGATGAAGAAACTGAAGCTACAAGTCCAAGAAAAGATAGAAGAGGTCCATGTTGCTGAGGACAAGGCACTTACTATCCAAAAACAATCTGAAGGCTTGCTGATTGAATATGACCGCCTGCTGGAGGACAATCAGCATCTGCGGGATCAGCTGATTTCAATTGACCTCAGGCTTTCCAGCTCTTCTTGAAGGAGTATATTCAGGCATAAGAATGGTGAATCTAGTGCTGCTGCAACAGATTATATGTTGCAGTTTGGAAGAATCAATGTTTACTCCTTTCATGGGATGCTGAAGAAATTCTTTTGGCAGATCATGTTAGCACCAAAAGAGGACGGCAGCTACCTGCTTCCTCACTTGTCAGTCTTAGCATCTTGAATTAACTAGCTGCTGCATTATATTGTTGCCAAAACTAGTGCAAGCATTATATGGTCTAGAACTTTGGAGTTCTCTTATGTGTTTTATGTGTGCTGTAGTGATTACTGTACAGCACGTTATGGTTATTGCAGGCGGCATTCACATGTTGAAATCATCAACTCTGCTCAATGAGGTTCCCAGACTATTTTAAAATGTTTCATTGAGTAAAAAAAAAGGTTTTGTACTTTCACAAATATTTTCCAAATTGGAAACATTTTCCTTTCAGAATGAGAACTTATCAAGCTCAGCCTGAAGCAGCTGAAAGGATGATAACCATGGTTATCTGTCCAAGCCCAAAATGTAAACATTCTTGGCACTATCTGTTGGTGAGCAGTTCTTTGGTTTTCACAATAAATAAATAATATTAGTCAGTTAAGAAAAAAATTGGTATAAAATTCTAAATGCAGACTGATAGTTTAGAGCTACATAAATTGTTGATAAAATTTAAAATGTGTTGCATGTGCCAGAATTGGATGCATTCGTGTGAGGTAGGCAGATACATAATCTGAAAATATTTTACCAGACTGATCATGAAAGTACCTTGTGGTACTCAACAGAGCTTTATGTGCATGTATCGAGGTGAAAAATAGAACTTCATGTCTTCAAACATTAGCTATACATCTATCTATTTCCTTAGCAAATAGAACCCATGTTTGAACAAAATATCGGACTTGCCATGTAGTTTGTGGTTGAGTCCTCAACATCAACAACAACAACATCAACAAAGCCTGTAGTCCCAAGCAAGTTGGGTAGGCTAGAGTTGAAACCCAACAAGATACCCAAAACCAAAGTAATTTCTTTACATTTGAAGATTTGATCATGCAGTTCTTGTGCAACTATGCAATTATCCATTAGCCATTTTATGTTTTGAATTTGAACTAGAACATAATTTTTCTTCTTGAATCTTGGTGCTCAAGTTTTTAATTTTTTTTTACAGGAGTAGCTCTTTCCTACGTCTCATTGATTGTTGTGCTTGTGCATATTTTCTGGGACCTTTTGCTTTCTATATACATGCAGAGTAATATTTGAGTTACTGGCAAAAAATTTTGGTTTGTTGGTGAAAATGAAGTGGTGTCTAATGATTAATCGATTGATGTGGAGCAGTAACTAATATGCCACATAGGTGTTGTTGATTAAAATAAGGATAATATCAAATGAAGTTTTTATTCACTTAAAAGTTCCACTAGAACCCCTATGACCAGCAAGATAAACCAAGGGGAAATTATGTTTGTTGTGTCAGATTATTTGGAATTTTGGATGGTCAAAGTTGAAGTTGATGTTGAAGGGACTAGGCTTTCGAAAAACTTGTACTCTAAACTATGACTTCTAATTTCCACCTAGTCAAAATCTATGCAACAAAGTAAACTACATGTATGTGCAATAAAAGTTTTTCTAGGTGTGTTGCTATCTCTACCACAAAAGACTTATGCAACACTAGTTCCAATCATATCAACTAGCCTAGCAAGCTTATTTCGTATAATAAGCACACAAATTAAGTACACAAATTAAATGTGAAAGCTAAAGGATGGTAGAGATGCAAACTCCCATTGACAACTCTAGTATTTTTTATTAAGGCATTAACAAGCTCCTCGCCCCCCTAGTCCTCATTGGAGCCCCTTGCAATGATCAGGCTCTCGATCATGTAGCTCGGTGGATAGTCCTTAGGCCTTCTTCACACACTAGTGGTTCTCTAAGATGGTCTCTCCCGGATCACTCCTCGTTGTCTTCACTATCGAACTTTTGGCCAAAATATCGAGGCCCTCCTTCCCTCCAGTACACTAGTGGTGGCCACACTACAAACACGGGTTGTGTGATGTATAAAACTATAAGCCTCGAGTACAATAATGTGTGCGCAAGCACCGAATAATAAAGATGTATGCAAACTTCACCCATACACACTCGAATGACCAATCAAGGGGTATATATAGCCCCTTAACGATCAAACTAGCCATTAGAACTTGCATCAGCTTTCTGTGCAGTCGGTGGACAAGTCTGGTGGGGTCATTGGACTAATCAGGTTCCTTTCCCACAACTAGTTGTTGGAACAAGTCATTGCCAACCATTAGAGAAGCATATTGTCCAATGTTTCCTTCTCTAGTACCATTAGACTAATCTCGTGTGTACACTTCTCGGTTATGATCTTCAATACTCATGAGACAAAGTGTAATTGATCTAGTGCTTGACACTGGACTAGTGCACAAATTGCTCCCTAGAACCTTTTGGTGGTGAGCTCTTGATCCGATGGTCTTTAGCTATATATTCACACCAGACTAATTCGATGAGTGTTGGTTCCCCTGGTGAATAGTGCCCATGCTTGATCTAGTGTTGGCTTCTTATGAACACCGAATCTAGTGAAGCTTCAAACCCTAGCTTCAAAATCTATTGTCCGCATGGTTCAATGTTGCCCTCCTGTGGGCACTGGACTAATCCGGTGCTACTGAAACTGTAGCAATTGACTCGTTCTTTGTTGTCTTCACGTCTAGGTTGATTCCACCTAGCATGTTGGACTTCTTGCATCACTTATAGGTCTTCAACAAGTCGTTTAATATCTGTCTTGAGGTGTTGAGCATCTGAATAACCACTTTACCTAAGTCCTAGTCCACTTTGCCCCCATTTGGATTATACCTTATGTACTTGCAAACATCATTAGTCCAAATGGTTATGTTGTTCATCAAACACCAAAATTCAACTTAATGGCCCATAGGGTCCATTCTCCCTACAATCTCCCTTTTTGGTGATTGATGACAACACGACCAAAGCAAACAGATAATAGATACCAAAAGTAAGAACTAATATTCTTGCTAGGGTGCAATGCAAGAGAAAGATCATATGATTCTAAAAGATACCACTTGAAGAAAAAAAATACTTATCTTCATCTTTCATTTTGTACAACATGTCCTCTTGTGTGTCATTATGGACTTAAGCCTCTCTCTAACTCCATAATCCACTTATTTCTTGAACCAGCTCCCCCTAAGTCAATCTCTCCCCTATATAATACCAATTCAAAAAAATTGGATTCAATTTTTGGTATTCAAACTAAACTCCCCTTAAGTGTATGCATACTTATGGTGGAAGACATAGTACATGCATAACCGACAATTCAGTGTACAAAGGGAGTTTAATGTATATAATACATGGAGAAAGCATACAATAGATATCAATTGAAAAGCAACAAATTGATATTGGTTTGAAGGTTGATACCAAATGTAGCATTATAATTGAACCTAAAACCAATTATATGATATGTCATACTCATACCACATGAAGGATATGAAATACCATTCGTAAATATTGTGATCCATGCTTAACTCTGAGGACTCCATTTTTCTTTCAATGAGACTACTACACACATGATAGGCTTGAAAAGGTGTTAGTCTCAAAGATACCAACACGCAGAATAACCTCTCCCTAAAAGTGTGTATACAAGTGTTGAATACTTGTAGGATACATGCACATGGACTTTTAATGTCTTATTACCAATCAAAAGATACCAATTGAAACTTTATACTAGTGGCAGAGGCAAGAGAGGCTGACAGGGGCCATGACCCCCTAACATGTCACAATAATTTTTTTATTAGTATAAGTTTATGATTTTTTATTTATTTATATTAAGAGGAATAATATAACATAATTATCTAATAATATTCTCTAGATAATAAGAACATACAAAACACAACTAGAAATACTATAAAGGACCTTAGAACGACTGAAACGTAGATCTTGAGGTTTATGAATCACCCAAACGTCTTGTTAAGGGGGGTTATCCTCTACCACTACAAGAATAATACCTTTGATCCTAGACAGAGAGAGAGAGTGTGTAAGAAAATGCGAATGCTCATGTCAAGTTGATAAATTTAATCTAAACCGGTTGTGCTCAATCTCTATAAATTAGATATTTTTTATTGGTCCCCCCTATGAATAATTCCTGGCTCTGCCACTGCTTGATACCAAATGAGGATGGTAACTAGGAAAAGCCATCTACAATTAGAACTTTGCCACATATAGGATAAACCAATTGAATATGAGCTATGTGTCGTACCGCTAAGCAATTTAAACCATGTAGGTTTACTCTAAGGGTAAAAGTGAAATCGAGCAAGCCTACCATATGATTTACCTAGTGTATGCAAAAAGAAGAAATTAAATATGTACATGCAAACCTAGGCATGAATAGGAACTCGATGCTAATTGAAATGGCAAGAATTTAAAATCTTGTTACATAACATGTGTAGGGGAATTTGGATCCATAGTATTTGCTAACCCACTTAGCAATGGCATGCTCCAATATGATGTATGCTATGATAGACACCCAACTTTTTGTCAAGTCTCCAAATTCTTCAGACTTCTCACTTTACCTTTGGGATTTAAACTTTCTTGGTGCTCTTCAGGGTTGAAATAATTTTCTTTGGCACCCAAACATGTTTCGCCCCTCTTGTGTTGGCTTGCTTGTTTACTTTGATGGCCACCAACTTGTCAATTTTCTTCTTCAAGAGATAAGGTGTGGTAGTCCTCTTGTCCACCTTGTAAGTGTAGGTATTCGAGAGCTTGCTTGTTTTCTTTTTGTCTTTCTATTTCTTCTCCCTATTCTGCACCTTGGACTCAAAGGACTTGTAGCCTTCCTTGAAGGCACACATATATAGTAAACCACATTGCTCCCTCAACAAACTTCTTTACTCCCTTGATAATGTTATCTTAATGAGGTTGGTCACTCTTTGTCATGCCTTTAACTACAATCAGGTCATTGGTGAAGCTATATTGAATTCCTTCCTCTACGTGGCCTAAAGGAGAGGGAACATTTTGTGTCCTTATTTGCCATTGTTAATGAGAAACAACTTCCATGTTACATGCAAATATACAGATGAAGTAAAATATTTAGTGTGCATCGAATTTATATCTTGTTTTGTAATAGATCATTGTGACTAATGAGAGGGTTTCATTCACACTAATCTTGTCATGTTGAGTCCCGAAGATGGATAACAGGCATGGAATGACGGTTTCTAAGAAGTCATATTAGACTTAGACTTCTGTATCCTGAAAGGACAAAATGCCCTTACTTAGACAAGGAATGGTTAGAATCTAGGTTTAATGTAGGGGCATTCGAATTCACAAGTTCTAATCTAAGCACTATGAATAATACTCCCTCCATCCAATTTTTTTTTGTAGGAGTCAAACAATATCAAGTTTGACCAAATATGGATCAAGTTATAATAAGATTCATTGGACTAAGCATAGAATATAGTTTTATAATAAATATATTTTAAAATATAAATATTTATACTTTTTCTATAAAATTTGGTCAAACTTGATATTCTTTGACTTCTTGGAAAATGAGATTTATATTCTTTTTCGGGCCGAGGTAATACTCTCCATTTTAAATTATAATACATTTTATTTTTTCTAGATAAATTTTGTTACGTGTCTATACATAATGTAAATCTGAGTGTATAAAAAAGGTATACATCGAGATAAACCGAAACATCTGGTAACTTAGAATAGAGAAAGAAAGCAAAACATTCCTGTTTACAAACACCCATTCTAAAATTTTTCTTTTGTTAGATAGTTCAAGGACCAACGGTCCATGGATTCAATTAAGGACAACAATACTGCTCTAAGTTCAGGTCGAGTGGGGTTTGATATCTCGGTTTCCAAGACTCCTCATGTGTAGAAAATGATGTAGACAAGTTTCATCCATAAGAAACTCATTTCTTTAGATAAATTTTTTATCATCTCTTTTCATCGATACTATGCCATGATAACTAATTTAATGCCTATAAAACTATCATGTTAACTCGAGATGCAAGTGGGTCAGGTTTAGTTAACCCAAACACTAACCCAGACTACCCAGCTAATTTATTTTAGGTTTTGGATCAACCCAATCCGCTCTCCTTTGGGGTGTGGTTCCACTAAAGAACACCAAAGTAGCGAAGGTGCAGGGCTGCAGGCCGGCTAGCCGTGGCTACCATATGCAGCGGCGGTGGGTGTCCAGGCCGTGGAGGAGAGATAGCTGCCGGCGTGCACGAGCTGCTGAGGCTGAAACCGAGGTTGACATGTCGTCGACGGCAACGGCGATGTCATGGCAGAAATTCCTGTAGTAGTGACTCCCAGTGTTGTTCGTCAGGGGTAGTCTTCTTAGCTTCAGCTTCAATAGTGCCTCCGATTCTGTATCCACATTCAGGTCGAGGCCAGCTAGCGGCAAGGAAGTAGCACGCTCAGCTCCGGCCGGGCCGTTGCTCGTCGGAAGTGGTTGCGTCGGCGCCGCTGTAGTGGCCGCAGTAGTGCAGTACGTAGCATAGAGTACCAATGCGGGCCGCACGTAATCATCGAAGTATGGCGTAGTGCGTAGGACTCGACCTCCGCTTCAGAGGCATCATCGACAGAAACGGGCGCCGCGGCGCGGCGGCGGGATGGCCGGTTCTCTCGTAGTCAGCATAGATGTTAATTGGGTTACCCACTTCACCCACACTACTCAGCACTATTTGGAACTAAACTATACTGGGTCATAAGAGTGGGTATTTACATCACTCTTGAAATTTTCGAACATTGGCACCTCGCCTTTGGCCTCGACACGCGTTGTAACCGGTTTAACTCCTTTTTTCCTTAAAGCAGCACGTGTTAATGCACGATTTCGAAAAAAAAATCACTCTTGGAGTTTTGGGTAATGGGTTAGTGGGTCAATCCGTTTAAATCTGCATCGTTAATGTTAACTTAGTTAATATCTATAAAACTATTATGAAACTTCATTTAGACTAGCCTAAAATATTGTGCAGCCTATTGAGGGTCCATTGGAATCACTAACGCCTAGTCACTCGCATCGTCCTTACTCAAGAGGCTAACACTATTGGCGTCGCTTGGCTCATCTAGTGACCACTCTCTCTCCACCCTTCAACTTTTTAATTTTGAGCATATACTCTCCCCGTCTCAAAAGAATGTAAATCTTGTTTCTGTAGGAGTCGAAGAACTTCCGCTATCAATATTTATATTTTCAAATATATTTATTACGAAGATATATACCATGCTAAATCTAGTGAAACTTATTAAGAATTATAAATAATAATACAATTTTATACATATTTGGTTAAACTTAGTATTATTTGACTACTCAAGAAGCCAGATTTATATTTCTTCGACAGAGGGAGTTCAATTGAACTGAGTACATTATAAACTTGTTCACACAATAAATATGTACTGATAGTATGTTGGGTTGGAGGGAATATTTACTGGAATAACTTTTCAAACAGAAATATAGAGAGGCGAGTTTAAAGATACTCTCGCGAGACAGCATCCCTATCTTGAAACCCATGGTTGGGTTTGCACTGGTACCGCCGAGGCGCCGAATCAGTAGGAAATCTCGAGAGAATTTAGCTGACTGCCTTTAAAATTAGGAAATCAGCTTGAGACTCGAAGCAACTACCGAAAGCACTTGCAGCGCTTTCCTCGCCACTCTCGACCCTTTCCCTCCAACGAACACCCGGCGAGCTCGACGATTTCCCCGCCGCAACGAACCAACAAAACGAAAGCTCCACCCACCCGCCTCGGTGGTGCCGCCATCACAGCATCCACCTGACCACCTCCCCCCGCCTCGTTTCCCTTTTCCCTCCTCCGCTCCCCCTCCCCACACCGAATCCGCACCGGGACCCAGGACTGGCGGCGATGCGGTGGGACGCCGCGGAGGCGGAGGCGGCCCTCGAGCGGATCTGGGACCTCCACGATCGCCTCAGCGACGCCATCCTCGCCGCCTCCCGCCCGCACCTTCTCCTGCCCGCTCCCCCGCCCCCTCCCGTACCGTCCGCGCCCTTCGCCAAAGGGTCCTACCGCGGCGGCGGCGGCGGCGGTGGCGGCAGAAACGGCTGCGTCTTCGTCAAGGGCAGTGATGGTGGTGGAGGCGATGTACTGGCCGCCGCCGCGGAGGCCCTGGCCGAGGCCAGGAGCCTGCACGCCATCCGCTCCGCGCTCGAGGACGTCGAGGACCACCTCGAGTTTTTACACGTGAGGCTCCTGCTCCCCTTCCACCCCCTCTGCTTCCCCTAGGGATAGAGCATCCCAGTCCCAGCTGTTCTAGGGTTTCGCGTGGTTGGCAGTACGAGTTAATTTTGGTTAGGATCGGACCACCGCTTCTGTGACGACTGACGAATGGGGACTACTTTTCGGAGCTCCTGTCCCGCGTTGTTCTCGTGATTGACGGTCGTTGCGTTGAAGTGATCCAGGCATGAGAAATTAGCGAGTCCTCATCGCCAATAATGCCCGTGTCTGTGCTTGTTATGTGGCCAATTGATCCTTCGTTCTCGAACAGGATTGGATGGTCGTATCTGTGGTAATCCACAATGACCATTAATCGGGTATATAGTGCTTGTATGCTATTCTGCTGCTAGAAACTGAGTTGCTGCTGAATATCTATTCTACTTGGTGGGCTGCCAATGTTTTGCCATGATTCCAAATATGTATATATTTCTTATTTACGTACTGTTCAGGTCATTTGGCTCACAAGTAGTTGGCCACTTGCGAATGGTTAGGGTGCAGATATCTTGATCACATGAGCCATGTGGATGTTAAGGGTGTGGTAGTGATCCACATGGCCCTTCCAGTGCTTGCTCTCTTATGTTTGATGTCCTCTCGAGGCCAGTTGGGCCAGAATATTATGATCTTGTTTTATAGTTGATTGTTACTTTGTTCACTCATTGGAAGACTTCCTTGTCTTGTGGTGTAAGGACTTAATTCACTTCTTTGTTAAATGAAATATGCTTTACTATTTTAGATAGGTGAGTTCTCTGATGTTTAAGAAAAAAACATTTCACTACCCGAAAGCTTCCCACTTCTAAGGGTTAGTGGATTTAATCGACATTTACATGCATATTGACACTTCAGAGTGCCAGGGCTTTTACTTAACTTAGTTTTACTTGTTCCCGTCAAGTCTTTTTGTGAGATCTATTTCTAACTTGTGTTAATCTTGCTTCACAGACTGTTCAATCACAACAGCGGGCTGAGCAAGATGCTGCAATTGCTAGACTGGAGCAAAGCCGTCTAGTCCTTGCTATGAGGTTGGCAGAACATCAAGGAAAGAAGTATAGAGTCATCGATGAGGCCTTGGCATTTGTTGGTGAAGTGAGTGACAAGAGTCAATTTATCTCCCCGAAGATGTTTGTGCTAATGCAGAGGACAACAGTGGCAATGGCTCAAGGATTATGTCAAATGTGTTATCTTGCAGTTTGGCATTAGCCAAGAATTCATTTCGCCTAGACAAGATTGGCGGTGCTCTCGGTAATGCTGCAGTGTTTGCAGTAAGCATGCTTGCTTTCTTGCAGCTGCATCAAATTACATTTGGAAGTAAAGCTCCAGCCATGGAATACAGGAAGAGAATCGAGTACAATTTTCAATCAGAAAGCTCACAACCGAATGGGAAAGGAAAACTTCTGGAGGTTTACCTAGCCAGAGGCTGAAGAATTATTAGATCACGCTGTTTGGCTGTACAGAAAGTTTTGACCAAAGTTCAATTTTGTGGGTTTTGTTAGGGCTCTGATCATTCTTTATGACGGACTGAACCCTGTTCCATGCAACTAGGGAACTGGCTGTCCGATTCTTTTGGATGGATTTGAAGGATACCACGTATTGTATCTCAAATTGTAAATGGCTTTGTGCTTAGAGATGGATTGTTTGTAAAACGTGTTCAAGCTAAATTGAACTGCCGTTTTCATCCAGCCTCTACGTTCTTTCCAGCTTTGATGGTGTTCGTTCTACAAAAAGGAAGCTTCTGTTGTGCTCTTGATGTGTGTTCAAGATTCGTCGCTTGTGTGACAAGTTTCAGGTTTGTTGTGGCTACAGTATGAGCACATGCGATGCTTTTAATTGTGAATACTGACGTTATTTGCTTTCTTCTGCCTTGTGCTTGATGATGCTTCACTGCTTTGCTTTGTTGATTGCCTGTCTGGTCATATCTGGTTCAAAAGCTTCTTTGCTTATATGTTCATGTGTACCCTACTGTTTTACTTTTCCAGGTGTACCTGTTTCCAGCTTTATTACTTCTACAATCGCCCTACCTGACTCACCCATCCTTCTTCAACTAGCCGGTTGCACTTTGGGCCACTGTTGTCTGCTTTGTTCACTCTGCTGTAATATATGAGGTTGTTACATACTCAACAGTAAGTGTGTGTGTTTTTTTATTTTTACTTTTCATTATCATTCTCATACACGTACGGAATATTCATTAGGTGGTGTTTGGAAGCAGCTAGCTAAAATTTTAGAGTTACATTTTAGCTAGCTAAAAGTTCTTTCAACTAAACTTTAGCGGGGGGTGTTTGGATGCACCAGCTAATAAATTTAGCTAAACTTTAGCTGGCTCAGCTAAACTTTAGCCATAGTTTTAGCTGGGTTGTTTGAATACATGACAGCTAAAATTATCTAGCTAAAGTTTAGTTGGTGTATCTAAACTGACCCTTAGTCATTACGATTTATTACGCAATGACTGGAAGTTTAGGTGAGTCGTTAAAAAAATGCTATTATATGTATAGTCACTTGTGGGCCCAATTATTGTCACGAGCTTAACACGAAATGAGTTGTCTATACCTTAATGACTACAGACTAATCATAGTATCGGTCATTTCACACTTTCCTTGAAAATTTGCTCTCATGTCGTGCCGGAACAAAGAGATTTTTGTGCTTTGTTTTGCCCTTATCTTTTCTCGAATTTAGAGATAAAGTGAAAGGAAATCCTACAAGGGAATAAAGGACTTGTCTCACACGTTAAGCTCAAAAGAAACAACCTCTCTTGGACAGAAGAGCAAGTGTTTGCTTACGTGTAGAAACTAAGGGCGTGTTTGCAGGGGCGTAGACGGTGGCTCGTGCTCCCGTGGTGCAACCTTTCGTGTTAGATGTCGCTTGGCCGGTTTGGAGCCTGGCTCTGGAGAAACGGCACCCCCACCGTTTTACTGGGGCTCAGCTCTGCGTGGTTCTTGCATGACGATTTTGGAGCTCCAGTGATCCATTTTAGTTGTAGTTGCATTGGGCCAGGCTCAATCTCTACTGGACCTGGCTGGTTTGGGCCTGTAGCCAAACACAACAGCCTGCACCCCGCCAACCAGGCCGTGGCTGGTCTGATCCTGGTCGCCGGGTCTGACTGTCGGGATACAACGTTCCAAACACGCTCTAAGGGCCTGTCCGGATGTAGCTGCAACGGCAGTCTATAGTACACTATGAGTGATGAAACAGCCACAGCTTGCTGTCGCTGTGGCTGCGGTTTTCAAGTACTCATAGAATAACATAGCTATAGCCGCTGCCGTGTCAGCCAAACAGGTCGTAAATTGAACTGGGGTATTTAAGTAGGTACTAGAAATCTAGACAAAAAAAATTAAATGCCCCAGTGATCATTTTACCGGTCAAAACCCATTCTGTACATGTACATGCTTTACTTAATTTATAAGAAGTGGTTTGATCTTCCGGTCGCAAAACACTTCCTGCTGTCAACATCTTGGCTTGAACAATTGATCGGTGATCACGACACGTTTATAGATATGTTGAGGCACCTTAGGTGCATTTGGTTGCTTTCTCGGCAGAGCCTCTCTCGCTCGAGGCATGTCATGGAAGCCAGGGTGGAAATGTGCGACACATTTGTTTGGTAAGTTGTCTTGTCTGGGTCTGGTTTAGATTAAAAAAAAATTATATTTAATAATTTTTGTCTAATTATAGAATAACTATACTTAAAAGATTCGTCTCATAAATTACAGATAAACTGTATAATTAGAATCATGTAAAGTTTTGGAATTTTAAGAGGAACTAAATAAGGTCTTAGACTAGCCTCGCCGATTTGATGCTTGGTTGACTGATCCAGCAAGTGCCACATTTTTTTTTCTGCTCGCGTGCGCCTAGCGGAAGCTCCCCCTCTCACACCGTCCTGCCCAGACTGGAGAGGAACAAAGAAAAGCTGCGCACCGGCAAAAAGAAAAGGAGTAGGATCTCCTAATGAAAGACATGATGAACAACAATACGATCATGGAAGAGACCTGATGGCCTTCTTGAACGGACGATGTTTGTGTTTGATGGAGCGATCATCGCGTCCATTTCCTGGGCCAGTAGCATTTTGCTTCTCCGGTCCTATAGCTTTGGACCGGCGAACGAATTGTTGTCGGGCTCCAAGCTGCTACCATGGCCCAAGAATACCATATGCTTCGATCGGCATCCATTCTCCTCGCCCACGCCTACTGCTAGCTTTATTATTATCTTCTTCAATTCAGTTCAAGTAACTGACCTGAGGGTCTGAGGCTACCAAGGATCAAAAGGCACGTTCTTCGGGGTTTGTAGAGCTGAGCCTCCGGCATTAACTGTATTCCAGCTTCAGCGCTCTTCGGTTCTTCCACCTTGCGACTGTCCACTCCACTGCTAGCGCCACCAGTCCGGCTGTCCTCTGCTTTGTTATCTCCTTCCACGGCTGAGCTCGCCCATGATAACAAGCCATGTTTTAGTCATAAATGAGCATCTAGTAGAATTCAAAAGTGGCACAACATTTCGGGTATCCTTGGAAGTGGAATCACTAGTTTGAGAACCTGAACCGCATCATCCATTCATCCTTCAACCCTCAAAGCACTAGCATTAGCAATTGCTGGAGGGCACGTACATCCTGTAAGGGTAAGTACATTGGTGTTATCTCATAGGTCATCCACAATGTAATTTATGACAACTTAAAACAGACCACATATACAATGGTTGGTTTTTTAAGTTGACTCGTAGTAACTCATGATTCCAGTTGAGGCGTCGCGGGCCTGTTGCAACGCCGGCCGGGCCGGACGGCGACACCTAGCTAGCGCGGCGACCGGCGATGCAGCTTCTCCATTGTGAACAATGTCTGTCTACGGCACGTCTTGTGCTGTCGGTTCGCTTTTGTCTCTGCGTCCGTGTTGGTGTGGCAGTGTACACGCGCCGCAGATTCTCATTCGTCACCGTTACTTTTTCAGCGGACGAACAAATATTTTCTTCTCACAATAAATTATAAAAGCATTTAGCATAAATTAAATTTCAATGCAACCATCAGATATATGCCCAGCGACATATTCCGAGACCTGAAAACGTAAACAAACTTCCCTTCCAAGCTGAAGATATATTTAATTGTCTTTTCCAGCCTCGAAAAAGAAGCAACTGAAGTAGGAGTAGATGTTTGCTCGCCGACAGTACGGTTCAGGCTTCAGCAGAAAGGCACAACCTAATTAGCGACGCAACAACAGTTGCATTGCAACGGGCAGGGCTACTGGGCTGTGGCTGCGTCAACGAAACATAGCGCCACTGCAGCAGCAGGCCAAAGTTGCCGACGACAAATGAGCATTTGCTACCAATACGCCGTTACAGAGGCAAACACAACAGTTCGAACCAGAATCTAGCTCACTGGCAGTGAGATACCAGCCAATCTGCAAATTGCAGAGAACTCAAGCTTGTGCCGTTTCCCTTCCGATATCTTTCCTTTTTCATCTGGTGTAACAACTTTCACTATACACAGACAAAGATCATACAACCTTCATCTATTGACTAGTGAAACAACAAAAAGGCAGCTTTCAGCCTTTCTTTTTTCTTTATACTTGTCATCACCAAACTGTCTATGAACAAAAGGATTAAGATGCATGAACAAAAGAAAAAAAAAACGAAAAGGATTATCTGCAGCACACAGCATTTTCCGCATCACCCACGGCTCAACCTGACGGCAGCACATCTATGTAGCTGTTCCCTTGCTCTAGGGTTGCTTTATCGTAAGCTCGGCTCTCAGATGCAGCATCCATCGATGAAGAAGAGGCTGTCATCGGCCATGAACGTCTGCCATGGATTGCAAAGAGATTCCTGTACCCAACTGCCTTTCCACCGGTGAATGTGTAGTTACCCTTGTACTTGCTCCAAACTCACCAGATGGTCTCGTCCTTGCAGCAAACTCGTAGTCCACGGTCACACTCATTGAGCCCTTCTCTTGCATCCCCAGGAGAGGCCAAAGCAGTAGAATGTGCTTTGCTGCTCCATATTACAGTGAGCTGAGAGGAAGAAGCCCTGCCCTGCGAGGTGGAAAGCTTGTGAGTATATCCGGCCTGCAGGAAAGAGTCGAGAGCACTCCTCACGCTTGAGATCCAAGTATGCTATGCACTGTGGGTAGGGCCGATCAAACTCAACGACTTTGAGTGGTCTGTACTTGTAAGCCCGCTCGGCGAATTTCCGACAGGTTATTGTGTCCGCTGCAAGAGCTCGTTGCCGGTGTGGTGCATCAGCTTTGTACAGAAGAGCCTCGGTGACACACTTGGTTGCTTGCTCGTGGTCTATATCCGTGCATGTCAGGACCTTCCGCAGCTTCCTACATGTCATGTGACTGAATCGCACAAGAGGGAGCAGCCGAGAACTAAGGATTTCACGTCTCTCTTCTGATTTAGGGTATTGAGCACGGGCCCATCTGAGCAAGAAGTCATATATGGTATCTTCAGATGCCACCTGGAGGTCATATTACTTGACAAGATGGCTTCAATTCCAGCAAGAGGGATGTTCATCACTTCGTCTTGGAACCTGAAATGAGAAAAAGAAAACTTTAGTATGTTCGCAATGATCTTATCAGAATAATGTTGGGCTAAACTTTCCATAAAAGTAAAAATAGGTCTCTATCCAATGTATATCACTCACTTAGTCAAATCCTTGTATCTAACAGCAAGGAAATCCTTAGCTGCATCTGTCAGAGGTTGAACTGCAGCTGCCATTGAAATTGAACAGGGGAGATCTAGGTAGAGAAGTGCAGATTCTGTGGTCATGGGCAAGCTTGTGAGCAACTGGCTACAGTACCTCATGCATGAAACAACCTCAAATTTGTCAGCAGCCATCAAGATATCCAGCAGAAGAGTGGGCTCAGTAGTTGTCAACTTTCCACTATACATAAAGCTTAAAAGCTCCATGAGGGCAGTTTCCTCTGTTCCAAGAGAATTAAAAAAAACAAAGATGAAACACAAAGCAAATATCACTAGAGAATGATTTCTCTCATTTTTATGTGTATGGCAACTGGTTCTCAGAGAACAAATAATGAAAGCCGTACATACAGCAGGCTAGACAAAATACCCATTTGGCAGGTATAAAGTTAATGAGGGAAAAAGATTAGGCAATTTCACTATAAAAGGGAAAAAGGGCACAATTGGAAACATAAAATGTTCTTTGCATATATAAGCAGGATGTTCTAGTTTCCCAAAGTTGTCACATTACCTGAGTCAGTAATTCTAAGGGTTGCATGTCTCTGATCCGATTCTTTCATGCCATTTGAGAAAAGCTAAGAAAAACACATTAAGCTTATCAGAAAGCAGCACTGACTGGAGTACAGGACAAATCCATTTACTGACTGGAGTACAGAACAAATCCATTTGAGGATGTTACCATAAGTCCATAACTACCTTAAAAAAAGAAAGGACTCTTCGCTGCAAGAATCGCTGAACTGATATAAATTGTCTTGACTCGTAAAACTGGCGTACCAACCACAGTCCAACATGAATCAATACCTTGCCCATCATCACCTGCTATTAATAAGGTCAGAGGTGTATGATGGGTAAACAAGGAAGGAAGCAAAGCGTACTAAAAATGAATTAGACACATATTCTGCAATCAAAACATTTGAAGCAAACTGTCGTTGCATCCAGATTAGTTTTCTACCTTCTGAAAAAGAGGGTAATGGGGAAAATAAAGGCAGAACAAAATTTTAAAAATGTATTCTGCAATAAAAACACTTGGAGAAAACGTTTGTTTTTTATTCTCGAACACGCAGGAGAGCTGCGTATCATTATATTATAAGAAGAGTAGGAGAAAACTGTTTGTTACTTTGTTGCATCCAGATTAGTTTGCTACCTTCAGAAAGACACGGTACTAGGAAATAATGGAAATTAATTTAGAAAACACAAATAAATACTCATTTTGTATGCTTTTAGCAATCTAAGGATGCTTATAGATTACTAGCAATCATAGATGTTTACCAACCAAGAATCAATTTATAGAGTAAGTAACCACCTAGTTTGTTAAAAGATTGCACCTACCTCACCAGTGCATGTCACATTGTGCAAGTAAATTTATAAGTTCTTCTTACAAACATATCTAGTTTTTTGATAGATATGTAGAACTAGCAATCAGCAGATTTAAGGTAATGACCAAGAAGAATAATTGAACAAATTGTCTGACATCTACAGCTTTTGTGCTTAGCTTGGGGCTCAAATAAAAAAGAACATGGTAATTCCAGAAATAAGACAGCTTTGGGCTCCAAAAAAGGGCCAGCTTAAAATTTTGGATGTTTTGATTTAAGCATTTAGCCTTTCGATTTTTGGAATGTAACCTACAACTTAAAAGAAGCATATCTAGCAACAAAAATGAAGTGATCAAAATAGGGGGTGAAAATTGAAACCAGGCTCATCCTGATTGCTCAGCAATTTTTGTAAAAGTCTCAATCTAACTTAACCTCCAAAAGGTTTAATTCATTAGGACAAATAAAAGTTCATTAAAAAAGTAAACTTGCCAAAAGCCTAAATAGATAATAATTTTCCAACAGCAGGACCTTTTGCCTAACTTCACTAAGGGCCTGTTTGGATCTCAGGGCTAAAATTAGCCCATCTTGCGAAAATAGACTAAACATGAGCTAGTTACGGGCTAATAAGGGCTAACAGACTCTAACCACCAATTAGCCCCCATTAGCTCTTATTAGCCAAGAATTAGCCCACATTCAGGTTTTCTAATTAGTATAAAAAACATGGGCTAATTATTAGCTCCCGGATCCAAACATTCCCTAATAACCATATTAATATGATATCATATTCACAAAAAAAAATTATTTGGGATGCAATTTCTGGTTATACAACCATCTTGGCCAACATCGGGTGGAGATTCTTCTATCATTGCTACAGGTTCCTCTTGATTTTCTTCATATGCATCACACTCTTCTGCTTCGACTTCATTGCAATTTGTTTGGTCTGACATGTGAGTTGTAGATTCTACAGAAGAAATTGATAATTAATCAAAACAAATCACAAAAACAAAGACGAAACTAGCATAGCCAAAAATGAAATGAAACAAGTATAATAGGAAACATTGTTGCATAGTAAAATGGTCATATGTACACAAAAGCAACAACCATGAAATCAAAGTGGAGCGTGGAAAATGTCATAAGCAGAAATAAGTAATGCAGATTGTGACTATCAGGATCACAAGCCTACTGAATATTATCTTTAAAAAAGTATAGAATTTTCAGAAAATCATTAGTATCTTGATTTAAAATTAGCATATTACACCCACCCCATTATGTCATTTCAAGAACCTTAATCTTGTGGTCTATTAATCTGGGCAGTTGCTAGCGTAAAGAATGTTATTTCACAAAATCCACCAGCAGGAACATGATCACAACTCAACATTTATAACCTTCTGGCACTCAACAACTTTGAATTTATTATCATTACAAACATCATTGGTTTAACTGTCATATATTCTTTTTCGAATATTTATTTTTGGAGGTTAGAGTGAAACGTTCGCAATTAGAACGATGATTATAGGAAAAATGACAAACATTATTTTATTTTATATAACTACTAGATAACCAAATTACACACCTACAACAGAAAAACTACCCATAAAACACCATGAATAAGAAGGTAATGCAGCAATTAATTTCTTGAATAAAAAGGAAGGTAACTCAAACAATTTTTTTTTCACAATTTCGCATGGCAATCCCCATACATAAATATATGGCTGAAAGGAGGAAAAGGGAACCATTACAAATTATAAAATAAGAAATTTTGGACACTGCCAGTCAATGTTTTCCTAAACGGTAAACAGTCTTTACACGGCCGCCCTTTGTTTAGCGTTTAAGCTGTTTACACTGTGTTTAAACGGAGTTAAACGGTCTAAACGGTTTTACACAATATTACCAAAACAAGCATATTTATTGATGTAAAATCAATTATTCTAGCATTAATACATATTTATGCAAGTAAAATTCAATTATTTAAGTATGTATATATATTTATACATGTAAAAAGAATCAAATATACATATTTATGCATGTAAGAAATCGGGAATACATATTCATGAATATAATAAACTTAAGTATACAAATTTATGCATGCAAAACTTAATTTTATTTACCGTGTGTTCACCTAAACAGCTGTTTAGCCCGTTTAAACCCGTTTACCTCCATTCCATTTAGAGCGTTTAGACCATTTACTCCCGTTTTTTGACCATTTAAACGGTCAACCGTTTTAATTTCCGAATAACCCCTAAACAAAATAGTTTGCCACTGTTTACCATTTAGCGACCGTTTAAATGGCGCGAACACTGCTGCCAGTTGGATTCTCGATCATCTTGATGCGCTTGTTTAGGGTACTTATGTCTTATGAACATAGTTATCAAGGTGGTAAAGCGAGATAAGGCAACTGATTACCGCTTGGACGCTTATAAGCGCTAAAGTATAAGGCATGGTGATGCCATACTAGTATGTCAGCCGAGGGATTGTAAGCACACCAAAAAAGAAAAAAAACCAAAAGGGGAAAAGGAAAAATGCCACCAGGCCAAGTCACCCATGGAAACCCAACAGTCGAACAGGTCCACAAACCTAGCTGGCTAGGCTAGAGGTCAAAAGGGCAGCAATTGTCTGCTCGTCAACGCTGGAGCACAGGCTGGAGGTGACGATCCCTTTGTGCTGGAGCACAGATTGGAGGCGGTGATCTCTGCTACTGCAGTGCGAACTGGAGTGTGCCCTGCCGCTGGATCAACCAGAGAAGGCGGACACTGCCACCAGTGCTGCTGGGTCGAGGGAAGAGGACAGCAACTCCTGCACAGTATCCCATAGGCCTGCCACTCTCCCTGTCTTCCGCACACTTCCTCTCTGTCTCGAACTCTATTTCTCCCATGCTTTCTCTATTATTCCTGACAGAATCTCCTGCTGTTTCCCCTTCCTCCCACCTTTCCGCCACAAGTGATTTCTTACGATTCGGTCGCTAAAGCGCCAATTTTGAGATGTCACACCCATAAAGATGACACAAATATGTAAGGTCAGTCGGGCATGGTGTCACCATAAGACAGCTCCAGCACTTAAACTACGGCTTAATAACCATACTTATGAAGCACAATTGCCATTCTCAGGGTATTCTATCAACCACAGAATAAACTCTTCCAAGCTCACCTTATTAACAGGGAAACACACGACCTACATCTCCATAATCAGAAGCATCTATATGATGTCAACCTAAAGCGTACAGATACACCCCTTGCAAATGGTTTCAGACACTCTGAGTTACCCCCCCTAAGATTGCATTGGATTCTCGACTGATTAATTAGCGCCCCATCATTATATTCAAATTCAAATATGTAACAGAATATTTCGGTGGGTGAATTCTAATTGAAAGTATGGATATCCTAAATTAGTTCATTTATATTGGTTAAAAACGTTTACCAATTATTGTGGCTCAGATCAAAATGTCAGATAGTTCGTACAGGTACATCAGGACAGCTCAAAATTGAAATTCCTCTCTATCCTTCCACAATTCCTTTTCCATTATAACCTATATTGCCGGGTACCTACGGAAATCAGATTTTACTCACAAAAAAAGGCACATAACTCCTCAGCAAATTCACAACCGAATCGCATCGAACGTCACAAATCAACACACAAAATCGCCCGATCGGAGGGCAGCATCCTAAGGGCAACAACAGCATGCGTAGCGAGAATCTGTGGACGTACCTTTCTCCTTGAGGAGCTCCTCGCGGCGGCGCTTGCGGTGGCGCGCCAGTCGGCGAGGCCACCTCCTCCGGCGCCGCCGCCGCTGGACCCCGGCGCGTCGTCATCCCCGCGACGACCTCGATCCGCAGTTCCCGGTCGGAGAAGTTGACCTCGTTGAAGGCGAACTCAAAGCTGGGCCCCCGCCCCCGGGCGAGAAGTCCGGGTCCATCTCCGCCGCCGCGGTCGCGTGCGCGCCGACCAGACTCCTCCTCCTCCTACGAGGAGTGGGGGAGGCCTGGAAGGCGGTGGCCGTAACCCTAGCCGGCGGAGGGCGAAACGAGAGAAGCGGCCGGGAGGGGAAGGAGGAGGAGGCACAAGGGAAGACGGTGGTGGTTATAATAAGGAGGCAATGGAGGGGGTAAGATGGGAAAAGAGGCTTCAAACGTTTTGGTAGTGGTGGTGCCGCGATAGCGGCGTTGAATTCGTGCTCGGAATTGTTAGTTTGGCTGACCCTTTGCATGCCGTCTTTGGCGTTTCAATTCGAATCCAAAACATATATTAGCCTGTTCGTTTGGTTTTTCAGCCGGCTTAAATCCATTCAGAATAGTGTTTTTTTCTCTTAAGAAATTAGCCAGCAGTGTATAATCCTACCAGAACGGTGCATAATCCTGCCAAGCGAACAGACCGTATATGTGTGGTGAGAGGGTTTGTATTTTTGTAGAGCTCATGCAATTTTTTTTGAACGGATTGTTTGCGACGTAACATTATAGACCGTATTGTTACTCTTGCTACCATCATGATAGATATGTCCCCTTCCTCACTTTCCCCCTACATATATGGGATATTTTAAGAAATGAACTTTTTTTAGCGGGATCGGGGGAAAGAATGGGAAAGACAATTTCACTATATTTCTTACCGGGACCGATCGCGGAGAAAAGAGTTTAGAGACGACTTAAAAAAATCCGAAGGGTTTTTCTTTTGAAGTTTGTCAATCAAAATTAGCCAACTTGAGTCATGAGTGTAAATGAAATTTGTTTTTTCTTTTCTTTAAGGAAATTAATGCAAGTCATAATCGTTGGTAGTACAGGAATATTGACTTGTTGTCCATCGACTACGTCTTTCGGCCTGATGTTAGGCCCTGACTCATCCTCCGTGGACGAACCTTGCGGAGGAAACCTTGGGTTTTCGGGGGAAAGAATAACAATTCTCATTCCGCCCAAACCTTAGGAATTCCTTGATAGTTGGCATAAATTCGTAAGCCATGTCGGCTGATACGCTTTAAAAAGGTTCTAGTTCTATATATTCCCTTTTAGTCTTTCTCCTTTGATGTCGCAAAGTTGAAACCAAGAAATATCTGTTACTTTCCTGATGTTTCCGAACACTTTCAATAAAACCCTCTCGTAGAAGTATTTTAATAATGTTTTCGGTAATATTTGTGGATACTACTCGAACAGTTCCTTTTTTATTCATGTCTGCGTTTCTTATAGAGGTTAGTAAATCAGCAATAGTGTCCTTGCCCATAAGACTCTAATTCTAGGTTCCTCCTAATTTTTCTATAATCAACATGTTTTCCCTTTTCTTTAAATTTAGGATTTTAAAGCATATACGTGAGACACAATCTACTAATTTTTTCTTTGATCTATATCTTGTCTACTAGTATTTATAATACTTCAGGAGCTAATGAAACTATTTTAGTAAAATTCAATTCTCTTAATTCTTCGGCAACCGTGCCAAAAACTCGAGTTCCTTTTGAATTTCCTTTTTGATCAATGATAACTGCCGTATTGTCATCATAGCGTATTATTATACCGTCACCGCCTTTGAATTCTTTACGTGTACGTACAATTACAGCTCGAATTACTTTGGATCTTTTTAGAGGCATTTGGGGCACTGCGTCTTTGATTACAGCAATAATAACATCACCAATACGAGCATATCGCTGATTACCAGCGGCTCCTATGACTCGAATACACATCAATTTTCGAGCTCCACTGTTATCTGCTACATTTAAAAGGGTCTGAGGTTGAATCATATTATTTGGATTTCCATTTGTTATTTCAATGCAAAAGGATGAAAGAAATATTGTCTTTCCAGAAAGAAAAACCTGGGGTTTTTTATTTTCAATACTCCTCCTTTTTTGGGTTCTATATCTCTAATCGAAGAAATTGACTTCGTATGGGCATTTTACTGGCAGCTATAGAGATAGTTGCTCTAGCTACAGTTTCGGATACTCCGCTCATTTCATAAAGTATTCGACCTGGTTTAGCAACGGCTACCCAATATTCGGGGAATCCCTTTCCCGAGCCCATACGTGTTTCTGTGGGTCTTATTGTAACCGGTTTGTCGGGAAATATACTCAAGCCGACATTCCCGCTTCCGCTTCGTTGACCTTTCGCGTTTGCTTCCCTCTAAGGCGGAACGCTCCCCTACCGATGTATTTTGACATCTCACAATTTTGGCAGATCGCTTAGCCCCGTTCATCTTCATCGCAAGGGCGCTCGATCAGTGAGCTATTACGCACACTTTAAAGGGTGGCTGTTTCTAGGCAAACCTCCTGGTCCTAGCTGTCTTTGCACCCCCACCTCCTTTATCACTGAGCGATCATTTAGGGGCCTTAGCTGGTGATCCGGGTTGTTTCCATGCTGAGAAATGTATTTGTAATTTGGTATGGTCTAGAAATATTCCTCACCACAGTCAGTTCTAGATTTGACTACTTTATGTAAATAATTTAGCTAATGATATACAACTTTAGATGTAGAAACAATAGAGTAATACACTAATACTAATATCTTTTTGGTATAAGTAATGCAAGCAACTACCTCTCGGTTCATGAAACAGATCCTAATCTTTAAAGTTCATCCATAAATATAAGGGATCGTGAGTGCATTAGGACACTAATCAAAATAACTTACTCACTTCCAGATTTAACAATAGGGAGTACAATTTTAGTGATGTACAAACATTAGAGTAATATTAATATATTTTTGGTAAATAATACAGACTATTATTCCCTCGTTCCACAAAATATCCTAACCTGAAATATGTCCATAAATATAAGTGGTTGTGAGTGCATTAGGTCGGTATCAATGGGGATTTCATATTTGAGAGACCAATCTAGGTAATAGTTTTATTAGAGCTTTATGAATGTTAAATAAGCTATTAACTTAGAAATATATGTTCACATAATGCCATATAAAATGACAATGAGATTATAAATTTTTTTATAAAAATAAAACTAGTCTACATTATTTACAAGATATGAGATTTTTAGAAACTAGAACATAAAACCTCCACAAAAACCTAATACATTCACAACACGAATCAAAATAACTTTACATTTAATGATGGCTAACCTGCCATTTAATCCCATGACATATGTAAAAGCAAATTCCTTGTGATTTAGAAGTGACGAGGAGTACACGCAATTTTTTCTCAACCTTAAATTGTTGTAAAAGTTCTAGAATCACGAATATTCATAGGAGTGAATATGTGACAAACGATATTTTTGAAGTCAAAGTTAGAAATAAACAATGCTGAACTTTTATTTACCGAAATAAACCGAGTGGACAATTCTAGTAACCAATATATATGCACTCACGCAACCTATCTGGTGCTTTATTCGGCCACAAATATAATTGTCTTTTAAAACATTAACATATTCAAAAAAAAATCTCAAAAGTATTGCTTTTTAGAGTAATAAGCAAAAAAAGATGAGGACTGGTACTACCATACTTGGGATGCTATAGCAAGGGCATCATCAACGGCGATTGCAAATCGCTAGCTGATATAGAGACTTAAAGTGATTAAAAATAAAAGATAATATAGTAGTAAGTGTGTCAGTGACCGAAAGATTTTTAGGAGATATACAAGCTGAGCGCTTGGTATCTCACTAGCTCAGTAGGTTTTGTAATCCTCTTTCTTTCTAAGTGCTTACCACCTCGCTAGCTCTGTAGGTTTTGTGATCCTCTTTCTTTCTAATTGGTCAGGTAAAGCTCTAGCTAACAGCCCTTTGGGACGCCCTAATAAATGGATATATGCTGTTTTTGTGCCGGTGTTTCCTGACCGGTGGCGCAACCATGGCCCTATAGCCTGCTTGAACTTATTTTTTATTTAAAATGAAAATGACTTGATTTAGAATGATTTTTGGTATTGGCTGGGCTCATTAAGCTTAGTATGAAGTTGGATCTTAAACGATTCAGATTACTATGACAAATAAGATTATGCTAATTTCAAAATGAAAAACTTGAAAAAAAAAACTATAGCTAGCTCGATATCCAACCGTGCCTTGGTTCAATTGGCCAGCTTCTACATGAGATGTGGAAAATCAATCCTATTGTTTTGCATTTTTTACTCAAAATTAACTATTTGTACATCTTAGTTTCACTTTGTTAACAATTGAAACAAGAGTTGGCACTTTGTGCATCTTTGTTTCACTTTTTTCTTAGCCGCTTCTTATAGATATGTTGAGCAGTATAAATATCCTCGTCCTGAAGAGAAAGAAAAACAATTATGTGTCGATCATTGTGTCGTGTTACACCCACTCACATGACATAGCACTCCACCTTTTCGTTAGTGTCAATTCAGTGCAATTTGTTGGCAACCTAAAGTTTCCAACTGAGATCTTTTCTTTCCTCTTTTTCAATGTTATAAAATCAGTAAAATAAAAATAAAATTGTCCGTCAGTTTTTTTTATTCTGGAGAGATACTTCAGCAATACTTAACCATGATATTTTTATTAGGATATTGGAAAGCTAACACTTTATTCTAATAGTCATCTTTCTCGTATGCCTTGCGGATCATATATCCCCGTGATTTGCTCTGTGATTAACTCACGGGCTTTCACGACATGCTAGTGGATCTCCATCAAGTCTCTCCTAGATCGCTCCCCACCATCTCCACTAGAAGAACTTCAACCAAAATGCTAAGGACATCATGTCCTTTATACGTCACCGACGATAACTCTACAAACTCGGTTTGGAAGGACTTAAAAGATTTACAAGCCCCGAGGGGTACATGACTAGGTACGTGTAAGCACCAATAGCAAGGATGTATACAAATCTCTTTAAACACGAAGTATAAAACCAGAGTAAGAACTAAAGTGGTCTCTGACTAGCCTGAGCACCAATCCTATCACTTATGCTAATTATCTAATCTTCTTTTAGGCACATGTGGTGGCTAGAGCATAAAGAAATGTGTCTCAACTCAACTATAGCTCCAGCAAGCTGGCTCACACTCTAAATGGCCCACTATGAGGGTATATACAGCCCCACAAGCACCAACTAGCCATTGGGAGTTTGGGTTGCAAATACAGGGTGCACAGGATAGCTCCATTGACCATATCAGATAATTTTGAACTAGCCGTTGTCGATTGTTGGATTTAACATCTAGTGCTTTGTCCAATGCCCTACTAGAGAAATACTATGTTCATTGGGAGTGCAACCTTCTCTAGACTTAAACTCTAGCACATCATCCTGTTGCACCCCAGAGAAATCTGATAGCAATGTAATGCCTTCAACGAACTACAGTATCTTGTTTCTGATACTTCATCCAATGCCAACACCAGAGAGCTTAGGTGCTCTCTCTATCTCCACCATCGTGCTATTGTCTGAAGAGAAGGGGGAAGGAAGGAGAAAGAAGGTCCAACGACGACGCTGAAAGGATCAAGATGCCCAAGAGGGGGGGTGAATTGGGCTTATTTCAAATTTTTAAAGCAAATATGAAATCCTAAACAAATGTCAATCACCCCGTGCCTAGCGATTGTGTGCCTTAGACTATGAAAGCGGTAGCAAGTCAAGGAAAGTAAAAACACCCTACACAATTCTAGTATGAAAGTAAAAACAAGTGAGGAATGTAAAGAGCTAGGGAAAGAGATTCTTGACACGACGACGTTTTGCCGAGGTATCGAGGAGTCGACACTCCCCCCTAGTCCTCGTTGGAGCACCTCGCAAGGTATTGCTCCCTCTCAATCCCGCGCAAGGGATGAGTGCTCTCTACGGGCTGGTTCTTCGCCACTCCGGCTCGGTGAACCGCCCACAACCAATGAACAAGTCGATGAAGAAGGGCCGCCGACAATCCTCCCGACGATCACCTTCCTCCAAGCACCACCGGACCATCTAGGTGATGTCGATCACCAAGAGTAACAAGCTTCAACCTTCACTTGACTCAATCAAGCCTCACAACTAGAGTGGATGCACACTTGATCTCTTGGATGAACTAGGGAGAGAAGATGGATGGATGGATTCGCAAATCACTCTTTCTCTCTAGGGCTCTTGCTCTCTTCCCAACCTCTCAAGGCTTCTGAACAACTGAAATGAGCAAAGGCAGGTGGGGAAGGCAAGGGATGGGGTGTAAATACCCCCTCACACAACTCAGTCTCAAGCAGAAAAATAGACAGATTAAGTTGGCGACGGACGCTCCGTCGCGACGCCCAACGACTAGTTGCTGTTCATTCGAACAGGCGACGGACGCTCCATCGCTAAGGCGACGGACGCTATGCTCCAGCGTCCGACGCTCCTGGCTGAAAACAGCCCTCTCTGAAAGGCTGACGGACGCTCTTCAGCGTCCGACGCAAACTCGACGGACAGCGTCCGTCGCACACAAGTTTTTCTGGCACTCACTGGAACTCATTAGAAGGCCGACGGACGCTCGGGGGCTGACACCCCAGCGTTCGACGCCTAGGTCTCCAGCGTCCGTCGCCTAGAAAACAACTCTCCCAACTCCGGTTTTCGTCGCAATGAATATAGAATTTGTTCTAAGCTATCTTACGGTCATCATAGGCTTGCTTAGAGCTAAGGATGTCAAGTGTGCACCACACCTAAATTGTGAAGCTCTCCTAAGTCAAGCTAATAGTCTCAACCCCTCTTAATAGTACGATCAATCAAACAAAGTCCTATCTATACTAAGTGCCCTTCATCTCCTTATGGCACTTAGACTAACACTCTAGGGTCTTCATCATGACTCTTTGAAATCCGAAACGATATCCATCTTGGGGGCTAAGTGATAACCATAAATGCCCATTCACATTGATCACTATGGCTAAGCTACGCATAGCCTCTGCAAAACACACATTAGCCATAATAATCTTCATTTATCATTAATCACCGAAACCAATAGGGCCATGATTCTTCAATATCCCCCTTTTTGGTGATTGGCAACAATAATCCTCGAGTATAAGATATAAGAGATGAATGGTTAGGATTTCAAGTGACTTGGTTGGGTTGAGCAAGGGTTAGTGAATGGGAGTGAATGATACTTGCTCATCCAAGCCAAGCCACAACATGTACTCATAGATATGAAATATAATCGGAGTACCTTACATGATATGCTCAAGAGTATACCAGAGTATGTCGCGGAAGCACAAATACCATTAGAGCATAGAGACATATCATGGACCAAGTGACAACTCACAAGATATATTAGTGAAACTCAAGAGTATGTCACACACAAGAGTATCTCACAAATATCAAGCATCACACATATATACAATGCATGAAAGTAGATATGATGCATGAGAACAGGGAATAATATCACACAAGTAAGATCCAAATCCTCCCCCTATCTCACATCTCTCCCCCTATCTCTGATACTCGACCAGCTCTCCCCCTTTGGCGTCTAGCACCAACACTAAGCGTCTGGAGCTGGGGGAGGAGCCGAGGAAGCTACAGCCTTGCGATCGAGAATGATGAACTCCTGAAGATCTGAATCATTTGACTCCGCACCTTGAGTGTCTGGCACTAACGCTGTCTGTGTAGACTCAGCTGGGGTGTCCTTGGGAGCTGGAGCTACTGACTATGAAGCTATAGTTGTCTCTCGTAACTCCCCCTGAGGCTCAGACAGAGTAGTTGTCTGAACAGGAGTCTCAGACGGTCCTACCTCTGTAGTAGCAGGTCCAGCGACCCGACGAGTGTAGACTCAAGGCGGAGGAGAGGGTGTCACTACAAGCTCTGTGAGGGTGACTGTAGCCACTAGCTCTGCTGGCTATCCTGATGATTGAGCTGCCTCTGACTCAACTACCTCTGCTGCAACTATAGTAGCGTCAGTAGTAATGGCAACAAGAGGAGGAGTAGTGACGGTCTGAGCTGAGCAATCTGGTCCAACCTCTAACGAAGCAATTGAAGACAGGTGAGTGCCCGTCGTCGGAGGAGGGACCTCTGAAGGCTGAGTGACTAATGCTGCTCCGGCTGGTGAGTCCCTCACCTGTGATCTCTCTGTACGACGCTGTGAGGTTACGAGTCATCTCCTCAATGGTAGTCCCCCGGGTAGGTGTAAAGCCTGTCTAGAACTCTCCAGGGGAGGCTAACCACGATGACACCTGGGTCATCGGCGTCTGGTAGACGGGCGAGGCTGGTGCCTGACTCTGAAGCCCACTAGGTTGTAAAGCTGGAGTCGGTACCACCACAGGAGGAGACTAAGCCTGGGAGGTATACTGCTGCTGCTGAGAGGTGCCAAGAAGTGCAAGCTGTGGTGTAACTAACGGTCCGGAGCTAGACCCGAGAAGACAGCTAAGTATCTCTGTTTGTTGTCTCTGAATCTCGGTCTGCTGACGCTGATAGGCCAGGAACTGGAGCTGGAACTCGTCCTGTCGTGCCTGAGTCTGTGCCTGAGCTGCAAGCTGTTGCGCTGTGAGCCTCCAGACCTCCTCTGCTCCTCTGCCTGTCTGGTCTGCTCCTCCTGCATCCTCGAAAGGATAGAGAGAATAGTGGCCTCTGAAGTAGGTGAGGCTGGAGCTAGAGCTGCACCTGACCCACCGGCCTCGTGGTCGTGTGACCTGGATACATACTCTGGGATCGTCCGGTAGTCGTCATCTGAGCTGTTGGAGGGCAGGTCCTCTCTATAAGTGTAATCAGCAGCTGCATCGATCTGAGCATCGAGGTTTGCTAGCTCTGACTCTGCAAGCCTCTCAACAGTAGCATCCTGCTGCTCCTTAGACTGTGGTGGAATCCCTATCTATCGAGTGTGCGGACCCTGAGCACGGCTGGACGAGCTGTGCAACCATGAAGGAATAGCTGGCTCATCTGATACTCTGGAAAGGCAGTAGCTGACCGGGTAAGAGTAGTGAGAAGTAAAGGTGACCTAGCCCAAGAAACCATCAGATAGGAGATCTAATGAGCGTACTGCAACTGCCAGTGACCTCTGAAGCCTGCTACTATGATGTCCTCCATCTCACTGACGAGCAAATCCCAAATATCAAATTTCTCCATCCTGACGACGTGAGCTAGGAGCCACAACTGTAGTCGGGTCAGAGTGTCCCGGGCTCCTACTCTAGGTAAGATGGTACGCCTAAGTACCTCATGAAGAGTGCGAGCAAACGGCGTAAGATCACGCGGAGTGCGACTGGATCCCTCACCAAAAGGCTGTAAGAAGCACGGTCGTACAAAGTCAGTAGACGGAACAACTCTGTCGTGTGGTCGACGAGGTGCCTCCTGGCGGCCGTAGCACAGACTGTGGATCCTCGTCTCAGAGGCCTCAAGGTTAAAAACCTCTCTGAACCTGGTAGCAGTAACTCTGTAGTCACGACCTCTGAATCTATAGTGAAAGAACTCATGATCTAGAGAGATCCACTGTGAGGCATAGAACTGACGCACCCAGTCCTCCTGATAGGTGCCAACACGTCCCAGCAAACCGGTCAAGCCCTGTAAGTACTGAAGGTTCTGAGCAATGTCTGGACCACCGACGTTCACTATGCACTAAAAAAGACAGACTCTGTGTGTACGTAGTGGAGCATCGGTCTGAACATACGCTCGGTAGAAATCCTCATGCAAGGTGGTGTAGAACGGGGGACTGGCACGAGGGTCTCGCTGACCGGGGAACCAAGTCTGGAAATCCACAAAGCGTAGAGTCTGAATCTGCTTGGCCGTGAGGACTCGAACCTGGTGTCTCACTGGGTCTGATAGACAAGTTCCAGGTGGACTGCCGGGCCTGGGTGGTCCCAAGCCACGAGAACGAGTGACTCGTCTAGCCATCAACTCCTGCACAGAAGAGTGACCCGTGGCCTCTGCCTGCTCTACCTCAGAAGCCTCTGGGGCTCTGTCTCTGGAAGACCCTCTGTCTCTAGACGAGAGGGGGACTCACGACGCGCTCCACGGCAAGGAGAGGAACCAATCCTCAAGCTAGCACGATGTCCACCCTTCTCGACTGCCTCTGCTGCCTTGGCTGCTGCAAGTGCTGCCACTGAGTCTGGATCCATCAGTGGCCTCTTCGGCTTCTTCGACATCTACTTCGTCTTGCCCTTCCCCTAATCCGTGGGTGGATGCGATGGAGGTGGAGGGTCACCACCACTGCCGGGGACAGGACCTGCGTTCTTCGTGCGTGGCATTTCCGGCCATGAGAAGAGCAACTGCCAAACTGCCTCTGATAGATCAACTATCACTGAAAAGCAATCCCCAAGTACCTCTGACAGCTGATTGACCCTTTGACTCTGCTAATCTAACAATCTCCTGACCAATACACTGCAAGAGTGGCTCTGAAAGCCCTGGACTGTCACTCTTGAGGCTTTGCCTCGTTCCGTACTCGCGGGCTTTACCCCTAGTTCACTGCCACTGCCAAGCAAACCACTGACACACTGCACGATAGAAATAGGAAGAATATATAACCATAAGCATGTAACTAGGGGTAAGTGTTTCTATCGAAAAGCATGAACTAGATAAGAGAGATAGATCGAATCTGCCAACCATACCTCAAGCCAAGGTGACCAAAACAGAAAAGGGAAAGTTTCTCGATTAATCACACTCCAACCCGTAGCCTAAGCAAAGGATAGAAGGAATCAGATTAGGTTTTGGTGGCAAGAGATGAAGGCATTGCTGATCAAACCCTAAAGGAAGGGATTAGGAAAAGCAGATAGGGGAAATCACCTAAGGGGCTCGGCCAAATGGAGTTGAAGATGACAGAGAGATGGCTGAGGAGGTTGCAAACTTTCGGGGAGCTCCGGTGAGGGAGCCTGGTGAGGAGAGAAGCCCTGCAGCAGAGTCTCTACTCGGCTAAAACGCACGGAGCAGAAGACTGAGGCGGCACTGGAGCAAGGATCACTGGCGGTGAGGAACCTTTGGCGAGGGCGGCGCACGGGAGTGAGCTTGGGCGAGAGCAAGCAGTGGAGGTTGGGGCAAGAGGCGGAGACACTGGCGGTGGCGGCGTACGGTTCTGAGAGTAACCAACCGAGGAGAAGAAAAGGGTTTTTGAAAAGTCATATACGGTCGGTAATTTCGCGACAGACGGTCCGAATGGGAGCGACTGACGCTCCGTCGGAGTGCGATGGACGCTGGAGAGCGTTAGTTGGAGAGTCCGTCGGCCTTACAGAGAGGGCTCTAAAGATCCAAAATGCATAGATGCGTCGGACGCCCCGCGACGGATGCTGGGGAGCGTCCGTCGCCCCTCTGTCGAGCGACATTTATATGCGGACGATCGTGACGGACGCTGAGGCATAGAGGGCCGAGCATCCGTCGGCAGCGTCCGACGCCATTTTCAAAAGGTTTTTCAAATCTGATTTTTGTGCCTTTCTCGGAACCAAGTCTCAATCCCAATAAGATGCAAATAACACATGATTGGACTTGATATGAGAACCATCTCTCAAACTCATTTTCAAGTATTTTGCCATAGGCTTTAAACTTAGTTTTTAGATGAAAATATTCGAATGGAAGCTCCAAGGAGACATCATAGGGCCACACGAGGGGTATAGAAACATTTTGAACTTGGAATGCTCCCCCTAAGTGGCGAACCTAGCGGATGCTCAAACTTAACCGAAATGAAACGACAAGCAACAAATGTAAATGCAATGCATTACTAGGAATTTAAATCTAGGTTGCTTGCAAGTTTAAACCGCGATTAGACTTGTTCACACGTTTTAAGGACGGTTATTCTAACCGCGTTAGCCAAGCCTATGTGCATTACTAAATTAACATGTTATATTACACATGATGCATGGTTGGTTCACACAAGATCATTTTTTTAGTGAAGTTAGAGTGATCAAGAACATTTAACTCGTTTCGCAACCTACAAAAGGTTGTTTTATCGAGTGGTTTTGTGAAGATATCCGCTAATTGCTCTTCGCTTTTAACTCCCACTAGTGTGATATCCTTCTTAGCCACATGATCTCTAAGAAAGTGATGGCGAATATCTATGTGCTTGGTGCGAGAGTGTTGAACCGGGTTGTTTGCAAGTTTTACGACGATTTCATTATCACACAAGAGTGGAACATTTTTTAAGGTAACGTCGTAATCAAGAAGTGTTTGGGTCATGTATAAGATTTGTGCACAACATGCTCCCGCGGCTATTTATTCTGCCTCGGCGGTAGACAAAGCCACACTATTTTGCTTCTTAGAGGACCAAGAAACAAATGATCTTCCTAACAAATGGCACCCTCCGGAGGTACTCTTCCTATCAACCTTACACCCGGCATAATCCGAATCGGAATAGCCATCTAGTTGGAAGGGAGCCCCTTTGGGATACCAAAGGCCAATGCTAGGGGTGTGTGAAGAATCATGTCCCTATTGGTTTCGGTGATTAACGACAAGTAAAAGATTATTATGGCTAATGTGTGTTTTGCAGAGGCTATGCGTAGCTTAGCCATAGTGATCAACATGAATGGGCATCATGGTTATCACTTAGCCCCCAAGATGAATATCGTTTCGGTTTTCAAAGACGACATGATGAAGACCCTAGAGTGATAGGCTAAGTGACATAAGGTGATGAAGGGCACTTAGAATTAGATAGGGCTTTATTTGATCTTTGACCGTACTATTAAGAGGGGTTGAGATTAGTAGCTTGACTTAGGAGAGCTTCATGACTTAGGTGTGGTGCACACTTAACTTCCTTAGCTCTAAGCAAGCCTATGGTGACCGTAAGATAGCCTAGAACAACTTCCATATTTATCGTGACGAAAAACGAAGTTGAGAGAGCCAGTTTCTGGGCGTCGGACGCTAAGGCCTGAGGCGCCGAACACTGTCTGGCACGCCAGACGCTGGCGTCGGACGCTGACGTATGCTGACGTAGCGTCTATCGAGCCAGCAGAGAGCTCCAGAGACGGCTAGTTTGTGACGGACGTGTCTGTCGCATGGGCGTCGGACGCTGCGAAGCGTCCGGGAATATTTTCCAAGAAACCCGAGAGCAGCTAGTTGGCGCCGGACGCTGAGGCTCAGCTTCCGTCGCCAAGCGACGGAGCGTCCGTCGCCTGCTGACGTGAACAGGAACTAGCCATTGGGGCTAGTGACGGAGCGTCCGTCGCCAACTTAAAATGTCTTTTTTTCTCAATCCAAGGCCTGAGTGTGTGGGGACTATAAATAGCTTACCCCTTTCTCTCCCACCTTGCCTTTGCTCATTTGAGTTGCTGAGTTCTTTGAGAAGGTTGGGAAGAGAGCAAGAGCCCTAGAGAGAGAGAGTGGTTTGCGAATCCATCCATCTTTCTCTCCTCTAGTTCATCCAAGAATTCAAGTGTGCATCCACTCTAGTTGTGAAGCTTGAGTGAGTCAAGTGAAGATCAAGGCTTGTTACTCTTGGTGATCGACATCACCTAGACGGTCCGGTGGTGCTTGGGAGGAAGGTGATCGCCGGAGGATTGTTGGCGGCCCTTTTCCATCGACTTGTGATCGGTTGTGGGCGGTTCACCGAGCCGGAGTGGTGAAGAACCAGCCCGTAGAGAGCACTCATCCCTTGTGCGGGATTAAGGGGGAGCAATACCTTGCGAGGTGCTCCAACGAGGACTAGGGGGGAGTGTCGACTCCTCGATACTTCGGCAAAACATCGCCGTCTCAAGAATCTCTTTCCCTAGCTCTTTCAAACTGCATTACATTCCACACTTGTTTTTCAATTCATACTAGAATTGTGTAGGGTGTTTTTGCTTTCCTTGGCTTGCTACCGCTTTCATAGTCTAAGGCACACGAATCGTTAGGCACGAGGTGATTGGCACTTGATAGGATTTCATATTTTCTTTAGAAATTTGAAATAAGCCCAATTCACCCCCCTCTTGGGCATCTTGATCCTTTCAGTGTGCCTTATGTATCTTAGGATTCTTTTTACCGCACTTAAGTGCGACTCCTTAGGGTTAGCTCGAAACCTTGCACACATACACACACTAAACATGATATCCGGCCTAGATGCAGTGAGGTAAAGTAAACTACCGATCATAGAACGATAGAGAGTTTGGTCAATCGGATTACCTCCCTCATCAAGGTCGAGATGTCCATTAGTAGGCATGGGGGTCTTGATTGGCTTGCAATCCTCCATCTTGAATTTCTTGAGCACATCTTGAATGTACTTCTCTTGAGATATGAAGGTCCCCTCCCTCAATTGCTTCACTTAGAAGCCAAGGAAGAAGGTAAGCTCGCCAATCATGGACATCTTGAACTCCTTGGACATCAAGTCACCAAACTCCTTGCAATGATCTTGGTTTGTTGACCCAAATATAATGTCATCGACATATACTTGGCAAACAAAGATCTCTTCATCATGCTTCTTGGTGAATAGTGTGGTATTAACTTTCCCGATCTTGAAGCCCTTCTTGAGTAGGAAGTCCCTTAGCCTCTCATACCAAGCACGGGGTGCTTGCTTCAATACATAGAATGCCTTGGACAACCTATACATATGATTAGGACAATTTGGGTCTTCAAACCCGGGAGGTTGTGAGACATAGACAAGTTCATTAATGAAACCATTTAAGAAGGCACTCTTCACATCCATTTGAAATAGTTTCATTTTGTGATGTGAAGCATATGCCAAAAGGATATGTATGGCTTCTAGTCTTGGAACCGGGGCAAAGGTCTCCCCAAAATCCAAGCCTTCAACTTGGGAGAACCCCTTTGCCACCAATCTTGCCTTGTTTCTCAAAAAACGCCTTGATCATCTTGCTTGTTCCAAAACACCCACTTGGTGCCAATGATTCTTGCTCCTTTGGGCTTCTATACTAGTGTCCACACTTCGTTCCGGGTGAAGTTGTTGAGCTCTTCATGCATGGCATTCACCTAATCCGGATCCGCAAGTGCTTCCTCCACACTAGTAGGCTCAACAAAGGAAACAAAAGAGTGATGCTCAACATAAGAAGCAAGTCTAGATCGAGTTGTTACCCCCCTTGATGGACTCCCTATGATAAGGTCTTGTGGATGAGCTTGGAGTATAGGTGTAGATCTTCTATTAGTCTCTTGAGGAGGAGGATGTGGTGCAACAACATTTTGAGTTTCCGCCTTGGCTTGATCTTGAGGGATGAAGGTATCTTCTTGTGCATCCCTCACTTGTTCTTCATCAACTTGAGATGTGTGAGGTGGAGAAGGTACTTGATTTGCATCATCTTCAACTTCTTCCACCTCTTGTTTGTTGATGGCACCAACCGGCATATTATTCATAGCCTCCCTCAAGAGTTCATCACCTACATCATCAAGATTCTCAAGCGCTTCTTGGGAGCCATTAGTTTCATCAAACTCCAAGTCATACGTTTCTTCAACTAAGCCGATGGCTTTGTTAAATACACGGTATGCCTTGGATTTAAACGAATAACCAACAAGGAAACCAATGTCACAACGCCTTTGGAACTTGCCCAAGTGTTGACGCTTCTTGTAGATGTAGACTTTGCATCCAAACACCCGGAAGAATGATATATTCGGTTTCTTCCCATTCACAAGCTCATAAGGGGTCTTCTTGAGAAGCGTTTGGACAAATAGCCGGTTGGCCACATAGCATGCGGTGTTGATTGCTTCGGCCCAAAACTTCTTGGGGTGTTGTACTCATCAAGCATAGATCTAGCAAGAGTGATTAGAGTCCGGTTCTTCCTCTCAACTACACCATTTTGTTGTGGAGTATATGTGGCGTACACTTCATGCTTGATGTCAACTTCATCACAATAGACTTCAATCTTGGTGTTCACAAACTCGGTGCCATTGTCACTTCTAATCTTCTTGATCTTCACATCAAACTCATTTTGTGCTCTAGTTGCAAACTTATTGATTACTTTGGTTGTCTCTCCCTTGTCTTGAAGAAAGAACATCCAAGTGTACCTAGAGTTGTCATCAACTACCACCAAGCAAAATAGATTGCCACCAAGGCTAGCATAGGTGGTAGGTCCAAATAGATCCATGTGGAGTAGCTCTAGGACTCTTGAGGTTGACATGAAAGCTTTGGTTGGATGAGTGTTTGCCACTTGCTTGTCGGCTTGACATGCACTACACAATTTATCCTTTTCAAATACCACATCCTTGATTCCTCTTACCATCTCCTTCTTGACAAGCTTCTTCAAGGTTGACATGCCCACATGTGCTAACCTTCTATGCCATAACCAACCCAAAGAATTTTTGGAGAAGAGACAAGTTTACAAACTAGCTTCATTGGAGGTGAAGTCCACTAGATAGAGATTGTTGTGCCTAAATCCCTTGAATATCAATGATGAATCTTCCACTTTGGTCACAACCACCTCACTTGGAGGGAAGAGACAATGAAAACCAAGATCGCATAGTTGACCAACCGAAAGCAAGTTGAAGCTCAATGATTGTACTAGCAAGACATTGGATATTGATTGATCATTGGAGATAGCAACTTTTCCAAGCCCTTGAACTTTGCCTTTTGAATTGTCCCCAAAGGTAATCTTGTCTTGACTTGCACAATCTTTATCTAGTGTAGTGAACATCCGGGGATCACCGGTCATATGTTGAGTGCAACCACTATCAATCACCCAATGACTTCCACCGGTCTTGTAGTTCACCTACACACAAGAAACTTGGAGTTAAGCTTGTTGTTTGGGAACCCATTCAAAACGGAGCCCCATAGCCTTGGTAACCAACTCCTTAACAACCCATAGCACTTTGGGCTTGTTCTTCATCTTAGGCCTGAGAAACACTACAAGTGGTCTACCCTTGGAATCCTTGTTGATGACAAAGTGTGCATCATGAGCAAAGGGCCTTGTGTGCTTGGGCAAGGTCTTGGGTGGTGGAGTCTTGCAATCATAAGCAAAGTGACCAACTTGACCACACTCAAAGCATCTTCTTGGCTTGGGCTTTGGCTTGTTGTAGTTGTTGTTCATGGTCTTGTTCTTGTAGTAGTTCTTTGCTTCAATCTTGACTTTGGCCTTCATCACTTGATTCTCCTTGAACCCAACACCCATCTTGTCATTATTCATGATGGTGTTCATCAAGAGCTCACTTTGAAGGTTGTGGCCTTGGTGAATTTTTCCAAGTCACTTGCAAGCTTGATCTTGTCATTCTTGAGCTTTGCATTTTCTTCTCTAAGTGTGTTGATCAAGGTGATAGCATCCTTGTCATCTTCCTTGGCCGACTTGATGATGAAGGGCTTGTTTGCCTTGAGGTTGATTAGCTCTTCCTTGAGCTTTGAGTTCTCTTCCCTCATATTCACATAGTCATCATACTTGTCGGCTTCAACTACCTTCTTGCCCTTGCACTTAGCATTTTGCTCACTAGCAACTTCATCAAGCAAGTCCTCACAAGAAGTAGCACTATCACACTTAACAACCGGGTTAATAACAACTTGTGTAGCAAGATCATTTGTAAGCAATTCATTAGCTATCACAAGTGTGCCATGTTCATTTCTCACTTGGTTGTAGTCATCTTTTAGCAAGTTATACCTTGTTTGGAGCTCTTGTGATGACCTCTCAAGCTTATCATGTTTCTCATTCATTTGCTTGAGTGAGGCTTTGAGCTCCCTAGTGCTAGATGTGAGAGAGTTGTTCTCAAGCTTCAAATCATCATTAGCACTAGACAAGGCATCAAGCTTAGCATGCAAGTTTTCTTTGACCTCAAGTAGTTTGTCATTTTTACCTTTGTACCTCCTTATGATGCTAGAGTATTTGTTGCAAATTTTAATTAGCTCATCATAGGAGGGTGCATCTTCATCATCACTATCACTACCACTTGAGTCACCACTATCATCGTCATCCTCTTTTTGTACCTTCTTGTCACCTTTAGCCATGAGGCAAGGTGTGTAGAGGATGAGCCCGGTGATGATGGAGGAGGTGGCGGTGGAGTAGAAGAACCAATCACCAATGCGGCCACCTTCTCATCTTCACTTTCACTACCGGAGGGCTCACTTGAATCTTCAATATCGGTGAGCCAATCTCCAACAATGTAAGTCTTGCCATCCTACTTCTTCTTGTGGAAGTCGAAGTTCTTCTTTTTCTTGTAAGGCTTATCTTGCGTCTTGTCATCATCACTTGAATCATCTTGTGCACCCTTCTCGTTCTTGAAGTTCTTGAACTTCTTGTTCTTGAACTTGTATTTCTTCTCTTCGGTGCATGTGTGAGCTAGATGACCAAGAATCCCACAATTATAGCACTTCATTTGTGAGATTGGCTTCCTTGAAGAGCTTGTGAAGAATTTCTTCTTCTTTGAGTCAAACTTAACTCCATTCTTGTTTAGCCTCTTAAACATCTTGGTGGTCTTCTTCACCATGAGAGCGGTGTTGTCTTCATCTTCATCATCACTTGAGTCCTCAACCACTAATTGGATCATGCACTTTTCCTTGGTGGAAGCCTTGAGGGCCAAGTCCTTCTCCTTCTCTTTTTCTTTCTCTTTCTTCTTGGAGGAGGATGAAGAGCCACCATCATCGATCTTCATGTACATCTCATGAGCGTTGATCTTGCCCAACACTTGTGTTGGTGTAGATACGGAGAAATCTCCTTGGTGAAGAACAGTGACAATGTGGTCGTACTTGTCAATTGGAAAGACACAGAGAATCTTGCGCACTAAATCAGCGGGTTGCATTTTGGTGAGCCCAAGTCCATTCAACTCCTCTACAAGAATATTAAGACGTGAGTACATCTCATTAGCATATTCTCATTAGCAAGCATGGTAAAGGAGTTCAACTTAGCCATGACCAAATGGTAGCGCTCCTCATGCTCACGTTTGGTCCCCAAGTGCACAAACGTTTGTCCAAATATCATGCGCGGTTTTGCAATTCCACACATGGTTGAACATATCCTTGCAAATGCCACGGAAAAAATGTTCTTTGCCTTGTCATTGTTCTTCTCAAAGAAGGGATCCTCGACGAACACCGATCCACCCACGGTGGCGGCTTTGTGAACGCCGACATCCACGGCCTCAAGGTAGGCCTCCATCCGCACTTTCCAATAAGGAAAGTCATCCCCATCAAACATGGGTGGTGGTCCATCCCTATGGGACATCTTGCTCTAGACGGTGAAGCCTAATTTAGAGCAACAAGGATCTGATACCAATTGAAAGGATCAAGATGCCCAAGATTGGGTGAATTGGGCTTATTTCAAATTTCTAAAATAAATATGAAATCCTAAACAAATGCAATCACCCCGTGCCTAGCGATTGTGTGCCTTAGACTATGAAAGCGGTAGCAAGTCAAGGAAACTAAAAATATCCTACACAATTCTAGTATGAAAGTAGGAACAAGTGCGGAATGTAAAGAGCTAAGGAAAGAGATTCTTGACACGGCGACATTTTGCCGAGGTATCGAGGAGTCGACACTCTCCCTAGTCTTCGTTGGAGCACCTCGCAAGGTATTGCTCCCTCTCAATCCCACGCAAGGGATACGTGCTCTCTATGGGTTGGTTCTTCACCACTCCGACTCGGTGAACCGCCCACAATCGATGAACAATTAGATGAAGAAGGGCCGCCGACAATCCTCCCGGCGATCACCTTCCTCCAAGCACCACCGGACCGTCTAGGTGATGTCGATCACCAAGAGTAACAAGCTTCAACCTTCACTTGACTCAATCAAGCCTCACAACTAGAGTGGATGCACATTTGATCTCTTGGATGAACTAGGGAGAGAAGATGGATGGATGGATTCGCAAATCACTCTCTCTCTCTCTAGGGCTCTTGCTCTCTTCCCAACCTCTCAAGGCTTCTCAGCAACTGAAATGAGCAAAGGCGGGTGGGGAAGGCAAGGGATGGGGTATAAATACCCCCTCACACAACTCAGCCTCGGGCAGAAAAACAGACAGATTAAGTTGGCGACGGACGCTCCATCGCCCCGCCCAACGGCTAGTTGTTGTTCATTCGAACAGGCGACGGACGCTCCGTCGCTAAGGCGACAGACGCTACGCTCCAGCGTCCGACGCTCCTGACTGAAAACAGCCCTCTCTGGAAAGCCGACGGACGCTCTTCAGCGTCCGATGCCAACCTGTCGGACAACGTCCGTCGCACACGAGTTTTTCAGGCGCTCACTGGAACTCACTGGAAGGCCGACGGACGCTCGGGGGCTGACACCCCAGCGTCCGACGCCTCTGTTTGGCGCGACGGACAGCGTCCGACGCCTAGGTCTCCAGCGTCCGTCGCCCAGAAAACAACTCTCCCAACTCCGGTTTTCGTCGCAATGAATATAAAATTTGTTCTAGGCTATCTTACGGTCACCATAGGCTTGCTTAGAGTTAAGGATGTCAATTGTGCACCACACCTAAATTGTGAAGCTCTCTTAAGTCAAGTTACTAGTCTCAACCTCTCTTAATAGTACGATCAAAAATCAAACAAGGCCCTATCTATACTAAGTGTCCTTCATCTCCTTATGGCACTTAGACTAACACTCTAGGGTCTTCATCATGACTCTTTGAAATCCGAAATGATATCCATTTTGGGGGCTAAGTGATAACCATAAATGCTCATTAACATTGATCACTATGGCTAAGCTACGCATAGCCTCTATAAAACACATATTAGTCATAATAATCTTCATTTGTTGTTAATCACCGAAACTAATAGGGTCATGATTCTTCAGACGCGACACCAATATATATGTGAGTCACGCCATGGCGTAACTTTGTCATGCCATCCCTTTTGGTTTAACTTAGTCAGATCAAGTGTCGTAGTGCTACCCCTCCTCGATGTTAGATCCACATTGACCGTTTGGTTGACACATGTCACCGAGGAAGTTTGAGTCGTGCCATAACCACATGCCGATGGTGCAACAAAAAAATCGGTTGTCAAAAATTTAGTCATCCTTATCAGCTCTAGTATAGTGTTTTTCTCTCTCAACAAAACAACATCAATCGTCCTTTCTCTCGAGCCTCTCCCCTCTTACTCACTCCAACCCTCACAAGCCCAGTAGCTAACACCGTCCTCTCTCCTGCCTCTCCCCTCTTGCTCCCTCTTGGCCATGCTGAAGTCTGAGGAATAAGTTGTAACCTTAGACCCTGTTCATTTTACTGAAATTTAACTTACGTTGAATACTTATGCTGATTTATTGTGAGAAAAAACATTGTTTGTTAGTTAAAAAATAGTGTTGGAGTAGTGTTGATGAACAGGGCCTCAGTGGCTGAGAGAAATTTGAGCCTGGACAAGGGAAGTCTAAGGAAGACTTCACGTCCTCGCTCAGTCGCTCCTAAGCTATAAAGTTTGCCGCCTTGATGCATCTGACGTACCGACGGCCAGCCTGGGCAGCTGCCCTAACAACTTATATATGAAAAGAAAAGAAATAACTAAATTTGGAGGTGTCACAGATATTGTACTGTCAACCACAAAAATATTAAGGTGCCCATGGGCCATGAACATATACCATGTTTGCTCATACAACTACTCATAGAAACTATTCAGAAATCTGAGAACTTGGCTGTTCATGCCAAAATAGACTTCTAAGCAAAGTATCAGGGAGGTAACAAGACACAAGGTGCCATAACCAAAATCCGTCGAGTCTTGAGCTATCAGCCTAAAGTGCGCTGGCATCTAACAGGCTAATTGACATGGAAGACGATTCACATATGGAACTGGGATTCATATATTCAGATAGCTTACCCATGTACACGGATACTGAACCAATTGACGTGCCCAAAGGAAATTCCTTAGATACAAGTTAGCTATATTACACCTTTGATTTCTTCGTGTGGGCCTCAAACAGTAAAACCCTAGAATCTGCAGCAATCTCACTTTCTCCTGCTGGTTGAGGAGCCACCTGATGCCTTTAATCGGGCATGTCGCCCCTCTAGCCTTGCTTGAAGCAATTTTGCTTTCAGGGTGTTCTCCATCACCCCTACTACTGGCTGTTCAGGTGAGCATTCCGTGATCTCAGGATCCAAAGATGTGGATTGGCATTTCAGTTGCCGCGTTGGGCTGCCAACATTACCCAAATCCCCTGAAGTAGTGCCTTCACAAAATAGACTTGTTCGGGAGAAATGATCAAATGATTCCTGCCCCAGGAAATCAACATGATGCGCATCTGAGTTGTTCTTCATTGACCCATTGTTGGATCCTCTAATAATTTGGGTGCTTGCACTTCCATTCTGCTCTTCGGCTGTAGTAATTCTGGCATTGTTTTGTGAGTTGATTTCTGGTATTTTACTGGCATGCTGCAGTTTGCTGCTACTGGGCCTTGCGATGCCTTTCTGTGAATAAACTGGCACACTGGACATGCGTGAACCTTCAGCAGCTATGCCATGAGGATGCTCTGATCTTCTCTTATGCACATCCATGGCACCTGTGCCACTTCTGCGAGATCCCATATGGCCATGCATGTTCAGTTCAAAGCAATTCAAATCACTAGCACTAGAGTCGTCATCATCTTCAGCAAACTGAGGAGCACTGGTGGCTCCATTCAAATGGACAGACTCAAGGGATTGACGTCGCAATCTAGTATTATCATTCATATGCTTTTCATTGTTCATAGAGCTACCTGCTTTTTTAGAAAGAAGAAAGGCCTGTATTTCACTGCTGAGCCTTTCTGTTATTGTGGTTTTATGAACCGATTCCCCATTTACATCAGTATTTTGCATTTGCATTCGCTCATCAAGCCATAGTTCTGAAATATGGAGCACTGAATTATCAAAATTAAGCTCATAGTTCTTGACATTTCTTTGCTTTACCACTCTGAGTTCCTCTTCATAGTTCCTGATGCCCATTGCAAACTGGTCACAAAGGTCTTCTAAGAGGCAATTTCCTTTCTTCTCCTTCTCAAGGTCCTTGACTGACTTGAGAAACGCTGACTTTATTTCAGACAAATCCATGCCTAACTTCCTGTGGAGGTCCTCAGAATGCCTCCTCAGACGCTTCTCATCCTCTAGCTCACCTTGCAGGGAAAGCACAGCTGAGTCAACCTTCACATGGTCCTTGTTTTTTCTAACAAGTTTGTTCTCGGAGAGTTGCCTCATTAGTGACGAAACTTCATGTCTGTACCGCCGTCTCTCTTGCATGAGTTCTTGAACATGTGTCTGAGCCTGTTGTAACTCCAGTTTCAATCCATTAACCACTGACAAGTTAGCAGTATGCTGTTCTTCAAGGCTCCAAATTCGATTTAGAACCTTCAATAGTTCTGTTGATGTTTTAAGGCTATAGCCTTCCCCCATAGATCTACCCATGATACCCAAAGAACGAGTCGGACTTCTAGTTTGATTCACATTGGAATCCTGTAAAATAGAGACACAGAATTGAATGTTTGAGAAATGTGCTTCACTGTTCTATTTTTTGAAGCCAGAAAGCATACCTTGGACACACATTCAATTGCTTGTCATACAGAAAAAACCACCATATAAAATAGAGCTATTTTGAACAAGGAAACTGCTACATTGAGATAACATTAATGACATGTTCCTAGTAAAATGAATTTTCATATAATTCCAAAGGACCATGTCATCAGTGCAGCAAAAACAAAGCCTTTGATCCTATGATGGTCGATGCCTGGTGGTCGAATGTGGAAGCTCTGATGGATGGACAGACCAGATAAGGACTGCCTCTCTCATCATCCTAGGGGCTTCGACAATTTGGAAACATCACAAAGGATGTGTATTTAATAGACGAGTAATAGCACTGTGCAGAAAACTCCACTCGGTCATCATCAGCCCAGCCAGCACGTTACCCGCTCAGGCAGTACAGGTGGACCTGACCACTATCATCGCCAGCTGGCCACCAGGCCATCCTCCATCTTGTCGCGGCCAGAGTTAGCCACCTAGCCTGCACAACCGCAATGAGGACGGCAGCCAGGCTTCTTTGGCATCTATGGTTCTCCCATGCGGCCATGCCTCTTCCTCTCCTTGGCTCCAGTGGCTGCTGGCAGCAGTTCCGCCTTATGGATCCGGGGGCTAGTGGCTCAGATCCATGCCTGAGGCAAATCTGCCCGCTGACCCCTCCTTCATCATGGGATTGCAACGGTGACCTAGTACGATGGCCTGGACGTGGCTGCATGGAAGCAGGATGGATGGTGACTATGCCAGCAGTTGCGGTGCTGTGGGCAGTCATGTGGCTGTTGTGGCCTCATTGCTCGTGGAAATGAAGATGCACGCGCTGTGTGCGCAGATATTCGATAGCGTGCCTACATGGGTGATGTGGTAGTGGTTGTTAGAATATGCGCCTGCTAGAGGCCTTGGGCCTGGCGTCCAAGCCCATGGCTGGACTGCCTCATGTTTAGATGGTAGATTAGGCAAGTATCACCGTTGATTGGGTGTTCCTATAAACCCTAGTGATCCTTGCCCATATATATGTACCCTGTACTCTTGCCATCTAATACATTACAATTTCCCGAGACAGCGCTGGTCACCTCGACGACTTCGTCCTCCCCGACACCTTCTGCAGCCCCTGGTGCAGCCTCCGGGGGCAACAGCGGCAAGAATAGCCGCCGGAACAAGCGCAATGGGGGCGGCAAAGGGAACAGCAGCGGCGGTGGCAACTCTGGGCAGCCACGCGCCCTGCTGCACCCCACCAGCAGCAGCAGCAGTCCGTTGGTGGCGGTCGGCCCTGGCCGAGCATCTTCAACCCCTGGACAGGGTCCATCCAGATGTGGCCAGGGGGTCCCCGACCACCGCTGGCGCCCATCCCGGTGCCACCTCACCTCCTGGCGCAGCAGCAGGCGCAGCAGCACGCGCAGCAGCAGGCCCTGCTCGTTCAACAGCAGCAGCAGGCACTACCTGCGCACCAGCAGCATGGCGCTGCCCCTACCACCGATGGATCGGCGTCGTGGGCTGCCCCGGGGTACTACAACTCTGTTGCCCCCTCCTGGGATCCGACGGCGCTCACCTCCGCCTTTAGCACGACGACGCTGAACGCTCCTCCTTCCACGCCCAACGAATGGTATTTTGACTCAGGTGCTACTTCACACATGACATCTCAGTCCTCCTCTCTTTCACATGTTCTTTTCCCGCGGTACCCTACTCCTTCATCTATTGTCGTTGGTAATGGTTCCACTTTACCTGTCACAGCCACTGGCTCCACAGAGTTGTCACCAATTTTACGTCTTAATAATGTTCTTGTGTCACCTCAACTTCTTAAGAATCTTATCTCTGTTCGCCAGTTTACCACCGACAATAACTGTTTTGTTGAGTTTGATCCCGCTGGTTGTTCTGTGAAGGTTCTTCCGTCTCGGACCGAGATCATCAGGTGCAATAGCTCCGGGCCGCTATACCCTCTTCGTCTTCCACCAGCGCACTCCCTTGTCGCCCAGGCGTCATCCCCACTGTGGCATCGGCATCTTGGCCACCCTGGTCATGAAGCTTTGTCCAAGCTCGCGTCTAGTGTGTCTTGTCATATTCAGGATTGTTCAGATTTGTGTCATGCTTGTCAGTTAGGGCGTCATGTTCGTCTGCCCTTTCGTGTGTCCACCTCCCGTGCTTCTAGCAAGTTTGATCTTATACACTGTGATTTATGGACCTCTCCAGTTGTCAGCATTTCTGGTTATAACTATTATTTGGTCATACTTGATGATTGCACTCATTACTTGTGGACATTTCCTTTGCGTCTCAAATCTGACACTTTCAGCATGCTTGATCACTTCATTGCCCACGCCTCCACCCAGTTCGGTGCACGCGTCAAGGCTGTCCAGTGCGACAACGGGCGTGAATTTGACAACTCTAGCTCCCGCCAGTTCTTCCTTTCACACGGAATACACCTTCGCATGTCCTGCCTCTACACTTCGTCTCAGAATGGTAAAGCTGAACGCATTATTCGCTCTATAAATAATGTCGCTCGCTGCTTACTTTTTCAGGCGTCCATGCTTCCATCCTACTGGGTTGAGGCACTCTCTACAGCCACTGTTTTGCTTAACATCCTGCCCACCAAGACTCTCCGATTCTCCACGCCCCACCTTGCCCTGTTTGGCAAGCCACCAGCATATGATCATCTACGAGTCTTCGGTTGCAAATGTTACCCAAACATGTCGGCCACCGCATCTCACAAACTTGCTCCTCGGTCTGTTCTGTGTGTCTTCCTAGGCTATTCTGCTCATCACAAAGGGTACCGCTGCCTTGACCTCTCCACCAACAGAGTCATCATCTCCCGGCACGTCATCTTCGATGAAACGGCCTTTCCCTTTGCCGAGCGCCATGGTCCTCGTGCTCCAGCGGACCTCCAGTTCCTTGATGACGATATTACTCACCCTGTGCTCCCTCCTATCGGAACGATGCACAAGTTTTTGTCTGCAGGAACACCTCCCAGCACGTCTGATGCCTCCAGCGCCCCTGCCGGTCCCTCTGTGACTATGCCTGGGGCGCCCTCGTCGCCTGCTGATGACACCGACGCTTCTCCGGTGCTCGCGCTCTACATCCCTCCTGCGCTACGGGCATCGGGGCCTCCCACCGCGCCACGCGCGGCCACGGCGCTACCTAGCGCACCTGGAGCGTCCTCACCACTCTACGTCCCGCTTGCCTTGCGTGCGGGTGCCGACCCTCCACCCAGCTTCCCGCCCCTACGTCCGGAGCGGTTCTTCACGCAGCACTACTCCCGTCGCACTCAGCCACAGGCGCCCCCTGCTGCGCCTGCCTCAGCTACATCGGTTGTGCCGCTTCCCAAGGGCGTCGTTGCTGTGCCTCCAGTGGCAAACCAACACGCCATGGCGACACGTTCGAAGCACGGATTCCGGATGCCCGCCGCCTTCCACGCCACCTCACTCTCTCCAGTGCCGAAGACCTTCCGTAGTGCCCTTGCTGACCCCAGTTGGCGAGTGGCCATGGAGGAGGAACACAGTGCCTTGTTACAGAATCACACTTGGGATCTCGTGCCTCGACCTCCTCGGGCCAATGTGGTCACTGGCAAGTGGATTTTCAAGCACAAGTTCAAGTCTGATGGCTCCCTCGAGAGGTACAAGGCGCGCTGGGTTCTTCGTGGTTTCACTCAGCGACCTGGAGTTAACTTCGATGAGACTTTCAGTCCCGTGGTGAAGCCTGCCACCGTCCGCACAGTGCTCTCCCTGGCACTCTCCCGCAGCTGGCCCATACACCAGCTCGATGTGAAGAACGCCTTCCTACATGGCAACCTGTCCGAGACTGTGTTCTGCCAGCAACCGTCCGGGTTCGAAGATCCAGCTCGCCCGGATTTTGTCTGCCTCCTGAAGAAGTCCCTCTATGGTCTGAAACAGGCCCCTCGAGCGTGGTACAGCCGGATGGCCTCCTTCCTGCTATCCACTGGGTTTGTTGAAGCCAAGTCAGACACCTCACTATTCATCTACCAGCATGGATCGGACACAGCATACTTGTTGCTCTATGTGGATGACATTGTCCTCACAGCTTCCTCACCCGGTCTGCTCCGACGGATTATCTCTGCTCTCCAGCAGGAATTTGCCATGAAAGATCTTGGTGAGCTGCATCACTTCCTCGATATGCATGTTCAGCGCAGTGGTGATGGTCTCCTCCTCTCCCAGCGACAGTATATGGTGGACATTCTGGAACGTGCAGGGATGACAGAGTGCAAGCCGTGCTCCACTCCAGTTGACACCAATCCAAAGGTTGTTGCAATTGAGGGGGCCCCAGTGTCTGATGCTACAGATTTTCGCAGCCTTGCTAGAGCTCTTCAGTACCTGACATTCACTCGGCCAGACATTGCCTATGCAGTCCAGCAGGTTTGTCTTCACATGCATGATCCCCGTGAGCCTTATCTTGCAGCCCTGAAGCGGATCCTTCGCTATGTTCGAGGCACTCTTCACCTTGGTCTCTTACTGCGACCATCCTCGCCGACTGATCTTGTGGTCTACACTGATGCTGACTGGGCTGGGTTGCCCGGACACCCGCAGGTCCACCTCGGGCTATGCTGTGTTTCTTGGCAACAATCTCATCTCCTGGTCCTCCAAGCGCCAGAGCACCGTCTCAAGATCAAGTGCCGAAGCTGAGTATCGAGCAGTGGCAAACGGAGTTGCAGAGGCCACCTGGCTGCGCCAGCTACTTCTGGAGTTGCACACCCCTCTTAGGCGCGCTACACTGGTGTATTGCGACAACATCAGTGCTGTCTACATGACCTCCAATCCAGTTCAACATCAGCGAACAAAGCACATAGAGATCAATCTTCACTTTGTCCGAGAGCGAGTTGCCATTGGTGACCTTCGGGTTCTGCATGTCCCTACCTCGTCTCAGTATGCAGATATCTTCACCAAAGGGCTGCCTTCTTCAGTGTTCACAGAGTTTAGGTCCAGTCTCAACGTGCAAAGTGGCTGACATTTCGACTGAGGGGGAGTGTTAGAATATGCGCCTGCTAGAGGCCTTGGGCCTGGCGTCCAAGCCCATGGCTGGACTACCTTATGTTTAGATGGTAGATTAGGCAAGTATCACCGTTGATTGGATGTTCCTATAAACCCTAGTGATCCTTGCCCATATATATGTACCCTGTACTCTTGCCATCTAATACATTACAATTTCCCGAGATATCTTCTCTCAGTGGTGAGCTGAGCCTTATGTCATGGCATGCCCAGGAGCTCAGCTTGCGTGGCTATACTTGCAGTAGGGGATGGCTGGTGACTTGGGATTGTGGATGGTTTATCACTTGTGTGATGCATCATCAATAATCTTGGCTTGGACTATGGTGCTGGAGTCAGGGCTGCATCAATATGGTGTTCATCAAAGCTCAGCAATGATGACATACCATGGTCTCCCTAGGAGGATCGAGGATATCTATGTGGTGGCAAAGTTTGGGAGCTTCAGCTGAGGCTCATGCGAAGTCAGAACTGCTGTACACTATTGCGACTAGCTCCCAAACAATGACACTCGGTGAACTGCTAGCATGTGCTCCCTTCAGTGATATACCTCGGGGGCAGGTCATTCTCCCAAGGGTCAAGATTTTTTTATATATAAAATGGGTGAAGTCTTTCTTCTTGATTGAAAAGGCAGAGCTCCTACCATTTTTTTAAAAAAGAAGATATGTCTTTGATGAGGCTTCTTCTAATCTAGCTAATGGTCTGTTGCTTGCTAGGGAGTTGTTTTGTTGGCACTTGGCCAAGGCCCGGGGCATCTCCTTCCTCCTTGCTCTTGGTCCCCAGGGTGAGTCTTAGGTGGCACCCATGTCCAGGTCAAAGTTCCTTTTATTTTCCTAAGGCGCATTTATTTTTCCAGTTTTCATTTTTCATGATATGCAACTCTCCTACGTGCTAGAGAAAAAAAATGGGGCCATGAACAAATTTCATCGTAAAGTGCAACGAAAGAATATATAAACGTACCCCAACTGAGCTTGTATAACTTGCAGGATAAAAAGGTTGTATTCTATGGCTTCTTTCTTGATCCATCTTATGATGTTTCATTGACGAGTCTCCAAGATGCCTGCGGATGCCACCTGAACTCTGTGGCTAAAACAGCAAGAAAAAGATCAGCAATGGGAAAAATATGAAAATAAATTTCAATAAATACGGAAAATTAACTTTCAATCAATATGGAAAACAGTGAAATTTAGCACACCAGTTTCATAAAAAAATCAGCACACATGTTTAAAATATTTGACAGTTTGTTTGCCATGTGATTCTGTGAAAACTGTAGTGTCAGAGTGAGTTACTGTGAAAAGATATTTAAAATCATTGACTCATTAAAATTTAGTGTCAGTAACCATTTTTTCATGTTACAGGCTTAAAGCCTTCAAGTTTTGAAGCTTGGTTGCAGGTACGGTGTTGCGATCATCTAACTCGTCTCCCTTTTGTTCTACTATTACAATTATGCCTTTTCTTTTTCCTTCACTCTATGCATACAGCATTTCATCACCCTATCTGTAGGTAGGAATTTGATGGTGCATGATTCGCATTAGATATCCTTGGCTCGTTCTATTACTTTGGATGTAACCTTAGTCTCCAAAACTGGCAATGACAAATTTCCGATTCTCGGCACTTACAATTGCATCAGAGGAATTATTCCAGGAATATACCACCAGAGGTGGGAAAACTATAGAATCTCATTGGGCTGAGGTTGAAAAGAAATAGGTTACTCGCAAAAAAAAAAAAAAAAAAAAAAAAAGTTGAAGGGGTCAATTCCAGGAAGCAATACTATCAGTTTTTCTCCTACTCCAAATATTGGGTTTGTGACTCCTAACTCCTCTTCTTTGTGGTTCTAAGAAGCATGACTAGTTGCAAGGGAGCTGAGCAACTGCTTGGTAAGGGGAGCTCAACAACTGTTTGGAGTGACAAAGGATTTTAAGAACATGGAAAAACAAGGGGCACCCATATGTAGATACTAATGGATTGAACACTAGAGCATGATGAACTTTTTTTTTTGCTGAAAATGAGCTGTTCGGCTTTGTGGTTCATGTTTGACACGTCTTGTCATTTCTGCCATTCATCTAGACTGACAGGGAAAAAAATCAAGTTTGTAATACTTAAAATATTTTTTTAGGCATGAATGTGTCATTTAAATGTTTTAGTTAACATGATCACATCATCAGCACAAAGAACATGTGTGATGCTACGACAAGTATCATTTTCGACGGATGTGGTTTCAGATGAATTGGGACAGCGTTTATAGTTGTATGTTTGTGGAAAAATTAGACTGCAGCAAGATTGTCATTCCCATAATCTCGCTGCAACACGAAGGTGGTACCTAGTAGTTGTACATATATGTAATTTTGCAGTAGAAAAACAATGTATAATAACTATGTTGAGCATTGCAAGTGTGTATTTTTCTTATTCCATTTTGGCCTCTAGTAATAGTAACACAAATGAGAAAAACAGATACACTGCGAAATTGTTGCATAACATAAGAATAGCTTATTATATAAAATATAATTGAGAGTAGAAAATGTCAAAGACGTAATTTAAGTGTAAGATAATCACTTGTAGTTAAAGCAAACATAAAATAATCACTTGTAAAATAAGCCTTTTGCATCATAATATTTCACCCACAAACAAAATTTGATTACATCTCCTTCGCTGAGTACATTTTTTTTTGAGGGACCAGCAGTCTCCACTGAGTACATCATTAGCACACTTTCAATCCTTCCCAATCTGTTGGCTTTGAGCCTCAGCGTGCAATTATCTCTGTGAAACAATAGGAAAAATCGTACTAGCAGTACACCTCTACTGAAGGTGCACAGTACTTTGGACCTCGAGAAAACTGCAGTGTGTGGTCAAAAGCGGTACCAGCAAGAAAATCAATGAACTGGGCCCAAAACCTGAGAGCCATGTAACGGGACGGGACAATCCGACAGAATCATGTGCAGGAAGCAAGCAAACGACGTATGATGTACACCAGAAAATACCAGCACGAATAGTAATCGCCGTTTGTCTGTGAGTACACAGCGTTTTGGAATTTGATAAAAAAAAAGAATAAGAAAAGAATTCTTTTGCGAGTTGGGATTTGATCGATTTGCTTTCAGAATTCAGAAGAACGGAACAAGGCACAGAATCCGCAGCAACCCAACCGATTCTAATTCCTATGCCACGTGGGTGCAGTACAGGTAGAGCGAACGGAATCCCTCACCTGATCCAGCTCTCCGCCGCCGCCGCCGTGCTCCCGACCGACGACGACGCCCCTCCCGCCCCGTCGCCGGCTCCGGCGGACCTCCCGCGCGACGTCGTGGATCTCCCAGAGGCTGGCACCGAGCTGGCGCGCCGAAGACGACGCCGAGCTCCTCCTCGCCGCGGCGACCGCGGCCGCAGGCGCGGGCGGCCCCTCCTGGACTCCCTCCTCGTCCTCCATCTTCCACGACGGCGTTGGTGTGGCAGGCCCCGCCCGCCGACGGGCCCTCCCGAGTCGCAGCCGCAGCGGCACCTCCCGCCCCCGCGGCTCGCCCTTTCGGAACCTTCGGGCCCCGTCTGTTGCGCCTCGACTCTGACTCTGGCCCCGGGAGCCGGCTCCGCAGCGACAGCCTCCGCGCGCTCGGCCCCTCGTGGCGCTGCGGGGGCGGGCGGTTCCATGCCTATGTGCCTGCACACGGGCGGACATGCACGCGGCGAGGGTTAGCCGCCTAGAGCCTAGTCGTCCATGGTGGATGGACGGATCGAGCTGGCAGAGGGAGGGAGGGACAGAGAGGAGTGGGAGGGTCTGCTTGTCCTTGACCCTCCTGAGCTGGTGAGGGGGAGAGAAGAAGAGGACGAGAAGGAAAAGGCTCCCTTTCCGCCGGGCAGTCAGAGTGCGTGGTGGGTCCACTGGCCAGCATGTTGTGACTTGTGAGCGCCCTTTTCGGTTTGTTTCGCTCCCTCGCCTCGCGCCTTTTCTCCCGCCTCGTTTTTGGGCCCTTTTTACCTCCTTTTGCCTTCAAATTTTGTTTAAAAAAAACGGCGGAACTGAATCCACGCTACAGAGACCGCACTACAGCACATAATATTATCACCAAACTAGATTTGTAGAAAATATATATAATATTTAATTTTAAAAAAATTATTAAAAATAAAATTAAAGATTTTTATAATAATACTATTATGTGCCATAAATAATAATATTTTTTGATATATTTAATCAAAGTTGTTTTTAAAAAGAATACCATATATTCGGCTTTCGGCTTTAGAACAAATTCGATTTAGTTTCATCACTGTTTTGCTGGTTCCAAAGACCGTTTTTGCAACGCGCACGAGTGTTTGTTAGGACTTCTAAAAACACAAAACACAGAACACAGGTGAAACCTCTTTAGAAGTTCACCAAAGAAGGCCTTCGATTATTCATTTCTCGATCATCATTCATCAATCATTTTCATATCATGTTTCTCAATCGACATTTTACAGTCCAAACACATGGGTTACATAGGATTGGGGTTCTCAATACAAACCCTTTGATCTAGATTTTCTGTAAAAATATTTATTGATCATTAAAATTGCTTTTTTGAACCGTTTAGCTACTGGCTGGCTATGTATCGATAAGATCTAAAAATACTTCAAAAACATCTAAAATATTGTTTTTGTCTTATATAGTTTAGAACGTTGAAACGGTCTGTATAATAAATCTTTAATTCTCCTATTTGGCATGAATTCTACCAGCTTTATTTAGAAATATAATTATTTCTTTCAGCTAACTAGGTCTTAATCTTAAAGTATACTTTCATATTTGATTTCATCCATGAACTATTAAAAAGGTAAAACTCATGACAACACATGTTTGATAGCACGGAAACATTAGAGAGCTAAAGAGGACAAGGTTTAGAGAGCTAAAGAGGCATGGAAACATTGGTGCGCCGCATAGGAGGACAAGGTTTGATGGTCGAAAAGATCGGGAAAAAAATCGTATGGACCGTCCGTACTTGTGTTATGTACGGTCTATACGGTATGTGCTACTCACTGTGGACCATAACATCAAATTCACCATATCTATAGTAAATCACGTCCTATGAAACCACACGTCACCTGTAGATCCGCATCAAAGCATCGAACGGATCCATACATGAATTTTTTCCCCAAAAGATCACCTCGATAATTCATTGATAATTCTCGAACTGAGATAGAAGTTCAAGCTTGAGAACTACAATGACCAATAATAAATGATAATTCTCGAACGCAATAGAGTATAAGACAATAGTTGAGTGACAAAAAAGGTACTCCACCTGCTTCAATAAGATCATAATCATATTGAATTAGGGTCTCTTATTTTTGCATGGCCGTGAATCTAAGATAGATTTCAAACACTGGTTACGGTTAGGATGTTTATTTGTAACATGTCGTTTGAAGTGCTACTATTCACAGAACGGTCTAATTTAAGAAGCTAGATCTATCGTCATTAACCTACCACTCTAACATTATTAGCACGCTATAAACTCCAACAATTATCTATTGTTAGAATATAATATTTGGTACTTAGAATTGTAACATGGCATTGCCATATGTATGTATCCGGGGAGGTGTAGTAGCTCTAAGTCTCAGTACTCTGTGTACCATCCGAGAATTTCAATGCAATATATATCCACCCATTATATGTAATCCTTACTGCTTACATGTATCATGAGGTTAGGGTTTTGATTCTGAGCCGAGGTTCCTGTTGCCGCGATGCCATCCTCAGGGAGGTTGACCTCCATTGCTCACTTGTAGGAAGGTTTTGGTTGCATATCTTATTAATCTATCGTCCTAGCATTAAGCGGTAACAAGTAGCCAGGGCGGATCACCATGGGCATTGTTCGTCTAAACGGTGCTTTGGTTGCATATCTAGTTGATCTACCGTCCTAGCATTAAGTGGTAACAAGTAGATAGGGCGGATCACTACGGGCATTGTTCGGCTAAACAGTTATTTAGCGCATGTACACACTGTTTAAATGTTATATAGTGGTACATTGTCTCCATTTAATAGGCTATTTTGACCGTTTAGACAATTATTTTCCCGTTTAAACACCCGTTTTGCCTGACTGTTTACCGTTTAGCATTTAGGATAACACTCGCCAAGGTATAGATGGGATGCCAAATTACTCATCATCTTTATCAACCTTCATACCGTCTTGTTGAGTTGTTATTAGTTATCAATGGAAATCGCCACCACTTTCTCTGCCCTTGAGCATGAGCGTGTGGCTACAAAGTAGACACTTATCACGCAATCACGAGAGAATCCCTTAACACGTTTGCGATCACCGTTTGATCTACTGCTCAGGGATTGGCATTTGTGTCACTTACTTTGTCTATTGATCTCTCCATACTCGATTCAAATAAAATATTAGCGTGATTTATGACTATATATATTTCTATTGAATAGAAAAATACGAGTCTAGAGTTATGTAGCATATAATTAGTGTAATACGGAATTTTCAGATTTTTTTTCTTTCGTGCACTCACGAAGTTATCGAAATGTGTGAAATTTTAAAACCTCGTATGATTGAAGGATCCTGCGTAGTGCATACTCTATGTGCCATGGGCCATGGCGCCACGCTATGCCTGGTCAAAGTCAAAAAGAGCCACGCGAGACAGCCCGCGAAGCACATGGCATGGATCAGCTAACCGGTTTCCATCTTTTCGCCGGAAAGGGGCGTGAGTTCGTCGTGCCCGACCAGTAGGCCATCATAAACAGTAATCACCCACTTTAGAGGTCCTCATTTTTTTTATGGGACCTTTAGAGGTCCTCATTAGTCGTGGCCTACTTGAACACTTTGTACTTTGTAGTATAGGAGTATAAAAAAAATAAAGTTGCTAACTAAGCACATACGCAGAAGTATATATACCACAGGTTTAAGTGCGCTCACACATGCACGCTCATTGTTTTTGTTTTCAAACAAGCTCACTGAGTCACAATAATGTAGTTGATCTACGAGGCCTGTATGTAAGGGGAACTTTAGGGCAATGTGTCAATCACTTTCTTTGTTACCACCTAGTTGAATGCTTTGTACTACATCCATCCCTAAAAGAATACAATTCTCGTTTTTTAGAAGTCAAACAATTTGAACTTTGACTAAATTTATATAAAAAAGTACTAACATTCATGATATAAAATTAGTATCATAAGATTGGTTATAGAATACATTTTTATAATAAAATTATTTAGAGACATAAATGCTAATACTCCCTCCATCCCTGAAAGAATAGATTTCTAGAGTTATCCTAAGTCAAAAATTTTAAACTTTGACTAAATTTTTAGAAAAAATACTACAGCTTATGATATCAAACTAGTATCATTAGATTTATTAGAGAACATATTTTCGTATGGTGCTTATTTTAAGTCATAAATGTTGTTATATTTTTATATAAAGTTAGTTAAAGTTAAAAAAGTTTGCAAGGACAAAGTGGTGGAATTTAGAAGAGGAGACATCAAAGGTCTTCAAGGCAAGAGTTATTAAAGAGGGCCCATGGAAGGACGAAGGTGACGCCAACAATATGTGGGAGAAGATGGCGACATACGTTCGAAAGGTTGCTGCAGTGGTGCTAGGTATGACCAAAGGAAGTGGATGCGCTATGAAAGACACTTGGTGGTGGAATGAGGATGTTCAAAAGGCAATTAAGGAGAAGAAGGAAGGCTATAAGAGCTTGTTCCAGGACCGGAGTGCAGATAACATAGAGAAGTATAAGGTGGCAAAGAAGGCTGCAAAACAGGCAGTGGCGGAGGCAAAGGGACGTGCTTATGAAGATTTGTACAAGCGTCTTGATACGAAGGAAGGAGAAAAGGACATCTATAGGATGGCTAGGACTCGTGATAGGAAGACGAGGGACTTTACTCAAGTCAAGTGCATTAAGGATGAGAGGGAGCAACTCTTGGTGAAAGAGGATGAGATCAGACAAAGATGGCAAGAGTATTTTGACAAATTGTTCAGTGGGGAGAACGAGAACTCCCCTGTTCAGTTGGACGACTCGTTTGATGACAACAACAGGCGCTTTGAGCGGAGGATTCAAGAATCAGAGGTTAGAGAAGCGTTGAAAAGGATGAAAGGGAGCAAAGCGATGGGCCCGGATGGTATCCCAATCAAGGTGTGGAGATGCCTTGGGGATATAGCTATAGTATGGCTAACCAAGATGTTCAATAATATCTTCCGATCGAACAAGATGCCTGAGGAGTGGAGAAGAAGCACTTTGGTACCAATCTACAAGAACAAGGGTGACATCCAGAGTTGTAATAACTATCGTGGGATTAAGTTGATGAGCCACACTATGAAGCTATGGGAGAGAGTCATCGAGTACCGCCTGCGAAGAAGGACACGAGTATCTACCAACCAATTTGGCTTCATGACTGGAAGGTCAACCACAGAAGCAATCTTCTTGTTAAGACAAGTCATGGAGCGATTTAGAGAGCAGAAGAAGGACCTACATATGGTTTTCATTGACTTGGAGAAAGCTTATGACAAGATACCAAGAAATGTTATGTGGTGGGCTTTGGATAGACATAAAGTCCCAACAAAGTACGTGACCCTCATCAAGGACATGTACAACAATGTTGTGACTAGCGTTCGAACCAATGATGGTAATACTGATTACTTTCCGATTAGAATTGAGCTTCATCAAGGGTCAGCCTTGAGCCCGTATCTCTTTGCCTTGGTAATGGACGAGATTACAAGGGACATTCAAGGGGACATCCCTTGGTGCATGCTCTTCGCCGATGATGTAGTGTTAGTTGATGAAAGCTTGGCGGGAGTAAATAGGAAACTTGAGCTGTGGCGGCAGACCCTTGAGTCTAAAGGTTTTAGACTAAGTCGGACTAAAACCGAGTATATGAAATGCGACTTTGGCACAACGGCTCAGGATGAGGGAGATGTGAGTTTGGAAGGTCAAGTCGTGCCTAAAAAGGACACCTTCCGATATCTGGGATCGATGCTACAAAGGGATGGAGATATTGATGAAGACGTTAGCCATAGAATCAAAGCAGGGTGGATCAAGTGGCGTCAAGCTTCTGGCATTCTATGTGACAAGAGGGTACCCCCAAAGCTAAAAGGCAAATTCTATAGGACATCAATTAGACCTGCAATGTTGTATGGAGCCGAATGTTGGCGCACAAAGGCTCGGCATGTTCAACAAATGAGTGTTGCAAAAATGCGCATGTTGCGTTGGATCTGTGGTCACACAAGAATGGACCGAGTTCGGAATGATAATATACGTGATCGCCTAGGGGTGGCACCAATTGAAGAAAAGCTTGTCCAACATCGGTTGAGATGGTTTGGCCATGTCCAGAGGAGACCGCCAGATGCACCAGTGCGCTGTGGGTGTGAAGTCCCAAGCCAAGCTAATAATATAAGAAGAGGCAGAGGAAGGTCGAAGTTGATATGGACGGAGGCGGTGAATAGGGATTTAAAAGCTTGAGATATATCTAGAGATTTATGTTTGGATAGGATTGCCTGGAAAGCAGCTATTGAAGTGTCGGAACCATGACTTGGGTATCTTGTTGGGTTTCAACTCTAGCCTACCCCAACTTGTTTGGGACTACAGGCTTTGTTGATGTTGTTGATGATATTAGTTAAAGTTAAAAAAGTTTGACTGACACGAATTCTAGAAATTATTTTTTTTTGGACAGAGATAGTACTATTTAATATAAAGATGATCAAACATGAGCTACATTGGCCGACACGTTTCCCATTCTTTTTAGGACGGAGTTAGTACGTATTTTAATCTGTCTAGTGTCTTGGATCAGGGGAAGCCTCATGGAAACAATGTTGGGCTCTCCCCTCAACCTCCTCTCCATCAGTTGATTTGAAAGGAAAATTTAATAGCAGTGTCTCTTTTAGGTGTTTACAGTTGTCTCTTTTCTTTACCGTCTCTTCGCGATCTTTAAGCTCCGACAAGCAATTGACGATTGAAGGAAGAAGACAACTTTTTTCGGTTTTTAGTGTACTTTTATTTTTTAGAGGATGTCATTTTTTTATCTTGTTGTATATTATTGATACTAACCTTTGTTTTCGTTATGATATATAAATTGTAAGGCACTCATTTGAGTGTCCTTTTGGATCATCGATAAATCTCAGTGTATAATAAATAAACATTAATATAAAATTAGACTTGTTTATTTATCCCTCGTTGTGAACTGCTTTAGCGGTTGGTTCCTTGCTAGGCTACTTGTAGACCTGCATGGTTGGGCTTTTGTATCAGCTGCTGGGCCTTTATATCTCCATGAAGGAACGTTATGCTGGTGGCCACTCCAGTTTTGGCGGCCCATGGATCTGGCAGATTCGGTGCATGATGTGTAGTACTGCTGAAGAAGCTTTGAATAGAAGTAGAAGCACGCGCGACGCGATTTGTAGCATTGGATGGATGGACGAGGCAGCGAAATGGAAATAGCCGAAAAGGAGAACAAGAAATAGCCAAAGAGGAGCATACAACAGTATGGATATGGGCAGAGCAGCAGGAGGCAGAGATGTCGTCAGCATGCACATGCAGAGGGGCGACTGGGCGAGTCGTGATTGCAATTTCCATGCATGATGGGTCAGCATTGAATGCCTCGCCTCGCCTCTGGGCTCACTCAAGTCTGATGAACACAGCTGGTAGTACGTTTTCAAACGGCTGTGTTTCCATCCTGAAAATGAGATGGAAAAAATTCTGTAGCACTTGTTATGTCATACTATAATAATTTTGTTTTTATTTGATAATAATTGTCTAAATATTAATTAATTATGCTTAAAATGTTTGTCTCGCAAAGTACAACAAAACTGTACAATTAATTTTTTATTTCATTTATATTTAATACTCTATATATATCCCGGTATTTTGATGTGACGGAAAATAGAAATTCGATGTAATGGAAAGTTAGGAAAAGTTGGGTAACTAAACACACAACTCTCTGCCTTTCACACAACTCACTGCCTCTCTGGCTCTGCTTTCTTCCCTGCGTCGACACAGACAGGGTAGCAGACGGTGGCGTAAGCAGTACTGTAGCACTGTAGCAGGCCTGCGGCAGCATCGGCATCGTAGTGTACGGAGTAGTAGCATGCAGATGCTGAGATGCAGCTGACGGCAGAGACATGTTTGCTTTGCGATTGGGAGTTGGGATGCAGAAATGAGAAACGGAACAACTTATGAGGAATAGGATCCTCCGGCGAAATTTGATGATTTCTGAGTACAGTACTACGTATAACCCTTTGTTTAGATCCAAAATTTTTGATACGGTAGCGTTTCATTTATATCTGGTAATTATTGTCTAATTATAGAGTAACTAAATTCAAAAGGTTCGTCTCGTAAATTACAGACAAACTGTATAATTAATTATATTTTTTACTTATATTTAATGCTCCAGACATGAGTCCAATGATTCGATGTGACGGAAAATTTTGAATTTTGAAGGGGATCTAATTTCAATTTTCAAGCCAGTACTTAGAATCTTAGTCTAGCGTATTCATAGGATTTAATGATTTGTGCTAAGCAGTGATTGAGACTCTCTGTTGGTATATATAGAGTTTGCATAATCTTGAGGATCAAACCAATATACAAGATCACAATCTACCGTATCTAAAGATATCCTAATATAGTATGTCATCGTTACAGGCAGAGCGTAGGTAGGGATTGTTGGCAGAGACAGAGATACATATGAGACCAAGAGAGCTAGCGAGGCAGCCTGCAGCCACGCTATGCTTCAATGTTCAATGTAACGGGGTATCCACATCCACGTATCGTTGTTTTCGACACTTATAGGAAGAGTATACTAAAAGGTGTGTTATCCAAGCTAAAACGTGAGATTTGGTAGCTAGCCTTAACCCTGGGCACAAAATACCGAGAACCGAACTGAAAGTACCGAGAATCGAACCGAAAATACCAAAACCGAAATATTCGATTCCCTGTTCGATTCCGAGTTTCCAGGAATCGAATTTACCGAGATAAATTCAGTACTTTACCTCGGGGAACCGAATTTACCGAATTACATGAAATGTGATGAGTTTGAGTGTTGTTATATATTGATTGTTCCATTATAGACTACTATATTATGTATTTTTGGTACTCACTCTTATAGTATTGTGGACATTTATAGGTATATGTATTTTTCACTATTATTCTATGTCGAAATTAGCTTTTGAACCTATTATTGCATATCTCTGTAATCAGTTCGGTACTATTCGGTAAATACCGGAACCGAACTGAAAGTACCGATACCGAATTACCTTGGTACCGAGTTTTTCTAGGAACCAATCGGTACCGATTTTGTTAGGAACCGAATTTACGTGGGTACCGAAGAACCGAACCGATCGGTTCGGTATTACCGAACTCCCAGGGTGAGCTAGCTTTATGTGTTACCGGTGATTTTGGTTGGATTTATTTAATTTTAGTTGGGGCTACAGACTTGTTAGTCTTTTTTTTAAGACTTTCAGCAACACCAGATTTAGAAAAATAGCTTTAGATCTTTTTTCCATGTCAAACACTATTGCAACTCCATTCTAGATCTTTGGATTTGATGGAGCACCTCAAGGCTTCAAAAACTATGGGATTCGTGGAGTTGAAGAAAATTAAACTACTGCACTTAATACGTAAATGTACCTCTTTGTTTCTTTTTCTTTCTTCTAAAAGTGTCTTGTTCTCTTGTTTCTCTCTCGTCCTTTGACGATCGAGCTCGTCACCGTGCCTCGCCCCTCCACGCTCGAGCTCGCCCCTTCCTGCTAGAGCTCGTCGTCATTCCTTATCGCTCAAAGCGGCCACATGCCACCACGTCGTGCCCCTCCCCGCCTGATCTTCGTCGACATGCCTAGCTGCACCCGACGCGGGAGAGGCAGCCATGGCCACTGTGTCTTGCTATGGCAGAGGGATGCACCGCAACCCGTCCGCCCATGCCCTGTCCATGCGCCTCACTGTCGTGCTCGGCCCTAACACAACTGTGTGGAGCCTCAGTCGTGCTCATTCACTGCGTGGGAAGCTTCCTATCTTTTTTCATTCATCCATGTATTTTTTTAATTACAAATGAATCCATATTGGAGCTACAGTCCTTTGAAATAGGTGTGCAAGAGTTTAGATCCAAGATAGAGCTGCTCTACGTTGGATCTGAGTGGAGCTAGTTCTATAGATCTGTTTTTCAGATACGGAGCTCTCCCGGCCCAAACATGCCCTTCATCTTGGTGATTGTCATCGTCTATATGACCCGAGGACTTGATGGTACACCTCGGTAGAGTTCTTGTCCAAGCGGCTCCAAGTGACATTCATGGTTTGGAAAACATCCATTCCGAAGTAAATAAGGGGTACTCATTAATGAAGTGGAGCTTAACCGAGTTTTAGTGACTCTCTGGTGCTCCAACATAGGCTAGGGTTTGTGGCAGCAACCCAATAACATGGAAAGAAAGTCTGGTCATCTCTTTCTCACTTTCTTTCTTACATTACTTATTGCTTATCTTTGTTGTGTGCAACTGTGCAAGCTTCATTGAGCGACAACTAGGACTAATTCGTAACTCATAAGGGTGCTTAGAATAGGTTTCCTTCTTGTACTTTAGGTCACTTATCTTAGTGTGATCATGAGTTTTTTTTAGTTGAACATCTTGTATGTTGTATCAAACAGTGCACGTAGTTCTTGGATATTGATCAAAAAACTGACTACATATACACACTCCTATAAACCTAAGGCAAGTAATTGCAAAGATATTATACACACGATGATCACTCAGACTACTCGATGATTGGATTCATAGCTAGGGATGGCAAAGTCGGTCTAGACGACTTCTCTAGCATGCAAGTTAGCCATGGAGAAAACCCTAAAAATGTCTCCCAGCCAAATGCCTGTCAAAGAGATACAACAAGGGTATGCAAGCAAGACCATTTGGAACACCCACGAACACCATCGAGAATTCGATATGCTTGTACAAATAGCATAAGGGGTTCAAAAAGTAGAGTTAAAGGACAAAAGCCATAAAGAGTACAATAGTAGATTGACATTGTGTTTTGATTAATTAAAAATCTCAATTAGCCGTGACACCTTCATATTTATAAGGTGTGATGGTCTTATCCTTTAGAAAAGGTTTACAACTTCAAAATCTATATGTTTCTTATGTGCCTCGCACTAACTCAAACTTGATCTAGCTTGCTTTAGAATGTGGCCTAAACAACTTCCCTTTTTTTAGCCAGGGAACAATACCGGTGATGTTGAGTTGTTATACCAAATAGCCTCTACGTGCATGTCTTCGCTCAAGCACATGTAACAGAGATGCATCACACATATACTATATAGTACGTTAGAAACAGTGAGACATATATTCTAACACCACATGCCGACATGCACTCATTAAAACGAGAAATTTCAATATTTGACCCTCAATTCGTGCGTTCCTCCATTGACACTCAATTCATATGCTTTTCAAAATATAAGCCAGTCATGCAAACTATTTCAATCCGAGGGATTTCTCTCTTATCTTTTTCATAATTTTAATATATCCTTAGCACCGGTAAGTGCACAGGAAAAGGCCATATTGCCCCTCCCTTTAAAATGGAGTTGCCCACCCGCTCGGTCCGTGTGCTCGCTCCATATGCATCCGCACACGCTCCCTTCCAAGGTCACCAACATCGCACCTGCGCGCCTCTGCAATGGCGGCTCAAACCCTAGCGCAGTTTGGGTGCGAGCAAAGTGCTATGCGGCAAGGTTAGAAGACAACATTTAGGTACTGCATTACAGCATTGGAAGCGAATGATTCGGAAAAATCTTAGAAAGTTAAAGTATCTCAAGTTTGACCAAACTTATATAATAATATAATAACATTTATGATGTGAACTAAGTATCATTATATTCGTTATCAATTATATTTTAATAGTATATACATTTGATGTCATAAACCTTTATAATTTTCTCTATAATTATTAATCAAATTTGAGATGTTTTGACTCTTCAAGATTTTTGAAATGTCTGATAATTTAGGATGGAGGGAGTAAAACAACACACTACAATTGAGGCAATTTAACAGACTAGCAACCAGTTATGCACGTTGGTTGTTCAGTGTTAGGCTAGACTGATTTTATTTGCAGAAAAAAAAGAGATCAATAGCAAACTAACAGGCTCTGCTCTTCATAAATGGCTCCATGGAAACCATAGCAGCTACTCTGTGGACTGTGGTCCAACAACGATGGACTAATTCACACCTCATATCTGTCACGCAGCGTATGTTAGCAATTGCTTTTGTAAAATAGAACAAAACACAGTTCTTAGGCAATTGCTAACATAGGATGCATAACAAAAAAAAGCAGTAGCTGAGCATGAGTTGAGGAGGACAGGAAAGGGACAATTTTGTGTGACAAGGAAGCACAAAGTTTGCAGGGAACAAAAATAGTTCTTAGGCAAGTTGCTGGCACATCATATCTCCCTCCCATGTCCAAGTCATCAAAAAAGATCGGCAATGTTAATTGATCATTTCAATCAATATACCCAATAGACCCAACAAAGAAAAGAATAGAGCTAAAAACGAACATTTTCTGTTCTCAAATGGCTTCAATGGCAGCACCTCCTGACTTTGGCCACTCCTGAACCAGGCAAAATGTAATCCAAAAATTCTGGTGGAGGTGGAAGAGATAAGAAACTAGAGAGCAATGTCCAGCCTTGGCTCGAAAGAGAATCCAGTGAACAGCTGCAGCGGAAACCTCTTTGAAACAGGGCTCTTCACGGACCACTTCCATGACTTGTGGTTTATTTCAAAGGTGAGAAGAGCTGGCGACCCATAGCTCTGAATATAGATAAGATCGTCTGCCCCACAGCTTGCAAAAACATCGTCAAACTCGCCAAATCCTTGAAAGAACTTGTGTGGCATGCGAGCAACTTCACGCCACTCTTTGTTATGGAGCTCCCAAATGCCAATTCCCTTGATGATCCCAGGCCTATCTTGCTTGCCAATGCCACCAACCAGCACAAGCTTCTCACTCAGGTTCATCAATCGGCCACACGTAAGCGCACATGGCACTGGAATAGCCATGCTCATCAGAGAAGTGTGGCTAGGTCTTGCAGTGAGATCATACATTACAAGACAATGGCGATGTTCATTATTGTTCATCAGAACTCCTGTGGAGTACACCAAATAGTAGAGGACTCCATTACAGATGACACACTCGTCGCCACCTCTCCATCCAAGCAATACTCCAGTAAAGGGAGTCACCCAACTACCAGAGATCGACTCATACAAATGGATGGTAAACTCCCACTGGTAATACTCTGATGGAACCTGGTTGCTTCTTGCAACAGCCACAGTGTAATGATGAGAACTTCTGTCCACAGAAAAGGCAAGAGCACTGTAATCAGCTGTTCTGCCTCCAGGAGCATCAAGAAGTCTCTTCCAGTCCTTAGTGATGGGGTTGCACACCAAAATGCGGCGCCTGTTCTCACTGTCCATCAGGCACACCAACCCAGCCGATGAGGATGTAGACCAGTTGCTCTTCTCAATGCAAGGGAAATCAAATCCATACCATTTGCGGAGGCTCGGGTCATAGGAAAAACCTGAAACTGCATCCTCACTACAGGTGAACATGAAGTACCATGGCTTCTGAGGCACCATTTTGCTCCATGCGTGCCTCTGGGCATGCACAATCTCATGCCACCTTTTGCAAACAGACCCGGATCTTATAATACTTGCAACAGGCAAGAAGGAAAGAACCTTCTCCAAGAGATCATCAGGGAGAACGGCATCCAGCGAAACTGCCACATCACCATTCTGGTCGTCATCGCTGTCTTCAGAGACGGGTCTGTATTCTATGACCTGTGAACCAATGTAGGAAGAAGGATAGAGCTCCCACTCTTCTGACCCCATTGCCAACATCCAGTGAATAACACGGTATCTAATACAAAACCCTGCAAGAGATAATATTGCGATAAAATAAGGGATGAAGCTATAGCAGTATGGAAACGTCTAATGTAGAGCTAACTAAGTATTTTCAGCCCAACCAAATTTTCTGAGTAGAGTACATGTAAATAGAACAGCAATGTTCAGGTTAGGTACGCAAGTTTATCTAGACTCTATAATCTGTACCACCACACATGCAAATGCGGTCAAAACATCTTGGTGGCTGTCTACATCTCTAGGACTCTAGGGAACTTCACAGCTCATCACAACTGACCATAACCAAACACCAAAAGTATGCCATTTCTTTAACAGACTAAACTCGCCTACATGAAAAGGACAATAATCCAACCTGACCAATCTAACCTTTCAAAGACAGGAAAGGCAGTAAGATTGGCAGAGGTCTGCCCAGACTTCTCTCTTTTTTTACTTGTTAAAAAAAAAAAAAACTTTGTCGATCCATATTTGTCTTGCGTCATGACTCATGAGGATTAAACGGATGAATGTCAGAAACAGCTACTAAATAAACGGATCTCGGGGGGAACAAATAGCAGGAATATGGACAGTAACGTCTCCATCACAAATGGAACCTCTCTATTATTTTGCAGAGAGAAAACATTGATTTTTGGCCACCACATTCAATTTGCCGCGGAAAGGGCCACATCACGATCATTAAAGGCGGGCACAGACAAATAAAGCAAGCAGCACAGGCAAGGTAGCCAAGAACAGCACTATGTACCAACCAAATTTTACCAAAAACCGCACCAAGAAACGCACGCCTAATGGCTACCAATAACCCTTGACGCCGCACAAAATCAAGCGCTAATCCGCAAATCAATGCATGGGGTATAGCGACAAAAAAAAAATCCCCCAAACAATCCGGTCCCTGTGAATGAAAATAAACATAAATGGGGGAAAGACGATGCGATTATACCTCTCCTCAATCAAGAACAGAAATCGAAGAAAAGATCCTCCCTTCCCCGAATCCACCGAACCGCCGTGTCCTCCAGAGTCCTGACGCTTTCATAAACCAATTGAACAGAGATTCAGCGCCAACGAAACAATACACCAAAAAAATATAATCTTTGCCACAAATCAGTAACCAAGAAACTCCGTGTAGAGAGAGAGAGAGAGAGAGAGAGAGAGAGAGAGAGAGAGAGAGAGAGAGAGACGGAGAGGATACCGGCCGCTGTTTCTTGCGCTTCGGCGGCCGGTGACGATCGGATGAGGCGCGAAATCCACGAATCTGGTGGGGGCGAGGGGGGTTGGGCCTTGGTGCCCTCCTACTCCGCGAAAGAGATGGAACAGTGGGCTTCCTCCTGCCCCTACATTAGGTCAGGCCCCCCATGGGCGTCGCGTCTAGCGGAGCGCCACAATGGCGTATATATGGAGGCGAGACAGAGAAAGGGGAAGGTGCTTGCTTCAAGCAAAAAAAATGTTTAAACGGGGAGAGGGTCGATCGGTTCAGCTTCAGAGGTACAGTACAGAGGACTAATGACGATGAGTGCTAGTACTAGTAGTGGGATGGGGAGAGAGGCAGCGTACAAGAGGAAACGAATTCTTTAGAAGGTGCTTTTAACTCTACCGGACATATCCACCTGACAAGTGACATAGCTAATCTCACTGTCATCGTACTATCTAACTCTACTATGTACTCCCTTCTCCCACAAATAACGCAACTCTTTGACTTCTACAGTTTCTCTTTGACCATTTGTTTTATTTAAATTTTTTATGTAAATAATAACATAAATAAGTTATTATGAAAATATATCTAACGATAAAATAAATCATAATAAAATAAATAATATTTATTAAAATATTTTGAATAAGACGACCGGTCAAACAGGAATCGTCGAAGTCAAAGAATTGCGTTTTTTACGGGACGGAGGGAGTATTTGTATTCTCCGGCGGACTTTAATATTAGATTTTATTATTAGTATACTATGTACCCCTCTTTTCTAATTTTATAGATTGTTTTAGCTTCCTAAAAATACAAAACGACTTAGTATAATTTCGAAAGGTACCCCCTCAGTCCCAAAAGTATTTGTATCGGTCAAATTTTCTGAAATTTAACTAGAGTTATAAAAAATATTAGTAGATTTTAAAAATATTATTAACATTTATACCTTTAAATAAATTTATTACGAAAATAAGTTTGATTGACACTAACTATGTTCTATAAATATTAACATTTTCTTATATATATATATATGATCAAAGTTAAAAGCATTTGACTCTTCGAAAAACAAGAACAAAAGTCTATTACGTGGTATGATAACAAAGTCTTAGGAAGATTTGTGCACAACTCTTATATATCTCAAAATATTTATTGAGGAAAACCGTAGCGCCTCTTGTAGATTTCAGATGAAATATTGTAGTGTGATTGACAAGAATATTTTCTTAGCACCGCCATTAACCATTGATGTTATGATGTATATGTCGACTATGGTGGAGTTTTTTTTTTTGGAGGAACATGGTGGAGAGATTTCTTTTTTATGACACAAAACATGGCTTTCCTATGCATGGATTCGGTGTCCCATGGAAGAAAAGGCCAGAGCCACAAGAGAAAGTTGGATGAGGCCTATTTTATGATTGGTGGGTGAGGCACCATGGGCCACCTTTACGGCTTTACCTAATTAACCCTACTCCATCCGCATCACTCACACACGAGTCGCAACAAAATTGTTTATCTCACGACCCATCCCGTCGCATTTGTTTTTGTTGCGGCATTCGTATTGCATATTTATTTATAAATATTTATAGTATTTATATTTATATCACAGCCTCCTCCTTCCTCCATCTCTATCCCTGCTTCCTAGCATGCTTGCTTCTGGGCTCTTTGTAAGGTCACCAAAGGTGTGAGCTCACCTTTGTCTGTGGGCCTCTCAACTTTGTTGCTTTGCTTTGTCATGCTGTGTGCGTGCACTAAATAAGTTTTTATTTTGAGTTGCACAAACAAACATATATAATAGTACTACTCTGTCTCATGAAAAAGCCGCTACGAGACTCTTGAATGTTTTACTAGATTTGTAAAAAAACATTAGTAGCATTAATATCTCCAAATAAATTTAATATAAAAATATATTCATCGATCTATCAAAGATTATACCATATATACTACTATTTTCTCGTATATATATTTAGTCAAAGTTATTTTTTTATTTCAGAAAACAAGAATGACATGTTTTATGAGATGGTGGGAGTATGTTGTAAAACACACTAATTTTATATTAAACTTTACCATTTTCTGCTGATTAAACAAGATAATTATGAAATTGTGAGAAAGATAAACAGCCCCTAAAAGGACCAACAACTTCCTATTCCTAAGGGTGAAGATATATTTTTTTGTAAAATGAAAAAATAGCATGTACTGTGTAAGTGTTTTGTAGGTGTTTTTTAGGGCTGCCCCTGGATTTAGTGCGTAAAGTAATTAACAGTTGGATATATATTTTTTGTAAAATGAGAAAAAATAGCATGTACTGTGTAAGTGTTTTGTAAGTGTTTTTTAGGGGCTACCCCTGGATTTAGTGCGTAAAGTAATTAACAGTTACAACTTACAAAGGCAGAGCCTATGAGAGCCGTGCCAAACGGTCTCGTTTAATGACAAGTTACATGACTAATCTCAAAATTTTTGTTCTAGCCAGTATAAGAATCTTGTACTGCGAGCCTGTCACACTAGCTTGCTATCCAATAGGCATGACAAACCTACCAAGAGTATTGTGACTGATAGGGACAACACTTCATCTATATCCACTCTTGTCTCAGTCTTGACATTGTGTCCATTCTTTTTTTTTGCCCATTACCCGCACTTACGGCCTTTGTCAATAATTAGACTTAGGAGCTAATTAAGACAGCAACAGACATCTAAAAGAAAAAGGTTATACCAAACCAATAATTCTTCTAGTCGCACTAACAAGAAAAAAAACATAAGGACAGCTATATGTTGGTAATTTTGAAGAGAAAAATATATTGGTACATTCATCTTAATACTATGTTGGGAAAGGAAAAATCAGTTTTATGTGAACATATTATAATTGTTTTGTCAAAAAAGTGGCAACTCAATCAAGCAAAATGGCAAGTTAAATATGCTGATTTTTCTTATATCAATGTGCGTATTTGTTTTGCTTCTTCCACCTCAATCATATCAAGGCCACATTGGTAGGGACGAGATCCATTAGTGAGTCAAGAGCACAGCAGCCAAAAGAAGCTTTGCCAAGCTTTGTTTTCACACCAGATGCAGTGGATACAAACAAAGGGACAAACAAGGTGCACGCCTTGGCATGTTGCACAGCAAAGCAGTTGCATCCATCACGCACAGCATATGGCGTGGCCTTGCATTTGGACACTCCAAAACCCCAGCCTGACCTGATGCACACAATCTGTCCCATGTGCAAGCAAATCACATGCCCCCACAACGTCCTAGCTTTATTTTTCTGCTGTGTCCACTGCACTAGAATCTAGTGATCTTCCATGATACATATAAGTGCAACCTTTTGCAGCTGCCATTTCTCCTCTCATGTCACTGCCCCAAAATGACCAAAGAGGACATGTTAGTCCTTATAGAGCAGTGTGTGAGGTTGCTGCCCATTCCCATTTGAGATTGCTTGTAGATGTGGTAATGCCTAGCCTGTCCTATGTGGTCTTTCCTGCTTTTTGGAACAAGGGCTTGACTGTTTGAACAGGCCCATGCTACTTTTTAAACCTATTGAATCCCACCACAACACTTGCTCCAAGGATCTGTTTTTTTTATATACCATGCATCTTCACTGAAATTTCAACTTGCGTTTTTCAAAGGAACAAGGGCATGCTTTTCCACCAGTTTTCATCTTTTTGAAATGAAGCCACCTGACAGCAACATTGTTCTTGTGGTGGCAAAGCAGTAGGATCTCAACTATGTTTCAGAAAAAATATTGAAAGGCATGCTACCTAGTGCACTAATGAGAATGGCCACTAGATATATTAGTGTCCACTACTATGTATATGTATCTATGTGCCATGTGCCGGTAAGCATGCACCTCAGTGCCTTTTCATGTTGCATGAGAATGAAAGCTGAGATCTTGCTTTCCAACTCTGAGCTGGCATGAGTCGGATGCAGACCAAACCTATAGCGTTAGTGCAATTCACCATCATATAAGACCATGATATAACTACAAAGTTCGTCGACAAAGCATTTTGAGTCGTCCATCAAAAATAGTATCAAAGCCCAGCTTGGAAGGGGCCGCAACTTTTCAGGTTGTGACAGCTCCACTTGATGAGCTTTTCTATATATTACTTGTCAAGTAAAAATATTCTGGACCAATAGATATATTACTTGTCTATACTATATTTATAATTTTTGTTGATATTTTCATGTTTTATTAGATTTGGACCACTTATGTCAAATTTCACCTTGAAATAAATTTAGCATGTATTTTTTAACATGATAGCAGGAGTTCTACTTTTTAATTAGGATAAAGTACACTTTTCAACCTTGAATTCATATGGAAGTCCGATTTTCAACCGCCAACTATGAAATCAGGTAACAGACGTCTTTCTAACTGTTAATATTGGACAAATTTAGTACTCGGTTGAAGACGCTAAAATTTTATATTATTTTTTTGGACACCTTAACATCCACAAATGAAAAAAAACTCAAAACTATAAAGTTGTAGATCTCATTGAGAGTTATTACTTTGGTATAAACAATATCTTCATTACTCCACAAAAAATATATTATTTTTCTAATATGGCAAGCACTAGCACGTGGTTATTATGGTGCTAAAATTTTATATTATTTTAAACATTTTAACGTCCTCAAATAAAAAAAATTAAACTAGAAAGTTGTAGATTTCACCGAGATCTATAATTTTTATATAAGATAATCTTCATCAATGTCGTATTTAAGTGTAATAATTTTTTGAAAGTTAAGTCTTGTCGGACGACAAAAAAAAATTGTAGCGTGATTAGACTTACTTTCGAAAAATCACAACTCTTAAATACAACATCGAATGAAGATGATTTTTATATGAAAATTATAGATCTTGATATGAGTTATACAACTTTATAGTTTTAATTTTTTTTATTTAAGTACATTTAGATGTAAAAAATAATATAAAATTTCAGCATCACAATAATCGTGTACTAACGCCCGCCGTAGTAGAAAAATAATATGTTTTTATATGAAGTTAAATGAAAATACTTTTTATACCAAAGTTGTAACTCTCAATGAGATCTACAACTTTGTAGTTTTAGTTTTTTCGTCTGAGGATGTTAAGATACTTAAAAGAATAATATAAATTTCAGCAGCTCTTAAAAGTAGAAAACCACTTTTGAAACTAGCCGAGAACCAAATTTGTTTGGTTTTAACAGTTAGAGGGTGTATGTTACCCGATTTCATGTTCAAAATCAAACTTTAATACACGTTGGAGGCTGAAAAATATACTTTACCTTTTCAAAGAGGAGAAAGAGGTTTTATGTACAAAACATCTAGCATGCATTTGTTGCAGTGATGAGATGATTCTATCCCTGGTTTTTTTTGGATGAACTAATCCTACATAGTGATTAGTTAAGACTTGGAAGGAATGAAATCGTCCCAATAATTTTGATTAGAGGGATTGGTCAATGTCGGGCGAATGATGTAATTCACACAATTAGTTCATCATGAGACATAGAGTCCTACCTACCACACGTGGGATTCATCCATCAGTCACATGCACATTTTCTCCCCTAATCTCAAATCTTCCTCCAATCTCCCCATAGGAGCTTCACACCACCATGTTAGAGTTGGAATGACTCTCCAGACCCGCCATAGTCTACCACCACCACCGTCCACATCGCACCATGCTCGCACCATGCCCCCAACATGTCACAACCAGTTCTTTAGTTGTATAAATTTGTGGTTTTTATTTATATTAAAAAGGAGAATATAACAGAAATATTGTAATATATAACTATTAATGTTTTCTAAATGATAACTTTCTCCGTCTAAAAAAAATGTAACTATGAGTTATGGGCTAGTTTAGTTCATGTTTGATCTATAATTAATAGTTTTCACATTTATGACTTCAAATCAATTTATTATAAACACACATTTCATAATTATTCTAATGGTATTTATTTGATGTCATAAATATTGATAGTGTTTTATCTATATTGGTCAAACTTAATATACTAAAACATTTCACTGTACTAGAATTTTATTCTTTCTAAGACGGAGAGTAATATGCCTATTATGAAGCACCTTCCAAAGATCGAGACATAGATCCTGAGGTTTCTGAAATCACTCCATATATTTAAATTTTAAGGGGTTGTCCCTGCAAGAGTAGTGCATTTGATCCTAGAATACATATAAGAAAATGTGAACACCCAAAGTGGTAAATTAAGCTATGCAATCACCACGAAGATCTTTTTGCCTCCCCCCAAGCACGATTCCTAGTTCTGCCACTGCATCATGTTAGAGTTAGATCTCTTCCCGTTAGGCCCAACGGACTAACGGGCCCTAGGTCACGTCCTGATCGGGGACGTCCAACCGTGTGGTTGGTGGGCCCCCGTCGCACAGTGCTATATATAAGGAAGGTGGGGGCCGGGGCGCTAGGCACGCGAACCAAAGTTCACATGTGCGCCGCCACACCCCACCGACATCCCTAATCCCTAGACCGATCTAGAGGGTGCGCTGCCAGCGGCGGGAAGCTCCACCGACGCGCCGGCGAGCACTGGATGATGACCGACGCGACTGCTAACGGGACAACGACGACAGCCATGGCGGACGGCGACTCGAACCCTAACACCACCGCCGCCACTGCTACTCATCCGGTCGGTAACCTATCACCTCCTCTCTCTGTCTACTCTTCTCCACGCATATGAACCGCATCTACTACTACTACCCGAACCATCTATCCACTGGATCCGCTCCTAGACGATCCTAGAATGTATCCATGGTATCAGAGCCTCCTACGGAGGGGATCCACTTGGATCCGAGCCCAAACGGCTCAATCGAATCGAAAACCTAACCCTAAATCTCAAGAACAGAGAGGGATTAGGGAACAAGAACCAAGAACGAACTCTAGATCGGGATAACGAAACTCAATCCAATGAAACCCTAAAGGATCCCGATCCATAGAAAGCACAAGAAAACGAAAACCCAACCCAAGAAAGAACCCCACCCTACATCTGCCTTGTCGATGAAACGGCACAGCCGCAGAGCCGCCCAACGGCGGCGAGCTTAGCCGCAGGCGAGCTCGCACGCCGGCGGGGGGTCCCGCGGCGGCGCACGGTCTTTCTCCTCCGGCCGGTTGCGCCCGGCCGCTGCCGTCGGTCTCGCTCTCACAGGCGCGGGAGAAGGAGAAAGAGCGGGGGGGGAAGGGGAAGAAGGAGCGGTGCGGCGGGAGAGCTCTCCCGGCCGGAACCGCCGAATCGCCAAGGGCCGCCGCCGCTCTCTCCCTCTCTGAGCAGAAGCGGCGCGGGGAAGGAGAAAGGGGAGGGGAAGAATGATTTAGGGTTCGGGGGGCAGTCGGCCGTCGGCGGTTTTGATCCGCCGAGACGCGCGCTCAGCCGTTCGATCGACGCCGCCCCAGATCCGACGGCCGCGGCTGATCTGAGCCTGCTGGGCCACTTGCGGCCCAGGCGGGATGCCACTTTCCCGGCCCAGGCCCACGTTGCGGCCTGGGGGGGAAAGGGGGAGCCCGCGCGCGGCCGGTTGGGCCCAAATGGCCTCTGGGCCACTTTGTTTGGCCTAAACCCGAGAATGAACAGTGCGATTTTCAATTTTTTTTATTTTCCAGAAAATTGAATTGATATTTAAATGAATTTGAACTGAAATTTGGTGTATCGTTTCTCTGAATAAATTTTATCCAACGATAATTTTAATTCAGAGAGTAATCATATGAATCACATTCTGGAAAATAATATTTCGAACAATTTCATTTATTCTATTTTCCAGAAATAGTTATGAATTCCTTTTGTATTTGAATTGAAATTCGAATTGAAATTTGATGTATTATCCTCTATACAAATTTTATCCAACAATAACTTTGTTTAGAGAACAATACAAATTGAATTTTCTGGAAAATAAGAGTATGAACAATTTTAATTGTTTCCGCTGCGAATAAAATATTGAATTGCCTCTTAATTAAATTTGAACTAACGGGATAATTTAATTTCGAGTGAATTATGATTTTCGATAATTTTTTGTTGAGATTATAATATTGTTATTTTCTGACCAACGTTGTTAATAACATTATTATAATGACTTGCTATGCATTAATTTTACTTCTGCCCAACGGTGATGTATAAATTTTTTGCATAGAGAAATCATATGTTTTTTAATTTTGACCAACGTTAAGTTAAGGCATACAATTTCATGATGAATGTTTCTCACTTTTCTTTGGATAAATTTCAGGAGTTAAAGGAATGGTGAACATAAACAACATTCCTCCACTCAACGGTACCAACTACCGTGTGTGGCGGCAGAAATACGAGCTAGAACTTGCACTGACAGAGATTGATCTTGTCATTACTTCCCCGTGTCCTACTATTCCAGAGGAACCGGAGAAGAGAACCGATGAAACCGACGAAGCTTTTTACGCCCGAAAGTGTGATTTTGAAGAAGTCAGAATGAAATATGACATCGAACACAGGCGTTGGATTCAATCCAACAGAAAATGCCTGTTGGTGGCGAAAGCCACCATTGAAGACCAAATCCGAGGGTCAATCCCAGAATGCATCACCGCTATTGACTACCTCGAAAGGGTAAAGAGCCAGTTTACTGGGTCTTCCAAGGCCACAACAAGCACAATGATACATAAACTTGTATCTGAGAAATACAATGATGGTGGTGTGCGTCAGCACATATTGAAAATGAACACCATGACAGCCAAACTAAAGACTATGGATTTGGGGATAAATGACAAGTTCCTCATTCACTTGGTCTTTCTTTCACTGCCAAAAGAATTCAAAACTTTTGCTGTGAATTACAATATGATGCCTGAAAACTGGGACATTGAAAAGCTCATTGCAATGTGTGTCCAGGAGGAAGAGCGAATCAAGTCCGCACAGGGTGAATCAACTCATCTTGTGAAGGATAATAAAAGAAAGAACTTTTACAAGAAACCACAGGGAAACCCCAGTGGAATAAAGGCTCTCCCTCCAAGTCACAAGAAAATGCACTTGCAAAGGGAAAAGAAAAGGACTCTCAGGATGAGGACTTCAGAAAATATGGCAATGCTGAGAAAGACCAGTGCAAGGAATGCTTCAAGAGAGGGCATTACAAGAGAGATTGCCCTGTCTATCTGAAAAAGCTACTAAAGAAAGGTGATGATACTATCACATTTGTAGATGAATCCCTGTTTTTATGTTATTCGAATACCTCTTGGTGGATTGATTCAGGTGCAACAATTCACGTTTCGAATTCTTTACAGGGGTTAAGTGGGAGGAGAACCCTGCAAAGAGGAGAAAGAACGATTAAAGTCGCGAATGGAGTACAAGCTGGAGTTGAAGCCATTGGCGATCTAGCTTTAGAATTAAAAGATGGCTTTGTACTTAAGCTTAGGAATGTACTCTATGTTCCCTCTTTACGTAGGAATTTAATAAGTGTATCGAAACTCGATGATGATGGATTTGGTTGTCATTTTGGTAATGACAGATGTGAAATATTTAATAATATTGATAAGTGTGTTGGTCTTGCCTTCCGACAAGACAAGCTTTATTTATTATCTCTTGCTGAGAATGTGACTCATGAATGTGATGTTGTGAATATCTCCCAATCTGCAAATGAGAGAATAAGAAGCGGAAGAGACATGAAAGCGACTCTTCGAAATTATGACATTGTCGTTTGGACCATATTTCGAGGGGAGAATAGAACGCTTAGTGAAACAATCAATTCTTCCGCACTTAGAATTCTCCGATTTAGAACAATGTGTTGATTGCATCAAAGGAAAATATGTTAAGAAAATAAAGAAAGATGCTAAACGAAGCACGAGAGTAAAATAATTCACATGGACATTTGCAGTCCATTCCCAACGAAAAGAGTAGATGGTTATGATTCATTCATAACGTTCATGGATGATTACTCTCGTTATGGCTATATTTATCCAATTAAAGAAAGAACAGAAACATTGAATAAATTTAAGATATTTAAAGCTGAAATTGAAAATCAACACAATAAGAAAATAAAGATTGTTCGATCAGACCGTGGTGGAGAGTATTACGGGCGACATACCCCGTATGGCCAAATTCCAGGTCCCTTTGCAAGGTTCCTACAGGAACATGACATAGTCGCGCAATACTCCACACCGGGAGAGCCTCAGCAGAATGGAGTGGCTGAAAGAAGAAACCGTACCCTAATGAATATGGTGAGAAGCATGATAAGTTACTCCACACTACCGGTTGGTTTATGGATGGAGGCACTGAAAACCGCCATTCATATACTCAATCGAGTACCAAGTAAGTCGGTGCAGAAAACACCGTATGAATTATGGACAGGAAGAGAACCCTCACTTAAACACTTACGTGTGTGGGGCTGTCCAGCTGAGGCAAAGATATTTAACCCAAATATTGGAAAGTTAGACTCCAAGACTGTCAGCTACCATTTCATTGGCTATCCAGAAAGATCAAAAGGATACAGATTCTATTGTTCTGATAGATACACGAAATTTGTTGAAACAAGACACGCTGTGTTCTTGGAGGATGACATGATCAGGGGGGCAAGGTAACACGTGAAATTAGACTTGAGGAGAAGTGGGTACATGTACCTACTCCGATGGTTGAAGAACCATACTTTACGTTACCTGCTGCCGATGTTGCACCAGCAGTACAACATACTGTGGTGACAACGCCTGTTGTGAATTCTCTCATAGCAACAACGAATGAACAAGAGGAACCTGTCCAACAGGAGCCTATAGAATCAGATGTAGCTAATGAGGAAGAACAACAACAACCCATAGTGGACCAAGTGCCAGAGGTCCCTAGAAGGTCTCAAAGAACTAGAAGGTCAGCTATTTCAGATTATTATGAAATTTATGAAACTGAAGAATATCATATGGAAGATGACCCTCTAAATTTTGAAGAAGCCATGAGAAGCGAACACTCATCGAAGTGGCTCCAGGCCATGGAAGATGAGATGAAATCTATGAATACCAACAAGGTTTGGGTTCTAGAAACATTCCTAAAGGAGCTAAGAAAGTAGGATCCAAATGGGTCTACAAGACAAAATATGACTCCCAAGGGAATATTGAAAGACATAAAGCGCGACTTGTGGCTAAGGGTTTTACCCAAAGAGAAGGGATTGATTACAATGAAACTTTTTTCCCAGTTTCTTGTAAAGATTCTTTCAGAATTATTATGACACTTGTAGCTCACTACGATCTAGAATTACATCAGATGGATGTAAAGACCGCATTCCTAAATGGGGATTTGGATGAAAATGTCTATATGGCACAACCGAAAGGTTTTGTCGTTAAAGGAAAAGAAAATATGAGATGTCGTCTGAAAAGATCAATTTATGGTTTGAAACAAGCTTCAAGACAGTGGTACTTGAAGTTTGATAAAACTATAAAGGGTTTTGGGTTTAAAGAAAATGTCGAGGACAATTGTGTCTATGTGAAATTCAAGAATAAGAAATACATATTCCTGATCCTATATGTGGATGATATCTTACTTGCTAGTAATGATGTCAGTCTACTATTAGAGACGAAGAAGTTCTTGTCCTCGAACTTTGATATGAAAGATCTCGGTGAAGCTTCGTTTGTCTTGGGAATTAAGATTCATCAAGATAGAAGAAAAGGGGTATTGTGATTATCGCAGAAGGCATACATAGAAAAGGTTTTGAAAAGATTTAGTATGCATGCGTGTAGTCCATCTCCTGCTCCGATTGTCAAGGGCGATAAATATGAGGAACATCAGTGTCCCAAGAATCAATATGAAATTAATCAAGTGAAAGCGGTACCGTATGCTTCGGCAATTGGAAGTTTACAATATGTTCAAACGTGTACACGCCCTGACATAACTTTTGTTACCGGGTTACTTGAACAGATATCAAAAGAATCCAGGAATTGAACATTGGAAACTAGTGAAGAAAGTCTTGCGTTATTTGCAAGGTACGAAAGGTCTCATGTTGACATATGAAAGATCTGATTCCCTGTGCATAGAGGGATATTCAGATTCTGACTATGCTGGAGATGAAAGAAAATCCACATCAGGATATGTATTCACTCTTGCTAAAAGAGTGATATCGTGGAAAAGTTCAAAACAAACAGTGACTACATCCTGGACAATGTACGCCGAGTTTGTAGCTTGTTATGAGGCCTCGGGGCAGGTAAATTGGTTGAAGAAATTTGTACCCGGACTGAGAATAATTAAAAGTATAGAAAGACCGATGCGGTTGTATTGTGATAACAACCCAGCGGTAGAATATGCTCACAACAATAGGTCAAGTGGTGCTGCCAAACACATTGACATAAAGTACTATGTTGTGAAAGATAAACTTCGGGATCATATCATAAATCTTGAGCATATACGAACAGAAAAGATGCTAGCGGATCCGCTCACAAAAGGCCTTCCACCCAGTGTGTTCAGAGGACACATAGCCGGCATGGGTTTAAGGGAGAGCCTATGATTCCCGAAGAATAAGAAGGGCCCAGAATGATGAAAAGTTTATTTCCAAAATAGAAAGGTGTGTAGTAGCTGTGAGTCTAACGACAAGAATTGTTGTGATGATGAAGCATGCTCTATATACTAATTTGTGATGGAGTTGAAAAGAATTGGAATATTAAACTTGAAATAGAATTGAAGAATTAAAAGAATTGTATGAGATCTAGGGGGAGATTGTTAGAGTTAGATCTCTTCCCGTTAGGCCCAACGGACTAACGGGCCCTAGGTCACGCCCTGATCGGGGGCGTCCAACCGTGTGGTTGGTGGGCCCCCGTCGCACAGTGCTATATATAAGGAAGGTGGGGGCCGGGGCGCTAGGCACGCGAACCAAAGTTCACCTGTGCGCCGCCACACCCCACCGACATCCCTAATCCCTAGACCGATCTAGAGGGTGCGCTGCCAGCGGCGGGAAGCTCCACCGACGCGCCGGCGAGCACTGGATGACGACCGACGCGACTGCTAATGGGACAACGACGACATCCATGGCGGACGGCGACTCGAACCCTAACACCGCCGCCGCCACTGCTACTCATCCGGTCGACGGATCCGGTTGGTAACCTATCACCTCCTCTCTGTCTACTCTTCTCCACGCATATGAACCGCATCTACTACTACTACCCGAACCATCTATCCACTGGATCCGCTCCTAGACGATCCTAGAATGTATCACATCATGCTCGTCCTTATCGATGCTGAAGTGCGCCACCCTTAGGTCGGATCTCCTCTCGCCATGAACTACGTCACCTTCTCCCTATGTTAGGCCATAGTAGCTCATCCTTGCTTACCTTCCTACCGCCATAAACAACAGAATAGGCCATGGCGGTGGGAGTTGAGGCAACGACGAGCAACAAGAGTAGAGTCATGCTTAGAGGGAGCTAAGGAATACACAAGAAGAAGGAGATGGTCAATTGGTGGAACCATGTGGAGGCCAATGCCTTTGGTTTTGGACTTTTGGTGGATGGATCCATCAGATATTTTCAGAAGGTGATAGCCCTATCTCAGGTGACTCTAAACCAAACATCACTAAAAAAGTGATTGCTTCTCTATATTTTACATGGGATGTATAAAGTCGTCTTTAAAACCATTAATTTTAATTTCTTATATATTTTAGGTAAAAATGAATTGATTCCTGTAAAATTTCTTTGTTTGAAAAGGGCCTAATAATAATGAGCATAGACCAGTTAAAGGACAGTTATCCGTTACGCACAAGCAGACCAAAAAAAATTCAAATTTCATATGCACTTTACACTCATCTTTGCAGAAAAAAGAGAATAATTTATGGGTCGGGCACAAGTAATTCAACTCGTGTCCAGCCTAAGCCGGCTGTACATGTCCATCCGACAGACAAAAATCTGAAAACTTCACTGTTGTATCAGAAGTCACGCCTCAGACTTAGTTTGTTACGGAAACACTTGGGTTTTCAGCTCGAAAGCAATTAATAGTCGGATTTGTTTAATCTGAACGTCTGAGTCTCCATTCAGACTTTCCGTAGTTGAGGGGATCCACAACTGCAACTGCAAAGAGTTAAACTGTCCATTACTTCATCAGAACTCTTATGTACCTAAAGTTTTACATTGTCCATCTGAGAAGACAGTTGTATTGAATTGCCATAAAGGGTTTGTTTGGGTCATGGCCGGAGGAGGGAAAATTCGGTTTATTTTGGCTGACCAATATTGGCCTTGCCTTTGGTTCAAGCCAAAATATGGGTGATCAAAATTGGGGTTTTGGCCGCTCTAGCTAGTTCTGCCTTGCTATAGAGAAACCGGTCAAGGTTCTGGCCAAATTTTAAAGTTTGACCAAATATTAACTTAGCTAGCTTGAACCAAAGATACCCATAAGGGTGCTCAACCAAATGATAAAGAATAATCTTTTGAGAATTTTCAAATACCTATATTTTTTTGAACAAAATTTTCAAATACCTATAGTTTCCAATTTTCCATATATGGTAGATAGATCAATATTCAGTCCCCTGTCAGCGCGATGTCCCATTACAGGTATTTGCGATGCCTACCACGTCACCTGGACGGACAGGAGATGCACATGAAAAATGTGCTTCGCAAAGGCCCGATGGAACGAACATGCATGGGACCATCAGCATAGGATTGGTTTTCGGCTTATCGTCACTAAATTCATCGCTTTGTGTTGTCCATGTCTCAATTGACATCGATCTTAGCCGAACACTTTTCAGCAAATATTTTCTTTTCTTTTAAACAAAAGATAAGACTCGTTTGAGGTACCGTACCATCACCTCTACAGATCAACTACATGTGTAAACGGAACAGAAAATATACATACTGTTTTCACACATATGCTTCAGATTTCAGAAAGGGTACGAATTAAGTGACACACTACTTCCCTGACTGATGATATGATGAAATTCAAACAATTCAGTTTGGCACGCTGAGAAAGTCTACATAACAGTAACGCATGAGCTTCCTAACCCAGCAGGCGCTCAGCATGGTACTGGAGGGCCTCCACACTTTTGGGAACCCTGGATGATGGTCCACATGGTTCGGTCAGTTTGGGTACTTTACATTTGTAGCGAGAGCACGCGGAGATGGCATGAATTGCTGACAATGTGCTGATGAGTGTGTTCCAACGACAGGATATCTTATGATGTTGGCCATGCTTTCACCATCTTTTCTCAAGTTTTTCTCTGTTTTCTTTTTCTATTTATTTATGCACATGCTTGCCTGAACCAATAAACAAGATGAGTGCCGAGCGCGTCATCATTTGGTTGGTTTCGATGACATAGCAGCTTTCTTTTCTCTCTGGGGTGGTAGGTAACTTGGAGGCCCTATTTAGTTCCCTATGAAATCCAAAATATTTTGGGTTTTGGTTCTTCATTTTGCAAAATAAAACTAAACACCACCTAAAATAGTTGGTAAAAAGTGGTTCATTCCTCATTTTAAATTTTAGACTCAAGATGTCAAAATAAGAAAATCTTTGCATTAGTTTGTGTGTCATTCTCACAATCCCATCATTGGTTGGAACTAAATACCTCACCAAAATATTTTGTATTCTAGATTTTAAAATCCAAAGAAGTTAAGATTTTGGATTTTGGATTTTGGTTGGAACTAAACAGAGCCTGAATGCAGAACTATTCAGGCTGCTTACATTCTGTTGTGGTACCTTTTTTTTTTAAACGAAAGACACGAGACGGTGCCAATTTCTATTTATAAAAGAAGAGGAATTACAAGGTTTGCTAATCAGGGAAGACTAGTAACCAGTCAAGTCCAGAAAAAGGTGAAAAACTACTCTCTGCCAAACAGCCAAAGGAGAGGTGAAGTGAAATGGTGGAAGCTTCCCTGTGTGCCTAAATACTCCTGCATTCCTCTCATTCCAGTTCCCACACGACAAGCAGGATTAGAGAACGAATTCCTTTCTTGGGGATCCCATTCCCAGAGGCTGTAGTACATTTTTGCTTTGACCTGCATCTTCTATCTTACATGTACGATGAATTTCAAAGACAGCAATAATCACTGCAACAAGTCAATTGGCTCACTAAGGATATGGCTGAGAAGGATGCACATAGATGAATCATTTACCTAACAGAACACAGAACAAGCACAGCAGAACCCAACAAGCCCAGCTGCCACTTCCAGGCTAACTTTTCTGCAGAAAGCGAAATGTAGTGAGCATGCACTGCGTCCGTGAAGGAGCTTTCTTCAAATCTGCACCAGTGTCAAAATCTTCTAGGAAAGCTTTGCACAACACTGCCTGTATCTGTCCACTGTAGTGCAACACTAGCACAGTATCTCACCAGTTTCAGATTATGCGAATTAAAACCTGATATGTAGATTTGTATGCCCTCATCCCTCAACATGGTCGCAATCCATTGCCCACAAAACACTAGATCAAGTCGGGTGCATTATACAGACACAAAATAGAGAACACGCCACACCTTATATTGTCCAAGACAAAGCATAGTGCCATAACATGGCTGTACATTGCACATACAACATGGACACAGCAAGTAACATGGGATCTATACAACCGAACCTTCAAACCTCAGATTATTCTTTCCTTTGTTTCAGTGGACTTTGGCAGTCGCATGCCTGGACGGCCTGTGCACCCTCACCTTTGGTCTCTTCTTGCGTGCCAGCTTCCGCTCGAGTGCCTTGACCTTATCACTTAGGTCTGTGATGACCCCCATCTGATCATTCCCGGATGCAAGAAGCTTCTGCAGAAGCTCTTTCAGCTTCTGGTTTTCTTCTGCCAGTTTCTCCTTGTCATTGACCATTAGATCTTCAGGAGCTGGGGAGACAGAAGCCTTGTTCTCTGTCTGCACAGTGATGTCTTCTTTAAAGGAAGCTTCATCTTCAGAAGGATTTGCACCTATTGCATGCGCTGGAGCTTCCTTCGGCATTTCATTGCATTTGTCCATCTCAGACACCCGCACATCAGAATCTTCAGCAGAATTTTCTCCCTCCGTGCCTACTGGAGCAGCTTTCTGAGTCTTAGTGCATTCATCTGTCTCGGAGACATATGAATGGATGTTTTCTTCATGAGCATCAGTTTGGTTCTCCGATGACACCTTCAGTTCAGGTTCTTCATATACTGTGATGCCACCATCGTGTGTACATGATAAATCAAAACTATCTGAATCAGGGAAGACTGTTCCACCTGTTGTATCGTCTGCCTCTTCTCCAAGGCTAGGGTGACTCTCTTGAATGTCAGGTTCCCTCCTTAATGACTCACAAATAGGGTCCTCGTAATTTGCAGAACCTCCGGTTACCTTTTCAACAGTAGCTTCAGTTTTCTCATCCACATGTGGTGCCTCATCCTTGTCAGAAACACCACATTGCATTTTATCGTCAGACTCATCCAAGACAGTTAGTACTGGGCCAGAGACAGACTCCAATCTTGGTTCCAGCAAGGAAGGTTGATCATGCTTTTCTACATCTACAGAAGTATCCAGTTCTAAATCATTGGTTGAAGCCTCTGTGGTTCCATCTGGTACTTTGCCTGAATCTTTCATGGAATCCACGGCTTGTACCTGCAAGTTGATATCCTTGGCTTCTTGTTGATCTTCTGTATTAGCTACAGTGTCCTTTGCATGAGTTAGACCATGCTGTTCTACATCCTTCAAAGGTACTAGTGGATTCTCCAAATGAACAACAGAGCTGCTTGATTTGCTATGCTCATTTTCAGCAGAAGATACATCATCTTTCAGTTCCACATTTTGTAGAGTTGCAGTTTCATGCACCTGACTGTCAATTGGGCCATCCTGTTTCAAATATACAACATTAATTTGTTGTTCAAAAATAATAATAATCCCTATAGAGCTTATCATCAAAATAAATAAGATAAATTACTTTCTGAGTTGACACTTCACTTTCCACAGATGCAGTCAGAGCACTTATGTTGATGTCCTTAGTGGAAGCAGGAGACCTTATATTTGATTCAGCATAGGGACTCTCATCGGTCGAAGCTGTGTATTGTTTCAGTTCACTAGGATCCCCTGTGATGTCCTCAGTGGAAGCAGAAGACCCTGTATTTGATTCAGCATAGAGACTCTGACCGGTCGAAGCTCTGTATTGTTTCAGTTCACCAGACTCCCCTGATGAAGCTGTATCATACAATGGTGACATGGAGTTCACTAATGGTGACTCTTTTACTTCATCCTCGGCTGCTGGTTTCTCCTGTTGACAATAGCAATGCTATCAGTACCCATTTGCAAGGTAAAGTATCTTCTTAAACTAAGAGCAGTAGTATGAATAATGGAAAAGACTTACTTCTTCAGTCACTTGTTCCACTGAATTAACATTTGATTCTCTAATTCCATACTCCTGGTTGTCAGTGGGATGTTTTTTAAAAGCTTCATCACTTACCATATCCATCGATGATGCTACCTGAAATTCAATATGTCCCTCAGCTTTCCCCTGTTGAACATAAATAGTTAAATCCTACTTGTAAATTGAAGTCAATTTTCATGAATAAATCAGATGCAAACAACTAAGACAATGATGATTACTTTCCTTTTTCTTCTGGGTCAGTAGTACTTTGAAGGTAGCATTACTTCTTTAAAACATAGTGGATTAGCCTATATAACACTTCATAACTAATGCAATTTTGTTTTATCCAACAAGCAGTCTGTGTACCATTACATTAGGACAAAAGAATATAAGAATGCAACATACACACAAGCCCAAGGAAAATAGTTACGTTAGCACTATTTATAGACTAAAACAACCCTACACGAGCTGGCCCTAGATCATACGGCAAACAGATGAATCCCCCTGGCACCAGCCAATCCCCACAGGCCACAGATGTGCCTCTTCTCTAGCAAAGCATTAAAGCCCACTGAATGCCTAATGCAAATTACTTAAAATGCACTAGTAAGCACATACTCCCATGCTTAACAAAACAATCCAAAATCTTACCAATGTTGTAACAGTAGAGTGCCAAACAATATAAATCAAAATTGACTTACTTCTTCATGTGCTTCGTCCAATGCGGTGCTAAATGACTCTTGTTTTTCATTCTCTTCTTCACTGGCATCTGCATCAGCCCTCGCATCCCAGGAAACTCCAGATGGAACTGCACTGCATGGCTCCATGTAGTCCACTGAAGATGGTTCTTCTTCCTTACCCAGTTCAACAGTTCTCTTCTGCTGAGATTTCTTTTAGGTAAAATTAGTACATCAAGCAATTTGTGGCGTCGTCATGCATAAATTACATTTGACTGAACAATTGCAAAACAAGGCTAAGGGACTATGTTAATACAAGCAACACTTACTCTTTCAGAAGCTTCAGTTGTTACAGTAGGAGCTATAGTTTGGATAATGTTCTTGGTTCTCTTAGATTCATCATCATTACTATTTGTCTGATTCAAGTCCTTAGATGGTGCTTTGCAAAAAGCATCAAGCTTCTCCTGCAAGCAAATAAGTTCTCGAGCAACAGACTTCCTAGCTTCCCTTACACTTGGATGCAAGCCCTGTGTCAATACTACCAAGGTCTTAGAACCAACCCAACTAGTACCAAAAGTGTTTATCACAAAAATAAACAAGTCTATGCTGTTCATAGAAAAAACACAGGCTGGAATGAAAAACAATACCTGTATTGTGTCAAGCTTCAGGAGTAAATTCATAATAGTTTCACCGATGGCCACTTGCTCTTTTTGTGTTGGCTTATTGCAAGAATCTTCAAGGCATTGAAGCTGCTTCTTAACACCTTGCATGTGTTCATGCACATGCCTAATCTTCCGGAGCTTATCCAAAGGTTGCCATCTTCGAACATCATACCCTCTGTACGCTGACTGAATACGAACGACAGCATCTGGTTCTGACAGATTAACACTATATGTTCTCGTATCATCTTTTGCAGCTTCACTTTCAATCACCGTCCCAACTTCGTTTTTGCATTTGTCACATCCATTCGAGCTCCCAGCACCAGCATTTTCTTGCACATCTCCCTCTATGCTCTTCGCGCCTGCATTTTCTTGAGCACCAACTATAGTGCTACCAGCGTGGACCTTCTGGTCATCTTTACTTGTGGGAGCTTCTTCCTCCTGTGAATGTTCAACAGAAGCAGCTTGCACTGTTTCATTTCTAAAGCCAATTTCCTTCTTCACTTCATAAGGTGTCTTGATATGCTTACTTGTACTAGACTGTTTAGGCTCTAGGTTCTGGCTCTGGGCCTCCTTCATGTCCTTCTTCGCGTTGTCAGCATCCTTACTTTTTGGTGGGCTAGGAGACCTAGAAGAACCATTTCCAGATTTCTTTCTTGGCAAGGGATCCACACGCAAGCATACTGGGGGCAATTTTGAATGCTTAGCTATTGATGAGTCACTGTGTTCTGTTTTCCTGTTTTCTTCTACCTTTTCAGCACTGTTGGCCTCCTTTGCCTCTTTCTTTTCCCTCATGCCAATATTTTTCTCATCACTTTGTTTCATGACTGGAATGGTTCTGTAAGTACTGGCCTTCTTTTCATTGATCTCTTTCTCTGGCACAACTGGAATGGTCTTGCAGTTTTCCCTTAGAGGTTTCTTCTCATCATTTATGCTCTTGGGCACAGCTAGAGTGGTTTTAGGGTTTCCTTCCAGTGTCATGCTATCTTGATGATCAGTAACCATAGGTTGGTTCTTCACTGCTGATCTGTTGTTGTGGTCTCCAGAGCCATTTCTGGCAGCCTGTTTCTGATCCTCATGGTGACCATTCTCAAACCAAGAGAGAGGAATGATCTTTATCTTGGGTGATTGAGGAGCCTCTTCAGAAATCTTTGGGGATTTTGCGGTCTCTTCTGTGTCGTTAATCTCTTTAGCCTTTTGGTTTGGCGCATCATACCCTGCTGGCATCCAAACTATTGGCCAAGGGTACTGTTTACCCTTCTGATTATCTTGCTCTTGTTGCTTCACACCCCCTAACCTCTTATTACCCACAGGAGCCCATTCATTTAAAATCTGAGGTGACAATTCATAATGCTCTCCATTCTCCTTGCCTTTAATATTGACTGATGGCAACCATATGAATGGATACTTGTTGTTTGGGTGTTGAATTATGCTGCTGCTATCAGCATTCTTGTGCTCACTCTCAAGCTTGACATCAGGCCTTTCTTCCTCAATTTTCACATTGCCCTTCTCAGCCCCAGGGGGCACATGATTTGGACATCCACAACAATGGCTCTTGAACTTGTCATAACCATATGGTGTATGATCAACAGGGTAGAGATGTGATGGGACAAAGTAAGAAGGACATGCATTCGGATGCTGTGGAAATGGCCCATGATAGTATAAATGAGGGGGTGGAAGTTCTTGTGGGAATGGGGGTCTGAAACTGTAGTAATCAGAAGGATATGTTCGGTTGCAGCAACAATGGAACTCAGGAGGATGTGAGTGATGCATCTCATGATTGTATGGCCAAGTTCCATAGCTTGGTGGCTGATAATAAGATGAGTCCATTGCCCGTGGGTGACCTGATCGGATTTCCCATCTAGGAGGAGGATAGTATGGGTAAGGAGCATGATTTCTGTAGTGCGAGTGGTATGGATCCATGTAGTGGTTTGTTGGATACATAGTAGTTATTATTATTACTAGTCTATATGTTCTGGAAGGATAAATGCCTAGACCTGCGAACAGGTATTATGGTTGTGATACCTGCAACAATGGAGAAGAGACATGTAAGCTTGAACATAGTTTGTGGAGCTATGAATACAACAAAGCAACTGATCAACAGTGAAACATCACGCTAATTCAGAAATCGTAAGGAACTGAAATAACAAAATTTTTTCATTGGTAGTCAACTTTCACCAATGATGTTAAATTCGTAGAAGAACATGAAACATTTCTAGATGAATAAACCAATAGATTCAGACTCAGTGTGAACACTGAAGTGGTATTATTACAAGCAAGTACTCCCTCCGTCCAAGAAAGTATAAAATTCTAGCACAGTGTCACATTTTAATATCTTACGTTTGACAAATCATAGATAATAAGTATCAATATTTATGATATATCAAATAAATATCATTAAATTAATTACGAAATGTATTTTCATAATAAATTGATTTGGAGCCATAAACATGAATACTATACTATTCACTAGAAACTTGGTCAATGAACTACTTTTTCTGGCACGCAACCTATAGTTGCATGTTTTTATGGATGAAGGGAGTACCAAGAAATTGAGTTCCTTGTTGTATACCCATAGCAACAGTTTATGGAAGGATGCACAAAAGCGGAAGGCATCTTGTGAATATAATACTGAAATTTCCTTAATTCGCTCTGAATCCCAATTTTTCTATGCCTAAGCATATTATTGTTTTTTCCAGACATGACTGACATGATTCCTAATCAATTGGTCACAGGTGCGCCCAAAATTCACAATTGTTCAAAGCATCTGGGTTATTCATCTGAAAAATTATCTTGATTTTAGAAGGCACGATGCCTAAAAAGTATCCTGTTCCTCTCACTTGTTGAATGGATGGCCAAACACACAACCAAAAAATAGGATAGTTTAATTAGGCAGTGAGTGAGAAAGAATAAACCAGCACATTTCAAATTAGTACATGAATCAATCACTTCCAATAAACCTCGAAGCATTGACCACCGTAGTTTACTGAATATTTCCCATAATCATTTTAGTTACAAACAATCCCTAATTATTTTATTCTTCTTGATTGAAAAGGTAAGGTTTGTAATTGTGAATAAAGCAGAGCTTTTCGAGACTGCAGGTAGACATGAACCGCAGACATCGCGTTCTGAATTTCTGACAGCTTCCATAATCAATACTATCCTCCTAAACAAACACAGGGAGCAGCAACATCACCCGGCCCAACCCAGTACTCGCTACATAATCGGATGCACCAAAACCACCCTAATCCAGAATTTTCCAGACAATAGAAGGAAAATGGGAGGAGGCGAGGCGAGGAGGGGGCACACTTACAGTGCGACGGGCGGAGAAAAAGCAGCAGAGCGCGGATCAGACAGACGAGCCACCACCAAAGCTTGAAAAATCCACGGGACCGAGTGACGTGAGCTACCGGCGAGTGATGCGGTCCGCGGGTTCCAAGGCTGTCGTCCTGCTCTCTCTCTCTTCCCTTCCTTCTCACGAGCGCTTCTGTTTCCTTGCGTGTTCTTCCTTTCTGATGAATGGCGCGGCGCGGGGCAGGACGCCTGGTATTTATGCGGAGAACGGGGGCAGGGGCCTCCGAGGAGAGAAGGTGGAAGAAGAGACCGTTGGGGGTTCGAGAGGGTTCGCGACTAGAGATGGCTGGCTGACTGGGTTCGCTCTCCCGCGCGGTCGCATTCCTTCGGGACGGTTCTACCACTTCCACGAGAGTCTCCTCCCTTTTCCACTGTTCCCGCGCTAAGTGTGTCAGTCTCAGCCTTTGTCTAATTCTAACTACACCCTCCGTCCCATAAAAATGATAATCCATAAGTTTAAATTTTGGAAGTGTTTAGTTGCTGGCCTCCGGTGGCGGAGCTCGGAGTAAAACAGGGTAACTTACCATTGAATCTGAAAATATACATAGGTGATGGAAAATTTAGTCCTAATATTTATAACAGCTCCGTCTATTCCAAAATTAAGTGTCATTCTCAGTTCACAAGAAGTCAAATTAACCAAATATATAAAAATATATTTATATGACTAATATATATACATACATATATACACTAAAATACATGTAACATACAACACGTTAAAGAGTTTGAAAGTAAAATATAAAAAAAATAAAGGATATAAATAAGAACATAAAAGTAGTACTACCTTCATCTTAAATTATAAGGCATTTTAAGAATCTACGACATTTTAAAAATTTTGTAGAGTTAAAGCATATCGAGTTAGACGAAATTTATATAAAAATATAATAACATTTATCATGTCAAGTAGTATAATTAGATTATTCATCAATTATATTTTTATAGTATACATATTTGATATCATAAATTTTTATAATTTTCTCTATAGTTTTGGCTAAACTTGAAATGTTTTTTAACTCTCTAAAATTCTTCGAATGTCTTGTAATTTGGGATAGAGAGAGCAGTAACTATAGATTATACTTCTACTCGCTTGAACTTATGAGCCAACTTATCATAGAGAGAGAGCAGTAGCTATAGATTATACTTCTAATCTCTTGAACTTAATTATGAGCCAACTTATCAACCTCACAACCATCAGTCGAACAAGACTATGATTTTTTTTGATAACACTACTACTATGTTACACACACAGAGGCAAATCAAGGCTAGGAGGCGGGAGCACGCCTGAAGGTTGCTGATCATGGATAGGATAGTAGATCGATGTGGAGTCAAGGAAGGCATGCAGACATGGAGATGAACGAGAGTAGACACAGCAGGCTAAATTGCATTTAGGCTTTACAAAATTCATGGAGCAAAGCACACTGGAGCCAGGGGGGCGCCCAGCTTGGCCCCTACGTAGCTCCGTCAGTGCCGGCCTCTGCTCGCCACGCCACACTAGCTTCTACCACACTGCTATGATTAGAGGCGGACCCAACAAAAAATATGAGCTAGGGCGGATCGCTATATATACACACACGAAACTTCATCATAGGGCGGCTAGATGTTCATCGTAGAATAGGGTACTAGTGGTACTCGTCGGAGGGGACCTAGGGCGGCCGCCCAAGCTCGCCCTATAGGTCGGTCCGCCCCTGTGTGATTGTTGTTTGGTTTAGACTTACATGAAGCAGCCACAAAACTTTTGTGTGTTGATGTTCATCAACCTGTTGTGGCCACTCACCTCGCCACACATCGCCACAGGTCTTGTGGCCGCGCCACAGCTCCGTTGGCGTGTGGTGTTCATCAACCAAACAGTCTCTTTATCATAAATTGTCAAAGAGTGCTTAGTCTGGTTGACTAAATCACTCGAGCGGCACCCCACAGGTCCTGAGTTTGATTCTCTGTGGGAGAATTCGTCGACCCACTTAGCTGCAAGGACCTACAACCCTTAGATGTGAATGTGTTGCCTTCGCATCTACTCCCTCTATCCCAAATTATAAGATGTTCCAAGAATTTTAAAGAGTCAAAACATCTTAACTTCGACCAAAATATATTTGTGGAAGAAGCCTCTTGAAATCCCAATTTCTAGAGGGATACCTTTAAAAATCAAATCATTTCTTGATGTCCAAATTATCCAGCACATAAGGATCACAACGGACATGAAGAACTAGGATTGAAGTTTAGTTTTGAAGTGATCGACAATTCTGAGGAAATTCCTATGAGAAGGGGTATCCATCATGTTCCAACAATTTTTAGGAAAGCTGCACTGAAGACAAAGGTGCTCTGCAGCTTCCTCCACTGCTTGTCTGGTTCACTACAAAGAACATAATTATAGTAGTCTATATGCATATTCTTTCTTCTTACGATATTTCTTGTGCTTAATGTATGCTTGATCAACAATCAGAAAAAACACTTTATGTTTGGGTTGACAGGAGCACTCCTAGAGCCAATTGTAAGCATAATGAACTTGTGTCTGATTGAAAAAGGGACATGTAGGCTTTTTGAGAATGGAAATTCATTCCCCAGGTATATGATCAAATATCCATATCTTACATTATGTTGATTCTATCATATTCCTATTGCACTCTTTGAAGGTGCTCAAAAGCCACGTCAGAAAAAGGAAGATGGAATAATTCAGTAAGATCAGTCCACCATATTATTGTCAGCATCGAAATGAGCTTGTTCCTGGTAAACGAGAACAGTTCAGGCAACCTCTCCTTCCAAACCTAATAATTACATCAATTGTCATGTCATAACATGATAATTTTCCATCTTTTAATTGTACCCTAGCAAAGCCAGAGGCCAAAAACTAGCTAGGGCTGAAGGCCTCTAGCTCTGCCCACAGAGCATGCACAAAGGAGTAAAGCTCCTTACCTATAACACTCGAGTGCATAAATTATACTTTGTGTAACTGTACTTTTGAAACACGTGTTAGAAGAGCATCTTCCGTACAGATGCCAGAGGCTACCTGGAGCCAACTTTTTTAGGCCTTGGCTGCTTCGAGTGAGCTAGAAGTGGTGAAGATGTTCCAAATTTATAGACCAAGATAAATGCCGACTTCTGACGGAGCGAAGCGGAGACCCGTCGCCGGGTGCGCCCCCGTTCAGTTGGGGGTGCGGGGGGGGGGGGGGGGGGGGCTGGCCCCCCACGGTACGGTACACAATCCCGTCGCTAGGGTTTCACGGTGACCACGTCGTTCATTATTCTTGTAAGCCGCCGCACGGTGTTGTAACCCGACTCTTGATAATAGTGAGGAGTGTTTGCTGGCTGTCGCCCGTGGTTTTTCCCCTTCACATTGGAGGGGTTTTCCACGTTAAATCTTCTGTCTCGCTGTGATTTGATCTTGTGTTCTTCGTCGTTTATCCGCCGTCATTCACAACAAGAAGTGCTCCTCGCTCCCGCGGTGTTTGGTGTGGCTCCACCGGCCCCGGGATCAGAACCCGTGGAGGAGCAGGCGTGGGAGCCGCATCAAACGAGGCCTAAAGTTTGTGTAAGTGGTTTTGAAAACGTCGAATTGTTGTTGTTTTCAAATTAGTTGTACAAGATTTTACTTGAACTAGATATACATTTTCCCTCCGCAGCTCACCTGACTGATCTGAACCGTTGGCTTTCAATCGGATCGCCCGCTGTCCCCTGCTATCCACAATATTATCCCTGCACTCCTCTTCCTCCACTCCTCCTAATTCGTCATCCATGCCTCCGCTCCCCGCCGCGGCCATGGCCACCGCGACGCTGCCCCTCCGCCTCCTCCCCTCCAAAACGCTGACCCTCTCCACTATCCCCTCCACGCGCCGCTCCCTCTCCGTCGCCGCCGTGGAGCCCCAGCGCTGGCGCCTCCGAGCCGCCGCTGAGGAGGCGTCTCAGGCCGTGGAGGTTGAGTTCGTGGAGCCCGAGTCGGAGGCCGAGGAGGAACCCGCGGTACCGGAGCCCGTCGAGGCGCAGCTCGCCGCCGCGGGGGCCGGGAAGGACGCTGACATCTTCGCTGTTGTCATGGTGGGTTAGCTTCCTCTGGCACCTCCGACGATGCCATTTTGGACTGAAATTACTCGAAAATGATATATCCTCATTTATGCTGCATTACCTGTAATGTTAGGCATATCTTACATTGCATGGAAAATGGCTAGGATGGTGGTGTGAGTACTAACAGTAATGCGCGATCACACAGTGCTTGCGTAGTCAGTCCTGTTGTATCTCGTGCAGGCAGTTGTTTGTGTGTTGTCAGAATGAGCATTTTGAAGGGGAAATAATGACTGAAGACTAATATATTCTGACTGATTTCCTTTATTGCAGATTGGTTCAAGACAATACATTGTGATGCCGGGCAGGTATATATACACACAGAGACTGAAAGGTGCCAATGTCAATGATCAGGTTTGGTGATTCACCTGTCTGCATACTCCAAGCTGATAGTGTAGGTTATGAGATGTTGTATTGTTTCCCTCCTGCAATTCTTTTGATATGGAAGTCAGTTGGAGAATCTTCTGCTTATCTTGATGCATTTGTGTCCTTGTAGCAGCAATTGCTCACTAAATATTTCCTTAACAGCTTGCAAAAACTATTACCTATACATCCTTCTCTCTAGATGTCTTGTTGTTATGGTGGATAGGGTAATTTCTCATTGCAGATTTTTGATATGTTGTCAGCACAGAGAAAAGCCACCATTGTCCTCTAGTCTGTAGTCTTTGTCTGCTCACAGTCCTAGATCCAAATGATACGATGCATCTGGTGCAAATGCATAGACATTCTACCATGATGGTACTATCAGCTCAGGTTTTATGCATAGTCACATAAAACGGGGTCGGAGGCATCGACACTCAACCCGGGAACGTTGACCCGGACCCAGGTATGCAGGGTCATTTTCAACTCTGCAGTGTAAAACCCCCTCACAAGTAGCGTACCACGTTCTTCGACCTGGTTGACCTGGGAATGTTAGGAGAGTCAAGGGTCTAATGGGCTAAGGCTCTTAATTCTTGCTTAATTTCAGATTGATACATCTCCTCTCATTATATAGAGAGGTCTGTGACTTGGCCCCTAAGCCAGCGACTAATTAACCCTAATGGGCTAAGGCCCAATAGACCCTTGACTCTCCTAACACTACACCCCACCTGGACATGCAGCTCGTCCTCGAGCTGCAACATAATGATGATACTAGCAATGACTTTGCTAGACACAAACTGAACACCTACTAAGAACAAGCCTTTTACATCTCGGCTTATTTTATTGACGTGAAATAGACCGCGACTCTTTATTTTTGACTCCTGAAGATGTGGCGGACACCCGCCGTGTGGACCTGCACGGGAGTAGCCACCTGGATCCCATGGAGCCCACCGGAACGAGAGGGGTGCACGGGTATAGCCACCTGGGATTAGCCGCGATAGCATCCAGCGGAGACGTCCTCGCGGCGGCCGATGGCGAAATGCGGTGGCGCTAGACAGTGCGTCGCCGCCGGTGACAAGAAGGGGAGCGACTTCCCTACCGCCGCTGCCATAGAGTTGGAGGTCGCTGCCCGTGGGGAAAACAGCATACCCGCCGCCTGTGGGGGAAAGCACATGCTGAAGTTCCCCAACGCAATGGATGAGATTGAAGTCGTCCACATGGCGAAGCGCAACTTGGAGCTGTGAAGGGGTGGAGGGCTGAATAAGCTGCATATCACGCATCTCCCGCACCCGCCGACGTGCAAGGGGCTGCGCGCAGCAGCCTGCAGCCTCATTGCCGCCAACACCTGGCAGCTAAGCATCCTCCCCATCGGCTTCGTCGCGATGTCCGCCGACTGCTTGGTCTGCTGTGATTTCGCGCCCTCATCTTGGATCTGCTGGACGCCGACACCCCTATAGAAGATCCCATCGGTGAATGGGTGCTGGACTTGGCACACTGGGAACAACAACATCGGTGGCAGCGGGCGTTGGAACGACCGTCGTCATGGCCGCCGGGGGAACTCCGGTTGTCAGCGGCAGCAGCACGGACGTGGACGATGACGAGCCCTGCTCGGTGGTGACCCCCTGGTGGTAGGTGATCTGCGGCACCGGCTGGGGCGGATGCAGGAACGTTGGCGGAGCGTACGGCGGCCGCGGCGGGTTGAGGTAGCCGAGGATGGACTGCATCGTGAGCCGAAGTTCGGCCATGCCGGCGCTGAGGTCGATGATGGCCGCCGTAGTCTGCTCGGCTGTGAAGGTTGTCCGCGGGGCTGTGAGCGCGCCGGCCAGCGGGGTGCTTGACGGCGCCAGGGCTGACGTGGTCGCGGTGGCGTTCGGCGGATCGGAAGTGCCCAGCGGATGCACGGTGGACGAAGACGGCGGGATCGACATGGCTGATACCAGATTGTTATGGACGGCGTTAGGGTTGAGAGGAGATGAATTGAGGGAGCGACGGTGGCTGATGTGCTACAGTACCCGCGTGCTACAGTACCGCGGGTACTGTTCACAGGGCGGCGGCGGCTAGGGCTGCGAGCGAGGGAAGTCCGACCGGGGGCCTTTGCCCATGGCCGGGCAAGAGGGGAGGGATTTCCTTCTTAATTCTTGCTTAATTTCAGATTGATACATCTCTCATTATATAGAGAGGTCTGTGACTTGGCCCCTAAGCCAGCGACTAATTAACCCTAATGGGCTAAGGCCCAATAGACCCTTGACTCTCCTAACAGGGAACTTTGTGGCTGTGGTTCTACGTTTGTTGCTGATCTGATTACCTGAGTCAATGTGGTGCAGTGTTAGTCATCTGACTAATAGTGATTACTCAGCGTAGTTGGTTGCCCTAACTTGATTAGGGACACAAAGCGATTAGGTTGATTAGGTTCCTAGTTGTCTTATTAGTTGTTGATATATCACGATTAGTCGTCCCATTAGATAAGGGATGACCAGGCTGGTTGCCGTCATCGGGTGGGACTAAGCGGTTGGTCTTCAAGGTAAGTTACTGGGCTGCCAATTTGAGCCAGTATGCACAGACAGGAGCAGCTGCCAGAAACCCTTCACTCCTAGGCTTCAAGCTGCTGCAGCCGTTGGTGCTGGATCCCCTTCCCTGACTCCACCAGTGCCGAATTCCTTCCTCAAGCCACTGCTGGTCCCCTTCCCTCCTCTACTGATGCCATTTTACATGTACTGCGGCTTGGTGGCTCCCTGATCCAAGTTGCTGCTGGCCCTGTTGTAGCGGTCAAGCTCCTGCAGTCCTGCTCCAGGAGACTACCAAGATGAGCTTGACCTTTTGAGGGCTTGTTTGCTTGGTACCCTGAGCCAGGCATGCATCCGGACCCCAGGCGTATGAAATCCAACGCCTGGGAGTGATGCCTGTGCCAGGCAACCTCCACCAGTCATAAAGCAAACAGGCCCTGAGTGTGTCCCTCACGTCCTCCATCTGCTTCTTGCATTGCCCAATTGCCTCCTTAGCCTATGCGTGTTACTGTGCTATGATCTACTCTTGATGTTGTTCTAGTGCCATCAAAACTCACTAGTGTCTGCTGTTCTAATGCTTTTATTCTCTTGTTGCTTGCTTTGATAGTCTAGCATATATAGTATATAGGTCCTGGAATATACAGGATGACTATATGGACCGACTAGGCTCGTCCAATCGGTCTGGTTGACAACTAATCGCCTAGTCAGTGCTGTGGCGACTACAGTCGACTAGGCGAGTTACAAACATTGATATGGTGGAAGGAAAACTATAAAGAATGGATAAGATTTTAGGAGGATATTATGTTTTCTTCATTTGACATGATGTAGAAAAGCGGTATTAGGTTCTAAGATCACTGGCAACTTTTGTATCATTGTTTATTTGATACCAAGTCCATATGCAAAGAATGCATGTTATGTTAAGGAAGATCAGCAGAAAGGGTAATGAAATAGGTTTGGGGAAGAAAAGGAGTTAATCGTAATCTAATACAACTGTGTTGCTTTAACTCATTGTGCTAGAACAAATTATGTAATGCCAAACAGTGATACATATTGTCATATGACATTGTGTAATCATTTAATGTGATATTGATGTAGTAGTAGAAGCAAAAGAATCGTTAATCTGTAATTATAGTAACTCTTTAAATTCCAGCTGCTGTGCAAAATTGTAGTTTTCTCTTTGAATGTTTTGTATTTGTTTGTGATGCACTTGTATGTTGTAGCAAATACATTACCTATCCTTGATATAAACTAATTAATGTCCCGGGGAGCCTGTTAAGTGCTTCTGTTCGGGTATATGTATTAGCCTCATTTAGTCGCCCATTAATTTGTATTTTGTAGACATTTTCACTCCTCAGCATTGATTTGTATTATGTAGAAATTATCACTCAATAATTCTTGATTAACAGATCATACTAAACAAGGTGCTACTGGTGTCAACTAGAGAAAAAAGCTTACATTGGCATGCCAGTGGTGACCAATGCTGCTGTTCACGCAGTGGTTGAAGAACAGGCATGTATTCTGCTTGTTGTTGGATAAACGATGGATACAGAGTTCTCACTGGTTTCTTAACCCATTATTTGATCCACAGGGACGCGATGATAAAGTTATAGTCTTCAAGTTCAAGAGGAAGAAGAAGTACCAGAGGAAACAGGGTCACAGACAGGTATACTTCCAGTAACATCCTCGGTTGCTAATGAAAGTTGGAAGCATAATGACAAGTTGATAACAACTGAATTGGAATTTACATGTCATATGCTTCAAGATGGACTGAATAGTTCTGCATCAATTTTGTTTTATTTTGTAGCCAAACACAAGGTTAAGAATCACAGGCATAAGTGGATATGAAGAGTACCCTGCTGACCCAATACTTGACCCTGCTGCAGCTTAAGCTAAGTTGGAAGTTATGTAGTTACAAAACGGCTGGTAGTACAGTGGCATGCAAGTTTTGTTCTTCTTTTTTACTCTTTTGTCCGGAAGGAACACTTATCAGAAAAATGTACCTTGTTTTTGTGTTCCAAATGCTGCCAGTCAACCAGTGGTTCCATCCTCTATTTATTCCATCAGCTATCTTATTCTTGTTCTTTTTCAAATTGTGTATGCTAACCAGTTGTATTACATGACCGCTCCTAAAGACGAGATTTTCTTTTTACTACAAGTTGGACATTTTAGCCTTGATTTGGGCAGTTTGCATGGTTACCGCTCCTAAAGAAGAGATTTTCTTTTTACTACAAGTTGGACATTTTAACCTTGATTTAGGTAGTTTGACTCTTTTTGACTTTATAAGTCAATTTGACTCTTTTTGGTTCATCCATTTGGCTATGTATCTAGACATAAAATTGTTAATTTGGTGGCATGCACCCGATGCCATAGTATTTACTGAGTGATTGTGACAATACGAGTTTAAAGCAATGGGCGCAGTTTGTGAAACAAGCTTTGTTATCCTTAACAAAGGTATCCTCTAGCATAAGAGATACTTTAGTTATAGTTGACACTAGTATCTTTCTAAAAGTTGACTTTTAATAATTCGATTTGAGTCCCAAACAGTGCAGACATGTGTAACTTTGCGGACTGCAGACTATTTGATCAACGTTTTTACTGATCAAACAGTGCTGGAAACAGATTATGGAAAATATGGTTTTTCGTAAGAAGTAGCGCAGCCCATGGTCTACAGCCCATGAATAAACTATGCAGGCATCTACATCCAGTGGTTGCTTCTCCAATCTTTGTTCTATACAATATAATCAATTTTCCAACTTGAGACAGATTGGTTCTTGAGAATGTATTTATCAGAGACCAAAACCGCCGGCTAATCACTCCATAACAGTCAATCTAAGGTCTTTGAGGACATCAGCAAGCTGCTTTTACTGAACTACCAGCTCTGGTGTTGGTTTGTCAAGCGCAGTCAAGCTAGAGTACTTGTTAGTGCATGAGAAGCTTTTGGATAGGTGATTAACCAGACGCCATCAGAAGTTTTTTTGCTAGTACGGAGCTACGGTGGGCCATCCATGGGCACCATGGGCCAGCTTCTATGGAATGGAATATCCATGGTAAGACCTGGGATATTCTAGCTGCAAGGAAGTACAGGAGTGTTTCCTCGTGTTAGAGCAACTCCAGCCCAAGTGCCTACATGGGCCTCTACTATAAATTGTAGAAGTTTGAACAAAATTCCAACTCCAATGGAGCCTCTACCTAGACCCCTATTTTACATACTCCCTTAAATTATAATCTCAAGTCTCTAGATCTAGCAGCCCCTGAGCCCACCCCATTTTTCCCCAACCGGCCGAAGCACGGCGCGTGACTCGCCTGCGCCGCGCCGCCTCCCGCGCGCGTTCCGCGTCCCGCCTGCGCGCGTCCACCCGGCCGCCTCCCGCGCGCGTCCCGCCTGCGCCGCGCCGTCGCCCTCACTACCGGCTCCGGCGAACATGGCAGCGAAGGCCACGACAGCGGGGCTCCCTTCTTCGCCTCGACGACGACTCCGAGCACGGCGTCGGCGAGGCCGAACCTCCTCGCCCTGATGCAGCAGGCGACGAGCGCGCGCACGTCCGCTTCTCCGGGAGCACGCCGTAGGCTCGGAAGCTGTCGACCAGCAGCTCCAACGAGCCCCACTGCTTGTCCCTGAGCAGCTACAGGGTCAGCGCGTTGGCCGTCTTCTTCTCCAGCCGGAACTCCGGCTGCAACAGCGCCCTCCTGTAGCCCTCGAAGGCCAGCTGCTCTGTTTGCGGGTCGCCGCAGAGGCCTCGGATGAACTTGTTGGATATCCCTAGCTTCGGGGCGGCGTCAGGCAGCGGCAACACCGCCGGTACAGCCTCGAACTCATCAGCGGGCAGGTTCTTGGGCTCGAGGAGAGGGGCACAGGACCTGGAGCAGTGGAGCACGAAGGACGCGGGCTGCCGCCTGATCATGCACGGGGAGGCGTGGGATTGCGGCGGCGTTCTTCGCGACGGATGCAGAGGCGGAATCGGGGGCCAATCTGAGTAGCATTTGGCCATCACTCTGTAGTCTAGAATCTGGAGGAAGAACTAGAGGCTGGGAGCGGAAGGACCACTGTGTTTACGGCCGGGGCACCTTACAGGCGTACAACAGGGCAGCGGCATCATGGACGATGATCAAAGGGCATATGTGTTGGTCAAGAGAGCGAAGATTGCGAAAGCGGCAAGTGCTAGTGTAGGCGAGACGACTAGTGGTGAGAGTGGAGTGTAGGTTTGGTGAGAGTCACTGATGTCACTTTGTTTTGGTGAGATTGGATTGGTGAGAGTGGAGTGCTAGTGTAGGCGATACAGCTGAAACCTGAAACCTGAAATCATATGCACCTAGAGTTGCAACTGTACTTTGTGCCACTTGTCCCTGACTTAATTGAGTTTTGTTTAGCTCAGTTTTGCTTTCTTTATTCCCTTATGGTGAAAATACTCTCCAAAATGGTGTGTCTATTAATGGCTTCATAGTTATTCTGTGCCAAAATTCGGTGCTCTTGATTTGTATTTATCTCCAAAATACAATTTTGGTCAGAGATTGGTGTCTTACTGTGGCTTCATATGTTTTGGACATATGACTGGATGCATGATTACCCTGTGATTATCCTTCAGGTAATGGAGACTTCAGTTCAGATGAGAAGACAACTTACTGGGCTATTATGTAAAAATTTCATCCACTGCAGTGATGAATCAAGTTCTTGCTATACATCTTGGCCTCAGTATGAACATCATCCGTTCAGTTCAGAGCAGTCTTCCAGTTTTGGAAATTAATCAGATACTGCATGACTTCCATGACTTCCAGTTTTGGAAATTATTACTAACATGTTGTTGAAAATAATCAGATATTGCATGACTTCCAGTTTTGGAAATTATTACTGACATGCTGTGAAAGCTTAAAAATTGCAGCATATTTTCAGAATATTTTCAGACATTCAGAAAGTTTGGTCAACAAAATATTTTCAGAATACTCAACAGAGAACTTGCTTGTTCAGAAAGTTTGTACTGTCATTCAGAAAATTTTCAACAGAGAACTTGCTTGTTCAGAAAGTTCAGACATTCAGGAAGTTCAGACATTCAGTTGACTGAAAAATAACCATCAGAGCACAATCTATCCTACTGTACAGAAATGACAGACCGTTCACTGATTTCACTCTCAAAATGCTCAAAGCTGAATCAAGTCACTAGAGACACTAACAGACGCTACATAACGACGCCATCAGAGCACAAGTCTGAAACATAGTCCTTCTATTCTAACAGACACTATACATGGCTGAATCTTCAGGTCTTCAGCTTGTCAGAGGCATGTTTAATATCAAAGTGTGCCCAGGCTGAACTCTAGTTCATTAGCTCTGGCTGTCATAAGTTCAGGTCTTCAGGTCTTCAGTTCATACACTGTACATGGCTGAATCTTCAGGTCTGACAAGAAGGCTTCCACTTTGATGCTCGGAGCTTACCTCCAAAACTTTCTGCCACTCCTTACTTGTAAGCTGACAAAAAGAAAGCATGAAATTCAGTATAACCCATATGGTCAGTATACAAAAAGAAAGCTTACTTGTAAGCCATATGGTCAGCCATATGGTCAGTATACAAAAAGAAAGCAATGATATATGTTTTCACTTGTCTGATCCTGGATCCATAATTCTTTCAGTGCATCCCAAAAAAATAAAAATCGACAGCTTCAGTAGGCACTTACAATCTAAAAAACAACAGAGCAGCTATTCAGTTCAATCTGCTTATCAATTGGTTGGATTACATAGTTTTAGTGAAGAATTTACATTCCACATCATGCAACAGCTAATAGCAGCCAATTCACAATATGTATATTTCTGAAGAACATCTCTGAAGAACAAAGCCTGGATAGTGGCTACACCGAGCAGCTTCTATTCTTGTATTTAGTGTATGAATAGAGCATGCTTCTATTCTTGTACTCACTACAGTTTTTGAAAGAAAATGTGCCTTTTGGAAATCCTGTACAGATTACTTCAGCTTCCATTTTGGTGCTCTATTCAGTGTATGTAATAGTGTGACCAAGACCAAGACCAAGACCAAAACTATTTTTCAGTCAGAGAAAAAAAAAGAAGGTGCAGAGCCTGCTTGTGGAGAAAAAAAGAAGGAGCATATTTTCTGAATCTACGCTGTCTTCAGGTCTTCAGGTCACTGTCTTCGGTTCTAAATACACTTGAGTTCTGCTGATGCTGCTGATGTACTCCCAGATCCCAAATATATCCATTTGGAGGTACTGTACATGTTTGAAGTCAAAGGAAGAATCAAAAGATATTGCTGGTATTTTCTGAGGTACACAAAGACCTAGAAAGAAAGAACCACAAGTTGCATACCCTTTTTTTTTCTGTTTTCCTTGGTCATTTGCCGTATACTCAGTTTTTGACCTACTGATTTGTAACATAGATGTCAATAGATTTACAAGATAAAATGTGAGATAAGAGCAACATGTACAGTAGATAAGAGCAACATGTACTGATCAGTAAAATAATGCATACACCAAAGCATATTGATAACAAGCATTTTTTCAAGCTGATCATTAAATTATTGCCAATGTCAATGCTTGACCACTACCAATGTTTCCTAAAAATTATTTGCAGACACCAAAGCATGCTGAACCTCAAATATGCAGGCAGTTGTTGACACCATTTTTCAGCACGTGTCAAATGAGCTAAGGCTTGTGACTGGTCAACAATTGTTTTCCATCGGCATCGAGAAATCATGAGTCAGTATTGCCGATGGGAGTATGCTGCGGGATGACTAAGTGTGTTGCCGATGGAGGCTGGATGGTCCTTGCCGATAAGGTTAATTGGTGAAGTTAGGTCGCCTGGGCTGTAAAGTTGCTGTTGCCGATTGCCGATGAGGAGACGTTGCCGATTCCCGATAAAGAGTGGTTGCCGATTGCTGCTAGGGACTGATTGGTGAAGACAGTTACCAGTACAAGTGGCCGATCGAGAAATATTGCCGATGCCGATAGGCATAGGGTGCCGATGAGTACAGGGTGACTTAGCGTGTGATATCAACGGAGGATTACTGATGGCCAAAGAAGGAAACTGCGGATTGAAGGGATCTGTCGATGGAAAGTTTCCATCGAGTAGAAGCATAAGGAAACTGGTGATTTTGTACCAGTATTATTATAGCAGTTTAAGTCCGACTCTTGCATGAGTCATTTATTTTCCTTTAAAATAGGCGTGTTTGTTTAGCAAAATAAGTATTGTTATTTTAGATCCGACTCCTGCGCGAGTCAGTTTCCTTAAAGTTAGGAGTTTGTTTTAGGAAGGATACGAGTCGTGTCTTTGTACAACTCTCCATGCGGAGTATAAATATGTGTTCGAGGGCTGCGTGTAAAGAATCAATCCAATATCAAACAAACCAATTTTATTATTATTCTACTTTTTATCGCAATTTATCTTTATTGCATTAGTTATAGATTATCAACGAGTTCTTCAAGCTTCGACGGGCTGCATCAACTTGATCTCCGTCAAATCCTTGCAAGTTCCGCGTGGGAGTACCTCTGAGCTTTGGCATCCGGGCGCATCGCTGTTGCCTCGTTCAGCTCTGCTCTAGTTATCCTGATCAAGTCTCAATCCCAGTATCTGGGCGCATCGCCGTTGTCTGGATTGGATCTTGTTCTAGTTATCGTCCTTGTCGATTAACTGGTCAAATCGACTGGCACGCCTCCGGATATCGAATTTCGGGTATAAGTCCGAAGTGTTCGCAGATCCTGACGCTTTTTGTGTCAACACCTCTTTTGGCACGCTCGGTGGGACACGATTATACAAATTATACATCTATCATGGGTGATAACGCCGACGTTAACCAGAGGAACGTCGTTGAAGTCTCCGAGGCCGATCTAAAAGATGATCAGAGGCTGGACATGGAGCGGGCTATGGGGGAGTACAAGCAGTTGTATCTCAAATCTTTCAGCCTAAGCAGGAGCGGTGAGGCAATCCAGAAGCAAGATCTGCCGTTGCCACGGCAGGTTACGTATGACGCCAATCCTGGTAAGTTACAAGAGATGGTTAATTCTGCTCTAAGTCAAGCATTAATTAGCCACTCCAACGTGCTGTCCAATACTGTCTACAATGCTGTTACGCAATCATTCAAAGAAGGACGTGCGCCGCAATATGTTGGTCCAGCGTACCATCAACCTGGATCGGCATCTATAAGCCCATCGACAGCCACAATGGCATCTTCCACTCCTGTGGAACCGTCTGCCGATGTGGCTACATCGCCAAGACCGAACCCTGGCAGCGTCACCAAGCTCAACACAGATCCAGTGGCGTTGGTAATTTCAGGACCTGCTATCCAAAGTCAGCCAGCCCCTGCTAACTGGTGGGGATACGGTATGCCTCCGAATCTATATTCTGGTTCTAATCTGGTGCAGGGAGATAGCTCAGCTTGGAAGGGCTCCGTGGCATCGACAACGCAATCACAGCCGGTGGCCTCTATGATGCGTTACTCTACGCCCTCTCCAACTGTATAAGTGCCATCAGAAGATCTCCAAGTGATCCCCAAGATACCTCTGATGTCACCATCGGCAAGCTCTGTGTCGATGCAACACATTATAGCAGCTGACAGTCAACCCCTGGTGGCAGACCCCCAAGCTGGAGTGTCAGCTCCCCAAGGTAATCTGGTGATTGATTGCTCCAGAATACAAGAACCACACGCTCCAGTTAGCTATCAGCCATCGGTAAGTATGCCGATGATTTATAATCCTGGATGGGCCAGCCAGCCGCCAGCTCAACAGCCTGGTGTGCTAATGTATCATTATGGAGGTCCAGCAAACACTCAGAGCGGACCATCGGTACAGCAACCGATGAACACGATGACTCAGCCTAATCTGCTAAGTGTGCAAAACTATCCATCGGTAAACCAACCGATGCATAGTGTTCAGATGACTGGTGCTGCGCCCGTGACTACTCCGCATCATCTTCAAGAGGCGCATCAGCCGGCTCCACCAGTCAACAACCAGCCAATGAGTCGGCAGGAGCAGGAGGCATATTGGGTCGGTAAGATCGCCGAAGTTATGAAAGAACAATTCAGCATTAAACCCAAAGTCAATACGTACTCTTATCGGACTCCGTATCCTCCGACATATGACTTGATTCCTCTCCCAAATCGGTACAAAGTGCCTGATTTTACTAAGTTCTCCGGCCAAGACAACACATCGACAATGGAGCACATCAATCGCTTCATTATCCAGTGCGGAGAAGCTGCCAGCAGGGAGGAATTGAGGGTGAGATTGTTCTCTTCATCATTATCTGGATCGGCATTCACATGGTTCATATCACTGCCTCCAAACTCTATAATCACATGGGCCGATCTAGAGAGGCAATTTCATAAATACTTCTTCGCTGGCATACATGAGAAGAAGCTTACCGATCTGGTCAAACTAAGGCAACACAATGATGAATCGGTAGAAAGCTTTGTTCAAAGGCTACGGACGTGAAGAACAAGTGCTAGAGTTTGATACTTGATGATCGGCAATTGGCAGACTTGGCCTTCCAAGGATTATTGCCGCACATCAAGGACAAGTACGCGTCCCAGGAGTTTGAAAGCCTAAGTCATCTGGTGCAAAGGGTTGCCGATCAAGATACTAAAACCTTTGAACCAAGGAAGACTTGGAACAAGAAAGTGACCTTCATCAGGCAAGAAGAAGATTCTGGGTCGGATGAAGAGCTGAGCATCAGTGCGGCCGAATGGGTGAAGGATAAGAAGCTTGTGTCTTGTCCGTTCGACCAGAAAGAGACCGAAAGGTTCACCTTTGACATCGCCAAGGCTGACAGGATGTTTGACTTATTACTTCAAGAAGGGTGAATCAAACTGGCGCCAACCAAGTAATTTCATCGGCCGAAGAGCTCAAGAAAATCAGGTACTGCAAATGGCATAATGCGACCTCTCACAGTACCAATGACTGCAAGGTATTCAGGCAGCAACTACAGTCAGAGATTGAGTCTGGACGAATCAAGTTTGAAAATTCTAAGATCCAAAAACCGATGAAGATTGATCAGCACCCGTTTCCAAACAACATGGTGGAAGCTAGTGGGAAAACTAAAGTGCTGACATCGGAAGTTGCCAGGAAGAACTCATCGGTAGATCCTAACCACCAAGTAGCTGAGCACGACGTAAGAAGGTTTGCCGATGACAGAAAAGGCAAGAAGGTTGCCGACGAAGGTAGCAGTGCCAACAGGGCTCCTGGGGTTGTAATCACACACAAGCAGCCAAGGCGAGATCATCGGCAATCACGTGAAGAGCGATATCGGCAAAAAGAAGAAGAGCACTGGGAATGGCTTCGGCATAAAGACCACTGGAAGTGCCCCTTCTTCGTTCACTACTGGGAAGAAGGCATCAAGCTGCCCACTGCCGATAATTGTCCAGAGTGCAATGGGTATTACACTGCCGATCGTCAGGTAAGAGACCTTGTTTTGATGATCAGGCACCCAGGTACGCCAGGCCGCTCAGAGAGAACAGATCGGCACGTGGCCGACTGGGGGCAAGCTCAGTGCCCATGACAGGCTTCGCAGACGTGTTAATCAAGGGGAGCTGGAGGAGATGGCTAATGCAAGAATACCTGATGAGGAAATATTCTCCAGAGATCCCAACATCGAAAGAAGTACCGATGCAAGCAGTGGAAAGCAGCACCAGCCCGTCTGGAAGACTAAGCTCCCTCAGTGGTGCCCTAAGGGTCTGACTAAGACTCAGAAAAGAAGGATTCAACGCCAACGTCGTGATGACCTGTATAATGATGAAGAACCCTCAAGGGAAAAGCAGCGGAGGCCAAAGCGCAAGAATAGGGATCCATCGACAGATATTAATATGGTTGTCATGTTGCCGATGGAATTCATGGCACCTGTCAGTGATGATGAAGAGACTGCCGATATGGCACAATTGTGCTGGATCCGATGATGGCTGTCTTTGAAAAGCCTGCCGATGATGAGAGGCAGCATCTGAGAGCTTTGTTTGTTAAGGGCAAAGTGGATGGACAGCCGATGACGAAGATGCTGGTAGATGGCGGCGCGTCGATCAATAATGCCATATGTCGTGTTCAGAAAGCTTGGGAAAGGCAACCAGGACTTGGTCGAGACCGATATGAAGCTCAAAGACTTCGAAGGCAACATGTCGACAGCTATGGGGGCAGTATGCGTTGAGTTGACATCGGCAGTAAAACTTTGCCGACAACACTTTTTGTAATTGGTGGAAAGGGCACCTACAACTTGCTCGTCGGAAGGGATTGGATCCATGCCAATTGTTGTATCCCTTCTACTATGCATCAGAGCTTGGTACAATGGATCGAGATAAGGTTGAAGTCGTCCGCAGTGAAGCCCCGTCTACTGTTGCATTGGCAGAATCGGAAACTTATGAGCAACCAGGTGCATATCTGGTGAAGCCTGGGACAAATTCCTCAAAGTTGCTGATTACCGCATCAAACTGATCCGAGCATCGGTCCTGAAGAAGAGTTTTAATGGATCGGTTCGCCAACGACGGAAAACTGGGGCAAGGCTTCACGTCCGCCGATGATTTACTTGAGATCGACATCGGCGATGGTAGTAAACCTAGGCCTACTTCTATTAGTGCTAAGTTAGATTCCCAATGTAAACAGCAGTTGACTGATTTATTGAAAGAAAATAAAGATTGTTTTGCTTGGGATTATACAGCGATGCTGGTTTAGACCAATCGATAGTTGAACATCGGTTACCCATCAAGTCTGGTTTCCAACCACATCGGCAACCTGCACGCCGATGCAATCCTACTATTCTACCTGACATCAAGGCTGAGATTACAAAGTTAATCGAAGCTGGGTTTATTCGGCAATGCCGATACGCCGAATGGATTTTCTAATGTGGTTCCTGTGTATAAAAAGAATGGAAAACTTCGTGTGTGTATTGATTTCAGGAACCTTAACAAGGCTACGCCGATGGATGGCTACCCGATGTCCGTTGCCGATCTCTGATCGATGCTGCTGCTGGACATAAAATTATTAGCTTCATGGATGGTAATGCTGGGTTATAATCAAATATTCATGGCTGAAGAAGACATATCTAAGACTGCTTTTCGATGTCCAGTCACGTGGCTTATTTGAAATGGGTAGTCATGACTTTTGGCTTGAAAAATACTGGTGCCACTTATGAGAGAGCAATGAATTTCATCTTTCATAAGTACATCGGCACGTAGTTGAAATCTACATTGATGACGTGGTGGTTAAGTCTGGAGATTTCAAGAAGCATCTTGCTGATTTACGAAAAATATTGGAGTGCACGAAGAGAGCATGGGTTAAAATGAATCCTAAT
>CM039121.1:34861411-34882546 GCA_022036555.1 Microstegium vimineum
CTGCAAAGATAGCACATGGACATTTATTCGTTCGTACAACTGGGAGCGGGGGAGGCAAAGGCAGGCAGAGGAGAGGAAGGAGACTGGGCAAGCACCATCCAGCTTCCTGGCTTTTGAGTTTGCCTCCCATCACATACATTGTGGATGAAGACCGGTGATTTTGAACAAATAAATAGTAAGCAAGAATTCTGAATTTGAATTTTGGAGTGAGTAATCTTGCTACTCATGGAATAAGTTTGTGACAAGATGATAACACTTAATTCACATGGACGATCCCATATGTTTCAGAAAATTTGCCAGACCAAAATAAGGTGATGGACTTTCAGACAAAAGTATGGTTGGTTGTATATGCAATTATGCATTCATTGGGTTAAGTCGATAAAACTGTATAGAATATAGCCATGAAAAGATAGCCAGGTAATATGAATACACTTCTTTGCTTGAACAATGATCAATATTATGAATGTAAAACTTTGTATTCAGAAGCAAATGACCCTCGGCAAGCTTGCATCATGCTCCCTTGATACAAATTCACATTTCTATGTTTCACCCAAAATTAGCTCTGTAAGTGCTACTCAGCTACAACTCCTAGAAACATTAACCATTGAGAGAGCACTTTACCTTGCTGGCATTTCCTCGAGCAGCTGCTGGGCGCCGTCCATGTGGTCGACCACTCCGTCTGCTTAGGCATTTGCCGGTGCGCTCTGTGGCGCGGGAAGCCGCATAGGGCACGTGATGAAATGCAGCACTGGTGTCGCTGGCCTTTTTGCGTCGTGTGCATCTTACGTGGTGCTGGCACGGACCCGGGGTTCTCTACGGGCAACGGGTGACGACTGGCGGCAGGCAGGCATCGGGGATGAGCAGAGGTAGGAGCAGAGGAATGCCCGGTGCCTTTGGCTTGAGGACGGTGCGGAGGAGTGGAGCATGGCCCCGGAGGAAGCAGTGAACATCGAGGGTACCCGCACGAGGAGGGGCAGGCGGAGAAGGGAGCTCGCAGCATGGTGTTGCTGCAGGACCTCAGCGTGCGGCCACCGAGACTGTGCAGGATGCAGCTGAGGCAGTCAGTGGTGGAACCAGCGGAATGAGAAAGGGGACAGTTCAGCTAGATAAAATACGAGGACCCACGAAGTGCATATATATATATATAATATAAAAATCTAGGTAATCGTAATATTTGTTCATTTGTTGTCACAATACATAGAAGCGATTCTTTTAAAAAAGAGAATAAAAGAAACTTACTTTTATTTATTTATTTGAGCCTTACTCTGCGCGTATTCATGGCATAGAAATCATCTATAATGGCATCGGATGTGAATTGTACTGCAAGTGCAAGTTCTTTCTCAATATAGATTACCAAACAAACTCTCAAAAATGCATCTTCCATTTTATTTCCAAGCCTTGTCTTGACAACCTTCATTGCAGAAAATGCTCGTTCTGATGAAGAGTAAGGACAAGTCGAATTAACCAGGAATTAAAAAAAAAGTGAGAATGCATCTTATTATTTCTATAAAACAGCAAAATGATAAATTGTTGGAAATAGGCTAATAGTATACCTGTCAATCAAATAATAGTCCTCTGATTTTTTTGTTTCTACAAGCCGACGACAGAGATCGCCTACACTAGTTAAATCCTGAAACTTTGGATTTGTAGGCACATCAAGCTCATAATGTTGTAATTGACACCTCAATTTAACTATTTCTTGCTCTGAAAAATCGGCAGGATAAAATTTTGAAGCCAAAGTGCAGACATCATCAATCTTGAATGAACTGAATGAATCTTTAGGGTCCAGACTAGTACACAAAATGAGAAGCTCAATTGCCTGTTCACTGAACCTAGAATTTAGCTCTTGCATTTGCTGATCAATTGCAACTATGAAAACATCATATCTATAGTGATGCTCAACGGTTGTCTCACTATTAGAACGAGATCGAATAAAATCAGCATAGAACCCATTCATATCTGGAACAGTAATACCTTGTTTACTGCAAAAAGATGACACATCTTCGAGAAGTTTGCTCCAACCATGATCTCTTAGATTCTGAATCAATCTTTTTGTTGTGGCGACATCATCCATAGCATTTACAATATCTTGAGATTTCTGTTGTAATTTTCTACAAAGAAGATCTGTGATTCCCATCAACTCTTTCATTAGGTGCAAAATAAATACAAAGTCAAATGACATCATCAATCTAACAGCACCAGCAGCTTTCCCTCGTACTGAAGCAGTGCTTCCTGGACCTTTAGTTGTAGCAATATCTTTAAGTACTAAATAACTAGCTTTGTATGCTCTCAATAGGCTACAAACAGAATCATAGTGGGAGCTCCACCTAGTATCACCAGACCTCTTTAATGTTCCAACTTGGTTTGCTCCACTTGCAGTTTCTAAGTCACCAAGTTCAATAAGACGTTCCATTTCAGCTACTTGATTAGCATGGATGATTTGCTGGACCATGAGCAGGATATGTGTCCATGTGAAACTGATAAGGGCCATGCATAATGTATACTTTGCGAACTTGATCTCTTTCATTAGCAGGATAATCCCAAATTTGCTGACGTAAGCCAGGATCTCGTTCCACTATCAAAACGCTGGCATCAGCAATTTCAGCATTAACCCTTTGAACTTTTGGTGCTGGTTGCCTTGGCGCTTCTTCAGTTCTCTGTTCTACAGTGTTGGGGTTGGGGGCTTCCTCTTCGACCACGACTTCATCTAATTGAGGATGAACAACCGGACAATTATTTTGCTCACGTTCATGTCCATCGCCATATGTATCTACCTTCTTGAAAAAAGAATCAATTGTCCTTCTAGGAGGCATTGTTTCCTACCTGAATTATCACAGGCATACAACGATGCAAACTGATTCAAAAATTTGCACGGATGATCATTGCAAATTAGCAGTTAAAAATAGAAATTACTATACTTACTTTGCACTGATCACGGATGAACTGTTGAATCAGCCAATCAGCCGTCAGGTAATATGCATCTAGCGATGGCTGCAGTTTGCAAATCCGTGTCCCTATCCCTGTCCCTGTCCGATACTCCGATCAGTTAGCCAATCAGCCGATCAGATCATCTGCAGTTTGCACGGATCAGCCAAGCAGTGCTGAAGGATGAAGAGTGAAGCCTGAACGTGGATTAGATTGGAACGGCTGAAGTTGGAAGGAAAAGGAAGTCAAGGAGACGGCGTGGAATTGGAAGCGGAGCGGACGTGCGAGCCCAAATTTTCAGAATTTGGCCATTTTTTTTTAAATATTTTCACATTTGGAGCCCTGAAGAAACTATTCCCAGAAATGTACCCAGGGGTCGGCGCCGTGGACCAGAACCAACGTGGCAGCCGACGTGGCAGGAAGGTCGACGCCACGGAGCACGGCGCCGAGCTCGGCGCCATAGATCACGGCGCCGAGCTATATAATACAGAAACACATGTGTAGTTCAGTTGGTCGAGGCTTGAAGTGTTGAGCCTTTGGTCGAACTAATGTTTTTAAGCAATATTTTTTATAGAATACATTTTGTTTATAATTATGAATTAATTTTAATTATAAGTAAGTATAATATTTTTATATGATGTATCTATTTAATTATAATTATGAATTAATTTTTATATCTAGCCTTTATTTATTTAATTAAAGAAAGTAGGAGCGAGGCGGCGGCCGACGGAGGCACGCGAGTGCGCGACCTACTTTCTGTTGGGCCGGGCCGCTGATGGCCTGACTCGCTCCTATTTTTTTCTGCCGTATGGGGGGGCCACGGCCCCTGCTCGCCCCTCCCCCAGTTCCGCCGTTGCGTGTCGGGCACTAAGCCGGTGGTGTCCCGTGTCCGAGGGCGGGCGTTCCGCACTTAGTAGTCATGTTTCCACCGAGGAACGGGAACATGAAACGGGTATAAAAACTTGGCGTAGGAACATAGAACGGGTACAAGAATTTGGCGTGCTATTTTATAACGTGAGAATAAGAACATTCGCGTTTCTGGGACGTGGAACATGGGAACGTGGCCACGTTCCCGTTCTCTGGCTTCTAAGGTTCCGCAAGAGAGATCAAGGGCATGTTTGGATCCCCTTGACAAATTGGCAAAAGAACAAAAAAAATTGTTTTTTTTTGGAAATGGATCCAAACATGCAAGGCAAAAAATAGCAAAAGATCAAAAAATTGTCATTTGTCATTTGCCACTTTGGAGTGATAAATAGAAAATCCTCCCACTCATACCTCTTCCTCCTATGCATGACATTTGAATGAGAGTGCAATTATTAGGGGTAGAATTATCTTTATATGTGTTATTTACCATTTGTCATTTGTCATTTACCAATGAATCCAAACACTAGAAATTGTCAAAAGATTTACCACATTTATTTGTAATTTGTTATTTGCCATTTACAAAGGATCCTAGTTGTTGAGCACGGAAAACGGGATCCCTGGCTTGCCCATCTAGTTGTATTGCCACCATCGTTTTTCTACATTGAGGCAGTCTGGCACGCATGCAGTAGGGCTAAAATGGCCTCATCAGGGTCTATGCCCATGCATTACGACTTCGCAGTAATTATGTATGTTGGGGCCATTTTTCTAGACAATGCAATAAAAGAATCAGTTTAACCATGTATCATGCAATATGCAGTTGCATAAATGCCTAGATAAAAAATAATATTGCCCACCATGAAACTAATTTTTTTTGTCACTTTACATTGAGCAAAAAGGATTGCAAGCCAATGCTTTCTTGCAAGTGTTATGATCTATGTAGAAGGTCGTGCTGTCCTTAACCATGATGATCCCTAACCCAAGCCTTCTACTTCAGACGATGTAAATGGCACTGCCTCCATCTTTCTTCTCTCTAATTAGAGTCTCCCTAGCTACACCCAATTAGTCACCAGTATAGCGGTCTGAGCACAACAGTTCCCTAAATCTCTTCATAATCTTTAGTTTTTAGGTAGATGATAAAATTTATTTCTCCAATAACTCCTAATCCATCTTCTAATCATTTAGAACTTGAAAAATGTCACATTGTCCAAGTTATGCGCTTTGAAATCATGCGTATCTTCTCTTCCCCTTAGGCATTTTTATGAGGCAATCTAAAAGTGAAAGGGTGGAGAAAGAATAAATAGTAAAAAATGGTTTCAGAGGTAAATATACGAGTGAGAAATAATATATAAAAACGGTTAACATAATTTATAAATAGTTTATGATTTCTGGTGTAAAATTGTTTTTTATATCTTAGAAGTGAATGATTAGAAACTCTTAAAGACACCCTTCTTTATTCATTCTAATTTTTTTTTAGAAGTTGTGAAATTCTATGTATTAGAAAAAAAAATATTAGGTACTCTTAGAAATGCTCTAAGCCCCATGGATCCCCAACCCTAACACCATCAAAATCCTACAACTCCTGTGGCAGTAATCGATTTTCAATCTATTATTGTCATATTGTTTTTGTATGCACGTAGTGTTCAATTGAATTCTGTGCATGTGAAATTAAGCATATCTTGTGTACACTTATTTTTTTCACTAAAAATATCCATTCTTATCAATATATATATAAGAGAGGCTATTATTTAAATAAAAAGTTGCTAACATTAGATTTGGAAGGTAAACAATAATCCGCCAGAAGTTAGCCGTCCTTCCCACCCCCTACCGCCGCCCCTCTCTCTACGGCGGCGGAATGGCGAAAAGCGGCGAGTCCAAGGTAGAGGTTGCGTCCTCCAGCTCCTCTCCTCTTACTCCCGCTTCCGCGTCGGCTACGAGGCCGAAGGCGAAACACCGTATGGAGATCGAGGGGTACCCAGTTGATGGCGTCTCCATCGGCGGTCAAGAGACCTGCGTCATCTTCCCGACGCTGAGCCTCGCCTTCGACATCGGCCGGTGCCCGCAGTGCGCCGTCGCGCAGGAGTTCCTCTTCGTCTCCCACGGGCACCTCGACCACATCGGGGGCCTTCCCATGTACGTGGCCACGCGGGGGCTCTTCAGGTTGCGTCCGCCCACCATCTTCGTCCCGGCGTGCCTCCGTGACCTCGTGGAGCGGCTCTTTGAGGTGCACCGCGCCATAGACCAGTCCGAGCTCAACCACATCCTGGTCCCCCTCGAGGTCGGGGAGGAGTACGAGTTCAGGAGGGACCTCAAGGTCAGGGCTTTCAGGACCTACCACACCATACCCAGCCAGGTGAGATGAATTGGTTCACTTCACTTCTTGGAATTGTATATATGTTGTGGATTCGTCCGTTATAATCTTGCAATGCTTGGATGGAGTATCAATTGTGTGATGTTTGTATGCAGGGGTATGTGATATACTCGGTGAAGCAGAAGCTTAAGCAGGAGTTCATTGGCCTACCAGGGAGCGAGATCAAGCGGCTCAAGCTATCAGGTGTGGAGGTCTGTCTGGCTTGGTGGCTTTTGATTTCAAATTCAAGCACAGTCTAGTAACCTGTTCAAGGGAGTATGGCCGTAAGCTTCCTCACCAATTCATTATTTTTTTGCAGATCACAAATACGGTGTCCACCCCTGAAATTGCATTCACGGGGGATACAACAGCAGATTTCATTCTTGATCCGGATAATGCGGATGTGCTACAGGCAAAAATTCTTGTTGTCGAGGTATTTTGTGACCACTTGTCGCTTTACAGCTAAGTTCTCAGTTTGCAACATGAGCCAATTTTGCGGCAGCATTAACAGAAGTCAACATACTTTTAGAAACACATTCCATTTCCACTGCTGAATGTTTTATCTTCGGTAGCCTTTCCCCTTTAATCTAGTGAATGTGCTGTGTGAATTTCAGAGTACTTTTCTAGATGACTCCATTTCAGTTGAGCATGCAAGAGAATATGGGCACACACATTTATCTGAGGTATCTGATTTAAGCTGTTATTTGAGGTATTCCAATTTCCAAACTTGTTTATTGAACTTCCAAAATGTCAAATAGTATCTACCCTTCGAAACACAGATAGCAAGTCAGTCCAACAAGCTTGGAAACAAAGCTATTCTACTGATCCACTTTTCTGCTCGTTATACTACAGAGGTGGGCTGACTTCTAACCATTGTTTCAGTTCTATCCATTGAAATGCTATGGCTGCCTGCAATTTTTCTTTTTTCTGTTATTTAATTCCATTTTGACTACTTCTATATGGTCACTATATCCAAATTCTATTCATACTTAAGATACTTCACTTCCATATCACTGTTCAAGTTTTTTTTTTACAAAATAAATTTACCAATATGCACGTCTCTTTTCTACTCTGAAGTTGCACTTATGATGAAGAAATATATCAGCTTGTTCCTTTTGCAATAGTCTTGGAAAATTTGCCTGTTTGTTTTGCATTGTTTGTGACTAAGCTATTTATTCTCTTGACCTTCTTTGACAACTTTCTTTTAACAAGAACAGTATCTGCATCGAAAACCTGAATCTCGTTAGTTATGACTATTCTATTTGCAGGAAATTGATGTGGCAATAAACAGATTGCCACCGTCTTTCAGTAGCAGAGTTTATGCCTTGAAGGAAGGCTTCTAATAAAAACATGAACCAGAAAATCAGTAATGCAGTTTTGCAAATGGGATAAGCAATGAAGTCCAAATTGGATCACATGGGTATTTTTCATTAGAAATCTTTTTGCTATGTGTGCTCTGATGATACTATACCAATCATCTGAAGATTTGCGCGTGACTTTTTGTTATCGATACTCGATGCTTGTGACATTGGAATGATTGGATAGTGAAACGCAAAACATCCGTGTAAGCACCATTTACTTAATTTCTTTTTTAGCGGAACCATTTACCTTATTTCTGAACACTGGCAATTTGATATTACATGAAAACCACGTGACTTTTGACGAACAGTAATGGTTCATGTTCTAACTTCTACTGGTTTACAAAGTGAACTGGCTACATCCATTGCTATGTGTATGTCCTTGCCCCCACATTATAGGAAACACAGATCAACATGATTCACTCAGCATGCTCCTTTCATCTGTCTCATGAAACGATCTAACGATTGATGATTGATCTGAACTGAAAATGGGTGTAACAGAATTTAAAACGAATGGCAACATTGCTTTAGATCTGAGGTGATAGATAGATGATAGATATGGATCACAGCACCAGTCACCGACCTATCTTTGTAACACTGCTTTAGATCTGAGGTGACATAAGATGTCTAACTGAATCTGATGCACATACTTATCTTTGTTGTGAACGTAAAGCATATAGACTTGCAACCTGAATGCAAGTTAACTCCAGCAAACATTGTGTTGCCAACCTGTTAGAGAACTTGCCCGGAATCTGGATAGGTTACATTAAAACCTGAATAAAATTCTGAAAGTTATCAAGCATGAATAGGATTGGTTCCATTGAAGCCCGATTATAATGTTTTGGAGGTAAAATATAGTGGAGATTGGAGAAAAATGGATCTTGCAGGGTATTTGCCAATGGTAGTGGTAGGAAAAGAAAAGGGTCTTGATATTTTAACCTTTAGAATGGTGCAGTCCGAATCGTAATACCTTTTGTTTCATTTTATAAGATCAGTTCAAAACTGTAAAATATCAGTGTCAATTTTTGTCTGATTTTAAAACCTTTGCTCAAATTCAGATCAGAGTCTCAGTACTAGTTAAGACAATGAAGAAACAACTGTGTGTTTCAATCAACTGACAGGGGCACACACCCCATCGTTCATTTCATTCCTGCTATCTATACACCACACAATCAAAAGAATTGGGAGCTGGAGTGTAATATACAGTTACAAACTTGGTTTACTACATGCTTCAGAGTCTTCAGACCATGCATCCAATATATATTCAGAACCAACCATCGACGACCATATACTGTACCATCACCAATCAAAAGTTTGGGGCAAATCCATCGCTTTCATCTTGTCGGCAAACACGCGCAGATAATTTACGTCGTCTGCAGCTCTGGCGCCTCTGGTATCAGCTCGATGGTCTCTAAGCAGCTAGCGGCCTTATAATGTTGTTCCTTCAGTTCAGGCTAAACCTGAAACAATGTTGTTGAGAAAAATGTCGGTCAGATTCAGTTTCCGTATCAATTGTTCAAAGAGCCGTGGGTTGTTATAAATAATGCTAAGATGGGAACCATTTGCTAAGATGGTAACCATTTACCAATACATAGTTGATGGTCCATAATAGCTAAAATTAATACTTATTTGGTTCTTTCAATATTTTACTCCTTTAGAACTTCTTTGACTGAATTTAATTTATAGACGATTCTGGTATGCATTTTCAAGCACGCCCTTAGCTTCGGAGCACTTGACTTGCTATGGATGCAACTTCTGATCACAAATAAGTAATGTTTTTTGGACATGCACTCACGGTCTACAAAGCACAATCTTAGCTAGTGGTTTTTGTTAAGAATATTTATAAAACATTGGATAAGTCTATATTTTTTTAAAATTAAAAAAAAAACTACATTCCAAGACAAATTTACTCATATCATTTCCAAACATCCAAATTCAACACAGAGAAGGTAATATGCTACTAAAATTTCAGATAGCTATCAAAGACAATCCCAGAAGTTCACTTATTATTGGTGATTGAAGGTAGTGTGCCATACACCCAAAAAAAAATCCACGTGGGATTTTGAAACCATATTCGGAAATTATTTATTTTAACTTTTCACTAGAATTATTGGCATGTACAGTACTTGTGTTTGGTATCATGCAACATGGAAGACAGATTGGGTATGAACACCTTTAGTTCTAGGCACTGGTCCTTACATGCAACCAATAATGTTCCTGTCATCTACGGAGTAGGATCCAATGTCCCTATGGACTTTTCCAGGTTCATACATACCCCAAATTTCGCCATCCGGAAAAAAAATAAAGAATAAACGATGTCTTTTTATACACGGGATCAGGCAGCTACCACTGATGGCCCAACTAGCGGCAACATGCAAAAAATTGGCACATTAAAATAGGGCCAGCAAGTTCCATCATGAATCTGCTCTAGCCAGTGACACACCAACATGCGTAGTAAGGTAGTACATCTTTTTTTTTTTGGATAATGAGCTACAACATGTATATCATGTCCAGGGGTGAAATTTCGGCCAATGGCCTGTTTAGTTTTGAAAACTTTAGGAATTTTAGTATTATAGCACTTTCGGCTTTATTTGGTAATTATTGTCCAACTATGTCGCAACTAGATTCAAAAGATTCGTTTCGGTACAGACAAACTGTGTAATTATTTATATTTTTTATTTATCTTTAATACTTCATGCATACGTTTAAAGATTCGATGTGATGGAGAATCTTGAAAACTTTTGAAATTTTAGGGCCAACTAAACAAGGCCCTACTCCTCGTTGCAGCTTGTTTAGGCTGTAGCTATGGCTGCAAGAAAAACAACTATAAATCTTTCGCAACTTTTTTTAGGGGGGCATCAAGAGAGTTGCTGCTATTTTTATTAGATGACGGGAGAAAAACAATCAAGTGCAAACAAAGAAACAACTTAAGCCAGGACTGAGAACTAACAGAAAAAGGAACAACAATTCGAGGGGGTGGGGTGGAGGGAGGGGGTTGGATAAAAGGAAGACTGGGGCTTGCATTGGTCGAGACGACAGATTAAGACCCAGTAAGGGCCAGAACAACACTAGTTGAAAAACGACTCTACAAAGTCTATAAGCCAACTAAACAGTAGAGCGGCGGTGAAAATGAGCGCCAAATAAAATTCAGTTGATGTCAAATGTCAAAATTCAGTTGTAGACGAAGGAAAAGAAAGGTAGAGCATTGTTCACATAGACATACTCCGGAGTAGTAGCTGCGTGCCAAGTGGAATACTATTACGGAGGGACAGAGAGAATCCGCGGTGGCTTTGGCTTGGAGGGAATGGAGACAGACAGCCGTTCGCCTGATCGGCACCGGCAGTCGGCAGATGGCCCCGTCTCCGACATTCCACTGTGCTTGCTGTGCAGCAGCACCTCTGGCCCTGGATCTGCGCGATCCACTGTGGCACCCGTGGCCTATGGCATCCTCTGCGGTGGGGTGGGGTCAGTGTTTACGAAACCGAACCGTAACCGGCCGGTTACCGTGGTTACCGGACTTACCGCCCACCATCGGTTCGGTTTCGGTACCGGTTTGAATTCAAATTTTAAATTTAAATTTCAAAAAATCGAAAATGCTAAAAAAAATTCCTAAAAATAGTTCATGATTTATAGAGTCGAATGGTGTAAAAAAATTTCAAATTGGAGTTCGTTTGCTATTTGTTTTGACGTGTACAAGTTTAAAAAAAAAAAAAAGAAAAAAACCGGCCGACCCGTTAAGGGCCCATGCGGTTTGAATTTCAAGTTTGCTATTTGTTTCAAGCAAAAAAAAAACGGTTTGGGGCGGTTACCGACCAGGCCGGACGGTAACCGACCCTAACCGAACGATTACCGTTCGCTGACCATTTACACTGCGTCGTTTGAATTCAAAATTCAAACCGTTCGGTTTGGGAACGGTTTGGACGGTAACCGTCGGTTACCGCCAAACCGCCCGTGGACGGTTCCCGCCGGCAAAACGGTAGCAAAAACCCTGGGTGGGGTGATGTCTGTGTGGTGCCACCAATTGTCTCTCTTGCTTACTAATGTACCCTACGGCTGCACGACAGTGACCTCTCATGGCCGTACAGTACAGCGCCCCGCCACACATGTACTCCTATGGCTTATAGTAATAACATCCTTTTATTTGGGTTTGCCTTGTGTCTTAATGCTTCATTGACGTATACTCCTACGTACATTCTTCCCTTTGTTGTGCTCTACTAGGCTCCATACAAGTACGTAGTACGAAGTATATATATAGAGTAATGATAACGACAGTAGTACGTAGTAATTGTAACACCGACAAATCAAAAAGCAATTAGCTAGCAAAATGCAGTTACTTAGCTAGGAGTAGATGCAAATGATTAGTAGAGTATGGCTGTAGGAGTCGTGGTATGAACTCAACTGAACTCACCATTTTACTCTAAACAGGAGCACCCGGCACTTGCTCATGGGCCCGACTGCGGTCCCACCGTCTGACGACGACGACGACCGCCTTGGCGCCATGACGCCATCGTCGCAGAGCAGCCTGAGCGGCACCATCCCGGTGCTTAGCGCGCCGACGCGGACGCCGACGTGGGCGTCGACGACGACCCTAAACCCCTGCTGCCGACGTCGGTACCTGTCGCGGACGCGGTCCGCGACGGCGTCCTCCAGCACGACGCCCCTGGCGGTGGCGACGAACGCGACGGTGGCGACGGCGCGCGGGGCGTGCTTGAACCCGGGCACGGGCGCCCACCCGAGCGCGACGTCGCCGTCGGCGTCGGCCAGCGACACGCGGCCCTCGCCGTCGCCGTACCGGAACGCCACCCGCTCGTTCGGGTTCCACGACACGACGCGCGCGCCCACGGTCGCGTCCATGGCGGACAACACGGACGAGGCGTTGTTGCCGCCGCCGCCGAGAAGGCGGAGGCGTACTGGGGATAGCGGCTGTAGGTGGAACGACGGCGCGCGTGGGCGGTAGTAGAGGTACGCCAGGCAGGCGGCGGCGAGCGCTAGGCAGAGCGCGAGTAGGGCTAGGCCCGTGGCGAGGCAACACACGCGGCGGCACGAGCACCCGCCGCTGCCGCCGCGGCGGTGTGGCGGCTGCTGGCTGTATGGCCGCGGCTTCCGAATGCCGCCTGGGGGTAGCGGGTGCTGACGGTACTGGTGCGCCGGCGGTGGCTTGAGTGGGAGCACCTGTGGCGGCGGCGCGAGCGTGGGTTTCTTGAAAGGCGGCGCGGCCGCTGGTCTGGTAGCTGGGGCCGGCGTTGTCGTCGTCGTCGGCCTTGCCGCCGGTGCTGCCTTGGGCCTCGGCTTCGGCGGCAGGGGTGGCTTGGGCTTCGGCGGCAGAGGCGGCTTCTCGGCCATGGCCGGTTCTTTCTTTGGACTTGGGTGCGCGTGTGGCGATCGTACCTACGGTACGTGCAGGGTGGACGGAGAGGAGGGGGGAGTGAGGTGATGGGTTTGGTGCCTAGTTGCTTACTGATTAGCTGTTGCTGCAGCTACTTATAGTGGCAATGGAATGCTTGCTGATAGGAAAAGGTAAGGATGCTTGAGGGGTTGGTACGTGATGGCCGGCCGCTCCAGCTCCAGCTCCAAGACTCTTCTACTGTGTGTAGTCTGTAGTGTAGTGTAGCAGTGGTGGCGCAGCTGGCCATAATGGGAGGGAGCGTCCGTGCGCGTCGGTCGGTGAACCAGTGGGGCCCGGTGGCAGTGTGACAGCTAAGGATGGGGGCACAGCACACTATTTTGTTTGTTTGGGGATTCTATCTATTTGTACTCCCGGTAATCAGCAGGTACCATGCCCCGGTAAGTGTAGCAAAGATACTTTAGACTGTAGGAGTACAGTAGTAGTTTTATTTTATTTATATATATTATATAAAGTGTTAGATATGATGTTGTAAAGAGTGGAGTACACATTTGAGTTTTCTTATAACGACGTCACGGAGGAGGTGCATAACATGGAGCGGGAACTTGTACTGTATATTTCGTGTTTTATGTCCTGACTGATGACATGTGAGGGTTCAGTGGTTGGCCGCTTAATAAAACAATCATTTACTTGGCTTTCCATAAGTGTCATAAAACTATCCACAGTCCATTCGTACTCGAGCCCGGGGAACAAAAAAAAAAACTTGATCGGACAATGTCCATCGGATGGGCATAGACAAGCCAAAAAAATGTTGGTAAGAATTGAAGAAACATCCGTCATATTTGTTTGTCTTATAAGTCAGTATTTTAGTTTTATTTCAGAGAACACTATTGAATCAGCTATCTTTTTCACCAGCCGAACAGGACCATTATATATCGATTTGCACTTGCACGACGTAAACACGAGTTTGTTCACGAGTAAATTAAACATCCTAACCCTATTGATGCAGATGATGGGCTAATACTACCTAGCTAATATAGCTTGTGTTGCAGCTTGCCGCAACGTTGCCGATCGCCTCCCAGCTGTTAGCTCCAGCTGTGGGGTAATTAAGTACTTCGTCCATCTTAAATTATAAGACGTTTAAATTTTTTTTACTCAAGTTTGACCACCTGTTTTATTTAAAAAATTTATAAAAAAACAGTCAAATTTAAGTCATCCTTGAAGAACTTTTATTAATAAAACGAACCACAGCAAAAAAATATTATTTTGTACAAATTTTTTAATAAAATGAGTGGTCAAATTTGGTGTCAAAAAAGTCAAACATCTTATAATTGGATTGAGGAAGTAGTAGTTAGTGAAACGACTGAACTGAATGAAGGGCAGAGATCGAGAGAGAGAGATGGATGTCGGTGCGGTGATCAATCAGGAGGATCGAGAACAAGAGAGAGAGTAGGAAAAAAAAAGCAATGAAAAAAAAGGTAGGTTGATTGATGAACCGATGGTGCGTCGCATCGATCGTATGGGTCGATCGTTTGGACGCGGCGTCCCTCTCTGGCCCCCTCCCCCTCCCCCGCGCTGGGGCTGGGCCACCGTCGGCCGGCCGTCGATCGTCTGTCGCCCGTGGAGCGTGCATGTAAATTAATGTATCTATGACAGACAGTAACACGACATCGTTTGCTACGTACCAATTGTATACTAGGGTACACGATTATTTATTTGGATTGATGCTAGCGTGTGCGTGCGTGTGTGATATTGTATAAGCTAAGTATTACCTCCGTCTTAAAAAAAAACGCAACTATAAAAGTCGTACTGGTTAAATTAGTTCAAATTTGATCAACTTTATATTAAATAGTATTAGCATTTATGTCTCTAAATAATTTTATTATAAAAATATATTCTATAACTAATCAAATGATAGTAACTATATGTCTCGAATGTATTTTTTTTATATAAATTTAGTTAAAGTTTAAATTGTTTGACTTCTTAAAAGGTGAGAATTACATTCTTTTAGGGACGGAGGTAGTAGTAGCTTGGAGGATCGATCCATGGACCGTACCGTTCAATTCGTAGCTAGTAGGATGTAGCTCTCCATCGGTACGGTGCATGCATGACATGACAGAGATCGAATCAATGCCCAATCATGTAAAGTACCCTGCTAGTAGATGGAGCATATACATACGAACTGCCGGTTCGTGTAGCACATAAAATTATATAATCGTCAATCGAGTTAACTCATTGTTATATGTATAGTATACACTAAAAATAAGAAGACGTGCAAATTAAATAAATTAAACGATTAGCAGGCAGCAGGCCCGTCGCGCTCATCGGCGTCCATGGTGTGGTGCCTACCGCATTGGCGCGCACTGTGACTGACTGAGACCCCATGACGCGGCGGGTTCGGCCAATTCCCCAACGGTCACAAGAGACTGAAAACGAAACTATATATACCCAGCACACGCACCGCACCAACCGTTGATCGATGGAGTGGCCACGACACCATTAAGGCCGGACGAACTCGACTCGACTCGTTAGCGACTCAGCTCGGCTCGACTCGTTTATTAATGAGTCAGCTCACGAGATAGCTCGTGAATCTAATGACTCAAAGTTATTAACCTTAAATTTTATTATTAGTTTATGAGATTTCATGTTTTACACTTTTGTAATTAGTTAATTAATAGACTTTGACTTTGTAAATTTGAGATTATATGAATTTATTTTGTTTTTATATGGATATATGGATTATCAATAACAGATTATGGATACATTATGTATGATACAAATTATGAATAATATTCTTGGCTTTTTTACACAAACTCCACCCATCAGCTTTCGTCGCCACGAGTTCCGACGGCGGCGTCACCACCTCCGCTGCACCACCATCCCTCCTGTCCTCACAGCTGAGTCAGCCTACCTCCTCCAAGTCTCTTCTAAGGGTCCGTTTGGTAGGGATCCAGATTCTACGAGAAACGTTTCAGATTCAGATTCTCTCAAGAAACGTTTCTGATGGCGAATCAGAATCACTTGACCCTTTGGCTGCAGATAGAGAAACAGAAGTGATTCTCTTGCGAAACTAGCATTTTGCCGTTTCAATCCAATATCCTGAAAACCAGAAACGTTTCACGGTGATTCTTGGAGAAACGTTTCTTAGATATAGCGTTTGGAAGTGATTCTTGTGTTTCAAGCAAGAAACTGAAACGTTTCGGCATACCAAACGGACCCTAAGCCCGCTGAAGATGGAGAAGAAGAGATGAAGAGTGTGGAGCGGGCCGTGCCTTCGCGCGTGATGGGGCGCAGGTCAAAGTTTGCTATTGGTCTTTAATTTTTCTCACATGTACTCCCTCCTTTACAATTTTCATAGTAGATCAACGGTAAAAACTAGCTAGGCGCCTAAAAAGACAAAACGATCTATAAACTGTCGACCGGCTTGAGTGGCCGGAGCACTACCATCGTTCTAACCTAGTAAGAGCAAGGCTAATACTTACAGCTGGCTGATCGCTACAATGTTCCTTATAGCCTTCTGTTAGTCAAGTCATATACTTTCTCCGTTTCAATTTATAATTCGTTTGACTTTTTTGACCCAAAGTTTAATCACTCGTCTTATTCAAAAATTTGTATAAACAAAGTTGAATTTAAGTCATTCATGTAGACTATTTATTAAATAAGCAAGCCACACTAACAAAATAATATTTTATACAAAAATTTGAATAAGACGAGTTGTCAAACTTGGAATTAAAAAAGTCAAACGAACTAGTAGTAGTTAGCTCTTCACGGTTAATATATGGGTCAGTTATCTTTCTCACAAGTTTCTTGGTTCTTGTGCCCAAACTGGTTATAACCTTGCAACCCGTTTCTCCTCTTTCTTCTCTCCTCTCTCCACCTCAGCATTTAGCCAATTTACATCCTTAGCTCTAACTTCAAGCATCCATATTAAGTGGGATACTCTAACTCAAGCCTTGTTTGGATGTAGTCGGATTCATATTAATTCATATTAACTCACATTCTTAGTTCACATGTGTTGTTTGGAGTGCTCTAATCCACCCCAACACATGTGAATTAATACGAATCCGACTCTATCCAAACAATGTCTCTCGATCAGGTGGATGTATTTCAATATAAGAAACTTAATTTTATATCAATGAGGGGAACCATATATCACTGGTTTAGCAATCAAAGTAGATGCCAAGCAGGCATTAAACAGTGTTATGTTTTCTCTTTTTGAAAAATAAAAAAGGTGGACCCTGCGTCGGTCCTTACTGGAAAGGGAGAAAGGGACAAAACTTGGTCATGCATGGCATGACCTTTGTACTACTGCCTTTGGACACTTTCCCCTGGATTCCGGTTCCTATTTCTGGTGATCACTTCTTACTCTGACGGACGCTACAGATCAGCAGATGATGCCTCTGCTTTGCTTGCAGCCGTGGCATTCTTCCGATTCATTCCTGAGCAGCCTCCCTCGTTGGCTCCAATTGGATCGAAATGGAATGGTCCACAGATAAAACTCAGCTGATTCTTTGTCGCAGTGCACCACACAAGCACATCAGGAAATTACTACTTACTCACTCCATCCCAAAATAAATGTAATTTTAGGATTTGACGCATAGACCAAAGTTATGTGTGAAATTGCAAAAATACTCTTGTCTTTTGTGAGTTCATAGTTGTTTTTCTTTCTTTTGGTGTGAGAAGCTTTTGGACACTACCATGTCTTTTGTGATCAGTGGGTCAAAGTACCATTTTTTGTGGGATGAATTTCAAACTTTAAAGTTATAATTGTTTTGGGATGGAGAGAGTATACCACCAAGAAAATACTTGGCGAAACACCGACTTTTAGCATGGGTCAAAATAAAACAAAAGGTATCTTAATTTAACCAAATTTTTATATAAAGAAATACAGTGTGCCTTGTGTTCTAACTTATAAAATGTTTTTTTTGTCTTTTTTAAATACATAGTTGTTGCTATATGCTTAGATATGCATTATGTGTATAGATACCTAAAGAAATAGTGTATCTAGAAAAGGAAAATCAAGATGTGTTACAATTTGGAAGTACAAAATAAATCCAATAAAAATGTTTTTCAAGTGCATCTATTTGGTGTAAGAAAGATTGAAGTTCTTTATACTATAAATTTGTACAAATTTAGGATAGTTTGGTAAACTACACTATCTTTTTGGTTACAACCATTCATTTTGTTGTGAAATTACCCCCTCTAGCCTTTCTATTCTGCTTATAATTTTCAGTTGGAGGCACCTTCTTCTTTTATGGACCGTTAGATGACAGGCCATGGACAGAGAACCCCGTTATTTTGTACTAGTATTATTCCATTTCATATATAAAAAAAGATAGTAATTTAAAACCCCCGGGCCATTGTTTTGCCGTGATATGATTACGAGCTTACTATAATGCCACGATAATTGCGTGGGCCTATTAGCAAAGTTGGATCGATGACGACCCTCAAGTGCATGCATGCCTCGTCAGATGATCGATGCTTTCCACAACGTCACGTTTCGAATTTCGCTCGCTTTTCCATTTTCCATCCGGCCAGTCGATGGAGTATAAAGACCTGATCTGATTCCAATCAAAATGTAGGTAGACCGTACGTGCGCGTCTATAATTTATTTGGACCATTACACTGTTGTATAATAAGATGTGTGAATGAAATATATATGGGATTGAGACGGGCGAGGAGCAAAACAATTCAATTCGACAATGAGAGCACAAGGTTTAATTTCATTAATCACATATATATAGGTATCTAGTTAGGTGCAGTGCGTGCTTATATAATAATACTATAATATAACATGCATATAATTAATAACGAGCGACAATCAATGGTTGGTACAAAAGAAGAAAAAAAAGGCCGCCAAAAAAAAACCAAGCCGAATGCATGTGTGTATGAATTTTGTCGGCAAAAGCAAGCAGGGCTGGGCAGCTAGCTGCTGCTGCTGCCACAAAATCCGAACTGAATGATGTGTCTACTGTTCGCCTGACTGCGTGCTGCACATTTGCTAGCTTGGCCGTCGGTTCAATTCAAATACAGTACTGTTACTGTTAGTCCACGAGAATCATTCACAGCTCATCTGTAGTAAGTCACGTTGCATACATTTTTGTGATGTCCATGATCACGTGGAGTTTTCCATTGGAGTTCTGACTGAATGTTTTTTTATGGATGTTCAGTAGCTTGGTCGCTGGGATAAGATAAGGGGCCTACTAGGATCGACAATTCCTTCTGTCCACACAAAATTTTGTGAATGAAGATAAAAAATGTAGCCAAACCGGAGCACGAAGCCAAGAGATATACACAATTTAATGGAACAAAATGGAGACGAGACAGATCATGAGATGGATGGAGCTAGAACATGGAGCCATGTCCCTTTTGGCAGGAACAAGCCAAAGGACTGAAGCTTTTTGTCCTGCCTCTGCCTCTGCCTCTCAAATCATGGCCACATTTTCTCCCACATGGACAGAGTCGACGATCCCTTGAAGCAGGCAGCGACAACATTGCATTCGTCTCGACTCTGGAGACATAATAATACGTAAGGAATGAGGCGACGGTGACGAGGAGTCCATGGTACGCAAACGCAAGAATCAGCCATGATTGTCTGTCTGTCTGTCTATGATGGACATATGTAGACAGACGTGCCAAATTGGCTCCTGTAACTCTATATATCTGTCAAAGATCAGCACTACTAGCATCTATCGTTCTTCCTTTACCCACATGCTGATCGATCTGCTCAAGAATGAATAGGGACGTGCAATGCACGCTGTTCAGAGAAATATGGTCTCCTCAACTCCAAAATGCTCCCCTTTTCCTCTGCCTTGACAGAATATAAAATTTTGCCTGCTCAAGTTATTCTTTTTTTTCCATAGAAAGAATAAATGCTTGCCTCTCCTTTGCTCTGTTATTATGATAAAATACAAGTGGAAGCATCAATCAATACGCACATGACGATTCCTCATGAAAACAAAAAGGAAGAAGCATGCATCGCTGTGAAAAAGAATTTAAGGTACAAGGCCAAAATACTACTTGTCCATTGCAAGGAATGTGAGTAGAACAATACGCATTGTCACCAGTAAGAGAATTTGAAACTCGCATTTCCCTATTAATTAATTCTTGGTGCATTTGTAATGATCTAACAATGTACTAAATGCTGCAGGTGATACTTGTGGCCAATGTGGAATTTGGTTGCATCAGTTTTGTGTACTGGATGGAACGCTGAAATGGCCTCAGTTGGCAGGGAAGTGGTTCTGTTAAAGATCAACGTACATCAAGGATGGACGTGTATAACAAATTGTTGTGGGAACACTGAACTAATCGACCTAGGGCTTCTGGCAGAACAAGAGAAGGAAGAAAATGAACAATTGTCCTCTTATATTAGTATTAGTATATAAAACAACACAACGTGTTTGGTTCCTACCCTCCAATCCAACTCAAGGAGGCATGCAGATAGAGAGAGATATCCACCCGACCCGAGGGACAACTCATAATGGTAACGATAACAATATCTCACCTTGCTTAGTCTGAATTTTAAATCTGATTTAGCAGAGATCTGGCATTTCATTTACGCCTAAACCAACTTATGATTTTCCTTGTCGCTTGGACCGGAAAGGATTTGTTTTTGTTTGTTTGCTATTGCTAGGAGCCAATTGCACTGCTAGTCAGGTCAGGCGGACAAATTAAGGCGGGCTAAGCTCCCTCCACGCCACACCTTACCAAAAGCTTAATCAAGTGATCTAATCTAATCTAATAATTTTCAGGACAATTATTAGGCTTATGTACTGATGCACACGACATTGCATTAAACAACCTTTTGGTACACAGACTTAAAAAGAACAGAGGAATGAGCAACAGTGTATGAGAAATATGCTTTTTTAATTCAAAAAAATGCAGAACAGCTTACCAACGCCAATTATATTGCAATAGAAATCAAGTGAAAACCCAAATAAACACTCTTGAACTCGCACATCAAATCAATTCAATATAGTACAATAAAGAATACCACCCACACCCCCACACCCAAAAAAACATGGAAAACCCTGAACTCAATTGAGTAGTGGCATAACCTTTTGCAGTTTGCAGTGCCTCTTTATTTATATGTACTCCTAAAGAAAAGATTAATGAAGACGCGGACGCCGGTGCACCGACAGTGGGGAAGAAAGCGAGGGGTGGGAGGGGAAGGGGAGGGAGTATCCGGCAGGACAGGGACGTTGTTGGCAGTGGCCGCACACCACACCCGCTGCCCTGCCTCCTCAACCCCAAGTGGCCAGTGGATGGGACGGCACCTCGCTGTTGCCTCACAGTTG